>VZTU01012776.1:0-55211 GCA_013400835.1 Zapornia atra | reverse complement strand
CAAAAAATCTGAAGTTGCTGTTCAAGTTGATTGTGCAATCGCCAATGAGAAAATGGGAATTGATGCTCAGAATAATTGCATGTCTAGCATGTTGCTGCATGAACTACAATCAACTTTGCTTGGTCTCCAGAAAGAACATAGTGGATGTATAGGAAAAGCCTGCAGCCTTTCAGATCTTTCTCCTTCAGCTTGTGGTTCTTCCTCCAATGTCCTCCTAGCTTGGCTGCTTGTATTGAATCTGAGAGAGAATGTGATTGGGACAATCAAAGATGATATGCAGAAAACTACCTGTAGCTGTTCTGAGATATTTACACAGTTGCAGTTTCTGAAACAAACTACAGTCATAGAAAAAGTTGATGAACTGAAGGCTGCCTTTTCACGTTTTCAACAATCAACAGAAAATAACTTCTTACACTTTAGGAGAGAACTCAAAAAGCAGGACTCCACACATTGCCATGAGAATATGCCCGTATCTGAAACTCATAATCATATACAGTTGTATGAAAATGAAAATGACAAATCAGTTGAACCCAGTGTTCCCAGTGTTCCAAAGGACAGTGTAAATTCTGAAGAAGCTCTAAAATTGACTGGTGAATTAGAAAGCTGTTCTGATATACAGAAAGATCTTTGTAGAGAAACAGAGACTTCAGACTTGTGTGCTCCCAAAACATCGCTAGACGGTCAATATGCCAGTACTAATTCAAATACCTGTAGTCTTGAATCAGCTATAGAGCCACCTGAAGGACATGAAGAAATGCCAGATAGCATGAAATCTCAAGGTAAAAACACTGATGCATCATTCGTTAATGAAGAGTCAGAAACTTCAGTGGACCCTAACTCAACAATTCATAGTGTAACTTCTAATGAGAAAAATAATATTTTAGAGCAGGATACTTCTGAGTTTGAAGGTGAAAAAGATATCATATGTGTTACTACTGTTAAAAGTGAAGATGAGAAAGTGAATACAAAGTCAGCAGGTGATGATGAAAAAACAAATAACGAACTTCAACTGGCTGTTGAAACCTCTGTAGAATGCAATAATGAGGATTATCCTCTACAGGAAGACAAGGAAGGTGCAGAAACTTGTGAGGAAACTTCTGAAAGGCTGTCTACAGTTTCTCCATTATCATTTTGTTATGAATCAAAGCAAATTACGGAATATGATATGTGTGAAGGAGAACAGAAATTGCAAGCAGGAGAACTGGAGAATAAAATGTCTTCAGACACTTCTCAATTTAAAAAATGCTTAAAAAGTCCTGCTACTTCAGACTGGTCAGATTACAGACCAGATACTGAAGAAAGTGATTATAACTTTAGACCATCCAGTGATTTGACCAATGAAAGTGGGGAGGAAGCAGTGCTTGAAAAACATTATAATACTGGCTATGTAAAAAGAACTATTGAACGACTTTATGGCAAGACAGAAGCTTCATTTAAGCCTGACTTTCACAAAGCGCTTCCTTATATGTCAAAAGTATTTCAAAAGGATACGGAAGAATTCCATTCTGCAGCAGTGGAAAAAACAATTTATTTTTCTCAAGAACCTAAGTCTTGTTCTGCAGAGAAATTGTCACATTCTTCACTACCATCACAAGAATTTTCAGTAAACACAAAAAAAGATGACACGATATCAAGAAGAGAAGTTACTTCTTTACCAACATCACAATCTGCTCTTAACAGAGAAGAGACAAGTTATATTAACAGCCATTCAGGGGAATCTCCAAAGCAACATTGTCAACCTAGTGAAGAAGTTAATGAAGATGAAGGAATATTGATAGATAAAGGCAAATGGCTTCTCAAGGAAAATCATTTGATAAGAAGATCACCACCTGAACAGATTGGAATGTATGGTAATTTGGAAACAACATCAACAGATACAGTCCTTGATACTAACAGTGATGATGTTCCATACTCGCACTTTGGCAATCTCAATCAGTACCCAATCCTCAATGAAATCTCTTCTTCAGAACTTGAAGACATGGCTAAACCCTCTGAAAATTTTTGCAACTACTTCAATATACCACATAATAGTGATTCAGACCCCTTTCAGGATGACTTAAGTACAAAAACCAAACCCAGCCGCAATGCTAAGATCACTTCCCTTCCTGCAGAAAACAAAGAAATGGTCAAACCATCAGCCATGGTAGGTTCTACTTCCACACACCTTTCCACACAGGCTGATACCAGTTTTCCAGCCTTTACATCAGTAGAATTTAGAATGCCTGATAACAAAGTGCATCCATTGGAACAGCCTTCAAATGATGAACCCATACGGTCTCAGCCAACTAATGTTAGTAATGCTAACAGAAGTGCTCTTCAGGAAGAAGATTCTCTAGATAAACTCCATGCTATATGTGGCCAACATTGTCCAATACTGATGGTGACAGTAACACCGATTAATGAGGAACTGAGAGGATATGCCTACCAAAAGGCATCTGATTTTGAGAACCAGCTGGGTCTATGTTTGTTGGCCAAAAAGAGTGAACATTTACAATGGTTAGGCAAAGATTTAACAGCAGAAGAAAATAATCACATGACTCTGAAGAATAACTGTATCAATAAGATTGCCAATAATATTTTTAATAGGTTTGATGCTAATAACACCTTAGATTTTATCAGTAACTTTGGAATACCTGCATCTTCAACTCTGAAAGGCAAAAGCGGTTTAGGGAAGATACATATTATAAAAGATATGAATGTAAAACCCATGGAAGCTAGCAACTGTAAAAATAATGTATCCAAACACATACTCAGTGATCTCGTGGTAGGTACAAATAGTGAGCTACCCAACAGAAAGCCAAAAATATGCCAAACCCGAAGAATAAGCCTAGTTCATATTGCTGGAGAAAAATTTTCTCCCACGTTGGAAGATCCAACAGAAACCTGTCATTCTGAAACATTTCTGAAGTGTGACAGTTCTTTAAATAACATTGAACATAATGCCTCTGAAAATCTGAAAATTGAAAATGCCTTTCCTACAGATGAAGATGATGACAAAGCTTGCTTTTATACAATAGACAATGGAATCAGAAAAGATGAGAAAGACTTGCAATAGAGGTGTTGGAAATTCTGTAACATTACATTAATGAAAACATATTCAGAACACCCTCCCCCCCCAAATAAACTGCTGAATGCCATACCCAATAAAAGTCCCAATGTGAATACTGCCCAGACCTAGACAAATATAAATCACAAGTGCATATTATTGCATAAATACAGGTAATTAATTAGATTTTTATGGGAACTAACATAGGAAGCTGTTCTTCTAAGGCAACATTTTCTTGGTTAAAAACCATTTTTTCCTTGGAATGTTATCTGTTCAGAGATACTCACTTGTATACCAACCAAATCCTTTGTAGAGAAACAACTACTGCTTGTTAGAACAGAGACTTCTATGTATTCTGTATTTCTGTATTCACAAAACTCTCTTCTATTTCACCTCAGGAATGTGAAATACCTGTCTGAGTTCTAAGATAAGATTCCTAAATTTCATGGCATTTGAGAAAGCATTTGAAATTTCTCTTTCAGTAGAAATGTTTTTTCCAGAACAAAATTATCTGATGCATTTGAAATGAAAAGGAGGAAACACTACTCAAATGCTGCAGCATAGGAAACAAAAGTCACGTTAATCTTACATAGATTAACAGTATCAAATTGATATTTAATTTTTAACAGCCAGCTTCAGAATATTTATGCAAGTAAAGAGATCTTTCAGTCTGTATGTAGGTTAATCCAGACCCCCAACAGATGTTTGCCTCTTTTACCCAGAGGATACTAGAAAAGGAGCATGTTTACTGCTGCTGGAATTACACAGGAACTGAGAAGGAAGACTGTGTGTCAGTGGACTTCCTGACTGCCCTTGCCATGTTCCCTTCTGAGGCAGCACCACTTATGCTTAAAATTGTTGTACATACACTACAAGTTTTAGTTGTGTGTTTGTCTTTAACCTCTGTACTTTAGAAGTGGTCCCTGTATTTACTTTTCTGTTCATAAATATGTGGCATTATGAGAAGCCAAAGCATCTGTGCTGTGTTACTAGAATTATTTTGGATACCTGTTTACAGAATTTTTAAATATTGCATGTGTGTAGTAAGCATTTATATATGGTTTACAAATTTCAGTAAATGATTTTAAATGTAAAAATGTAAAATTGGAAAATATTAGGCAGAGTATTTCAGGGTTTGGGTTATATTTCAATCCCTAACACTGCATAATATCTTGCTTCAATGCCAATGAAGTCAGAGATACACCTGAAGGAGGAAAGTGCTGTTTTTCAGATAGAGGATGAGAATTTGGCCATTCTATACTCTTGGAGGCTCTGTCTAGATTAACTGGTATGTAAATGCTGCTATAAGCCCTGGATCATGATCCTTTGCTTATCCAGGCTGGGGACCTAATTAAAGGCTGACACAAATCCCTTTTGGCCCAGCGGCTTTGTTTGTGTCCCTGTGGGACAGAAGGCACGTGGAGAGGAAGTAGAAGCTGGATCTGAAGCAAAAGGAGTTTGCAGTACCAGTAGGAGACCTAGAAGCAGACTTCAATTCTTTTAGAAGTCCAACGGCAGATATATTTCCCCATAAATAATGGGTACATTTCTGTTGTTTGAAACAGTATATTCTATGTAATAAACTAACATTACAACCCTAAACCAACATATATTGTCTAATATGTTTCACATCAAATAGCTGTGTATTATTTCCTATGCTGGACTTCTTTCCTTCCATCTCCCCATTGCTTGACATCCTCCTTTGCATGTCTAAGAACTGTTCCATGTGAAGATTCTCAACGGGATTTTTTTATCCTTTTACATGTCAATACAGAAATAAAACCTATATTTGGAAAATGAAGCTTGAAATTACTAGAGTCTGACTAAATACCGTATAGCATTTTGAGCACCAGGCTTCTACACTGTAAATAATGTCTAAATATTAGATAGGCAAATTAACATCTCCATCACTTGCTGTCTTTCTGCTGTATTCACAAAACTCTGTGCTGCATTCACAGAGCCTTAACTCTTTCAGATCAAGGTTCAAGAACCTTAATCTGATGCTTATTATAGGGTTACTGAGCAAGCTAAGGACTCAAAAGGTGGGATCTGAGATATACTGCCTGAGGTTACACTTAGCAGAGACCCCAGCAAGTAGTGAAGCGATTGTTATATTAACTGAAAGACTTGCATCTGACTTCGGTATGGTAAGCAAAAGAGAAGGAATAAAATAGTCACCTCAGAGCAAGACAAAAGGTTGACAGTGAGATGCACCATACTCTCAAAGGATTTATATATTCACTAATGGTTCAGGGAAGATATAGAATATTAAGAAGCTGAGATATGCAAATAAAACAAAACTGCTTTCATTAGGAAAGAGAAGCTGAAAGAGAAAGCTGAAGAGAGAACGTCCCAGTGATGGTGACTAGAGCAGTCTACTGATTGACAAAGGGAAAAACACCATGAGGAGTAATATGAGCTACTTATATAGGAGTAATATGAGCTACTTATATAGGTAGCTTAGTTCTGCAAATGAACTCCAAAGGGCAGAGAGCCTTTCTGAACAAGCCAGGATAAAAGATACTTGGAGGCAACAAGCATATTAAATAATGTACAAACAGGATAGAAAGCAATTCAGCAGGCATTGAAGGGCTTTATATAGATTGTACCCTTCTTCTAGAAGGAAATTTTGTCTTGCCATTGTTAAAAGAGAAACCATCAACGTATCATATAGATCATAGTCCTGCCAAGTTTCAGTTTATCTAGTTTAGCCTCCTGCTAGAAGGAAACCACACAATTAGGTAGGTAAACCTAATTTTAAAGGTTTAAAACTGTATCCTGGGGTGCATCAAGCACGGCGTCGTCAGCCAGTCCAGGGAGAGGATTGTTCCACTCTACACTGCACTGATGTGGCCTCACCTTGAGTACTGCGTGCAGTTTTGGGCGCAGTGTGTGTGTAGTACAAGAGGAACACAAAACTATTGGAGAGTGTCCAGAGGAAGGCAACAAAGATGGTGAAGGGTCTGGAGGGGAAGTCCTACGGGGAGAGGCTGAAGTCCCTTGGTTTGTACAGCTTGGAGAAAAGTAGGCTGAGGGGAGACCTCATTGCCGTGTATGGCTTCCTCACAAGGGGGAACAAAGGGGCAGGCGCTGACCTTCTCTCTTTAGCGGCCAATGATAGAACCCACAGGAATGGTATGAAGCTGTGACAGGGAAGGTTTAGGTTTAGGAAGAGGTTCTGTAGTGAGAGGGTGGTCAGGTACTGGCACAGGCTCCCCAGGGAAGTGATCACAATACCAAGTTCAAGAAGCGTCTGGACAATGCACTCAGTCACATGCTCTGACTTGTCTGGCCCTGTACAGAGTCAGGAGATGGACTTGATCCTTATGGGTCCCTCCCAACTCAGGATATTATATGATTCTATGTTCTGTTTAAAACTTTTTATCTGTAGTCATTACAGCTTCCACTGAATGGAAGTTCTAGAGCTTGAGTCCTCCTTCTGATGTCTGTCTGTTTTCTAATTTCTATCCTAAATCAAGTCATAGTTAGTTTATAGACATGTGTCCCAAAGCCATAATTGTAATTTCCTTAGATATGTCTTTTTACTACTTGGCATCTCTCGATAAAATCAGACATTCTCTCAATTTTTTCCTCTTACATTAACATTTCCTCCATTTCATCTAGTCATCATGGTGGTGTTTCTCAGGACCTTTTCTAGCATTTAAAAAGATTGTCTCTCTAAACTCTGGGGCACTGATAGTAGAATTTTTCTACTTCGAAGTCTCTCTCCTAGTGCACCTTGCAGTCACATCAGTGACTCAAATTTTTCTCTGAAAAAGTGATAAATTCCCAATTTATAGCATTAACTTTTGGTAATATTCTTAAAATGCATTTCCTTGCATTTTGTGCAGTTATATACTATTACTTTTCTACTACTCTGGATTTGCTGATCCTCTTTGACAATTCTTAGCAGCTGTGTTATAGAAATTACCTACTTCATGCAGCATATTGATGAAAAAATGAAATCCAGACACATTCCAACACTGATTCCTGAGAAACTTACTAGTTAGCCCTAAAAGTGAATACATCTCATTTTTGCACAGATGTATAATTTCCCATTTAGCAGGTTATTTTGTTACTCTGCAGCTTTGCACGAATCTGCTTGTCCATTTTAGCTACTAATTTCTCATACAGTGCTTGGATAGATTAGAGCTACTTGTCTACAAAGGTGAGTTCTCATCACCATGGAAGAGATTTGGTACTTGAACAGTGCAAGTCTGGATACTTTGTGCCATGCATCTGCAGTGAACTGATGCTGCAATTTTTTTCCTGCTTAGCTGTATGTATCTGGAGATAATTGTCCATTCACTTAAAATTCGGTCAAAAACATTACTTAGTATTACATTGGTATAGGATACATGGGGTTTAATCTCTCAATGCTTTCTCCACCTCATTCTGACATCTCCCAGTCATTGTATGTTGCCATTTTTATTGTTTAAAAAAAAAAAGAAAAAGAAAAAGAAGAAGGAAGTTTTCAAGTTCTCATAAAGGCACACTTAATTCGTGTTCTCAAATGCAGCACACAGCACACATAGTCCTTCTATGCTTATTCACTTTTAACGTGCATTATTAAATAACATTTTTACTAGGTTTTTTAATTTTCCCTTGTTAGAACTTGCTTTTCAGTTCAATTTACTTTGTTAATTTCTTCCATTAGTTTTAAAAATTTGCTATTTTTAAATCAAAAGCATTCTGGACTAATTTTGCTGTGAACCAATATAAATATTTAGGGATTAAAAAATATTAGTAGTAAAGAAAATTATTCAATAACAGTGAAGATGAGCATTTAATTGAAATACAGTATTTTTTAATAAATTTTATTTTTTTTTCCTTTCAACAATATCTTACAATTAAATTTTCAAATGAATGTCATTGCCAGAGCACGACAGGCTTATATATAAACCAGTTACATAATAGAGAATTTATTTGGTATATGTACTATCCTTGACCCCCCCAAAAAAATAGTCAAACAGATCTTCTGTTGACTTTGCAGTGAATATTCACCACATGTGTAGAGGTGAACATCAGAAACTGTTAACTGGAGAAGGCTCCAAAAGACTGAAACTAGAGTATTGAAGAACCTGTTGCACACAGTGATCTACAGTGATCGCTATTTCTAGTGTGATGTATAGAAAGTGAATGACATGGTTTTGCATATCTAAAAGTGTGTATGACATAAAAACTAATGAGAAATGACTGATTTCTCAGAAGTGTTAGGCTCCTCAATTTCAGTGTATAGAAGCAATACTTTGGCATCACTTCTTGTTTTCTGTTTCTGAAATGATTAAGGTATATTTCTCTTCTAAGGTTGTCAGAAGAAAGTAAGGCCATTTAATTTATCACTATTAAACAAGTTTTTTAGTATTGATGTCAAAAAAATACTGTTATAGTCTAATACCATGTTAATCCGCCGTAAGAATTAGGGGGACTATTTAATGCAATTTTCTTACCTTAATAGAATAAATTAAGACAAGAGGTTAGATACACCTACATAGAATGACTTAGATGTTGTAAACACATGCTAGTTTCTCAGTTATAAGTGGGATTAACATGGAGGATTATATGGTCACCTGTCATCAGTCATGGTTCACAGAAAGTCAGAGCAGATGCTGCTTTGGACAGTGTAAAGAACCTTCTTTGCACTAGAAACAGCAAGCTAACTTCAGCTGTGGAAAAAGCAGATTGCAGCAACTTTTGAGGAGGATCACACTGCTCTGATGTTGGCAAATGTGATTCAGTCTGTTACTTCTCCCCCTCAGGTTTCACAGTTACTTTTTCTCTAGTCTTTAAATTTAAGGTGTTCAGGATATGACAATTCTTGTGATGATGAAGTTTAACCTGTTGGTAAGAGTAGCTGTTTGTCATTTTATTACTTAATATCATTACTTAGGATTCATTGGTACTGTAGTTGCACATTCAAAGTGGTTTCAAAAAAGTGTTGTTTTAATAGTATCTCTTTAAAATTGAGTAATGGTATATAATCTGAATTTCTCATAATAGTATCTTTTAGATGCCTGCTCTTAAACAATATAAACTTCTCTCCGATTCTGTCTCTGTCTTTTAAAATTGTCACACTTTCTACTCAGGTCACAGAAATATAAGCATTTTCCAAACAAGTAAGTAAATCTCAGAACACTATGGTGGAATTTGAAGATCTCGAGGTTTGTCTTCAAAGATGAATCATGCATTATGCTAATATTTCCCTGTCTCTCCCCTCAAAGTATGGGAGAGAATATATTGTTTAATAGTTACTGATTCTACAGTACTGCATTTCCCAAGAAATCTGTATTTAACACCCAAAGCACAATATGGCTGCATCGAAGTGAAAAATTTCCTTCATACCTACAGCCCAATGGTTATAGAAAGACACAAACAAGACTTAGGGCCTGTTGCTATAGGGCAAGACTTTATCTCCTAGAAACAAAAATACTGCCTTGCACCATGCCTAGATCAGCCTAATTATCAATTTCTTAAATATATCTTTTTTTTGGACATGACTAAATATGAGCAAGTGAAATGTGTGTGTGTTTGTGTGTGTGAATCCTACTATATTTTTTCCAGTACAAATCCCTCAAATAGTTGGTTTCACTAGTGCTCAAACAATATTCTACTGCAGTATAATTCTGTGTATGTCATGATCAACATCCACTGATTCCTTGAAGAAAATGCCCATGGCTAGCACTGAAAATACTGAGTGACACTCAAAACAAAAGTGGTTTTGCTGAATCTCACGACAGAACTGCAGGATAGTTTATTGCCTGGGGTTTAAGACACAACTGAGTATCTCAAATAGTCAATAAATACTAAATTCATCAGGTCATGATGAACTCATTCATCATTGCTATATTATTTCTTAGTGTTTTGGCCAGAGGAGACGGGATCACAGATACTGTGATGGAGGGAAAAGTCAGTAATACACTTAAAATGTGTAGCTGAGAAGAGTCATTAGATGATAGGGGACTTCTGTAGTCAGTAAGGTCCTTTTATTACTGCTGCTGCACTTTAAAGGAAGTCCTCTTTTAAGAAACTGTGATATTAATCAGGGGTGAAAAACGATCTTAGCAAGCTTTGGAGGTGCTTAAATGTATAACATCTGAGATGGGTATCAGCTAATTAGAAATATTGTCAAAGGAGGTGATTCTGCCCCTCTGCTCTTGTGAGGCCCCACCTAGAGTACTGCAGCCAGATCTGGCGTGCTCAGCAGAAGACATGGGGCTGCTGGAGTGAGTGTCCCAGACCACCTCACCTATGAAGGCAGACTGAGAGAGTTGGGTTTGTTCATCGTGGAGAAGGCTCCAGTGAGACCTTATAGCAGTCTTCCAGTACCTAAAGGGGCCTAACAGGAAAGTTGGAGACAGACTTTTTAGTAGCGTCTGTTGCGTCTGTAGGGCAAAGTGTAATAGTTTTGAACCTGGAAGAGTAGATTTAGGCTAAAAAAGAAATACTTTACTCTGAGGGTGGTGAGGCCCTGGCACAGCCTGCCTAGAGAAGCTGTGGCTGCCCCCTCCCTGGCAGTGTTCAAGGCCAGGTTGGATGGGGCTTTGGGTAACCTGGTGTCCCTGGGTGTCCCTGCTCACGGCAGGGAGGTTGGAACTAGATGGGCTTTGAGGTCTCTTCCAAACCAAACCAGTCTATGGTTCTATTCTATGATTGGGAGTGAGAGTGTTTTCTTAATATTCCTTCCTGTTATCATCCATTCCTCAGTGATACCATTTCACTTAATTCCATGTCATTGACACTCAGATGTCACTAAGCCAAAGCCTAAAGCCAGGTACTTGGTCTTAATAATTATGAAGTTTAACCATGGAAAAGGTATTGGTCTCAGGGTATAATGCCAACAGTGCAAGGCAAGAATATGTTTGTAATCCTTCAGTGGATTCCAAACAAGCTGTTATATCTGTGTAGCCCATCACAGGGAGGTCAGCCCATCTCTGCAGAGATACAGATCCTTTCTTAAAGATGTCTCTCTCAGCAGAGCTAATTTGCTTTGAGAGATGCTAATGCTTGAAGTGATGAGTTTGTAATTCCAGAGCTAGCTTGCTGAGAGCCTGCGTGGTTGTCATTATTCAGCACTGCATTAGGCAGAGCTGATGTATCCTGAGTAAACAGAAAGCCATATTTAATACAATTTAATACAATAGTTCAAAAGTGTGTTTGAAAAGTGATTTATTTTCGTACAAATTTGATGTGAATACAACCTGACATTTCTTGATTCTACATACCCATCATAGTAAACTCAATATTTGCCAGCTGTAATTTTGTGAAGTAGGTATTTCTGTATTCATTGACATGACATTATTTAGAATTTTGATTACTGAAATGCATTTTGCTTAAGAATCTAGAGTTTAAGTAATGCAGTAAGTCTTTTTATCTTTTGATAGCTAGGAAATGGAAAGTGTCAGTCCTCACCGGTGATATACCATCTGCAGGAACAAGCTCAAAGGTTTATATTACATTGTATGGGGATCATGGCAGTTCGGGGCCTCTTTTTCTTGATGGAGAGAAGGGAAAACTATTTCAGAGAGGCAATGAAGACATCTTCACAGTAAGTAATACATATTCATTGTGTTGCCCTCTTGTATCCAGCCAGATTGTATGACATTTCTAAATCTATCTGATGAAAAGACAATTCTTTTTTTTTGTATGGTACACATATCTGGACACAAAACCAGGACTTAAAATGTAGAACTAAATTCAGGACCCTTTCCCACTCACCTGTCCAAAACTGATTTGATCCAATGTATTTCTTCTCTGTTTTAGAACTACTGGTTAATTTACACAGCGCACAAAAAAATACTGAGAAATGTAGAACAACAGAATCTTGTTTATTTTTTAAACTTGAAATGGGGCTGCAATATAAAAAATGAATAATTAGTAAATTTTAACTTTTAAAAATACCTGCTGCTTTATTTAAATAATGGCAATTTTTTAACCTGTAGTAAAGCCTGTCTATCTGAAGCTGCTCCTGCTTCCAGTTACAAGGGAAAATTTCTCCCCCAATCAGTCTAGTGGCATGGTGATATAAGTGAGGTAGAATAGGTCTCTTATCAAAAACTGCATAGCTTAAGTCAGTGGGTGACTGTGGCAGGTGCTACCTATAGAGCCATGTAACAAACAGGTGCTTCCAATGTTAGTATCCAGCATAACAAGATCCCTTCTGATAAAAGGTATTTAATGACAGCATTGAGGAGGAGCTTGTTGTTTTTTTTTCTTCAGAGTAGCCTTGTAGTTCATTGGGATATAGGAAATGCAGTTCTTAGCTCTCTTTAGCCTCTTAGATTTTCTCAGAAGAATCCGGCACCTCTGACAGGATGTTGTTCTTTCGGCTGTAATATCAAAAAACCCAAATGTAAGTATGAAAAGAATGAATAAAATAAGTAGCCAGGTGCCTGACAGATAAAAAAAGAAAATACTTTTGTCATAATATATGTTATTGGCTCTGTTTTCTGTTGCTGTTATTGCACTTAATTTCCACTCCAATGACTTTTAAATGCAAAATTTGGAAGCAGTCCCCGGTTTGGGACCCAGGATTCTCCTCTTAAGTGAGTATCTATAGCACTGAATACAATTATTCTGAAACATATAGGAAGAGAAAAGCTTCTCTTGTGCTGTATGCTGGATCTCAGTTAACTCTGGTCTGTCCTTGCTGCTCTGCCTATTGTTTATAACGCTGAGTTCGGGGAAGTTCAGTTCACACACACCTCTACACTGAATGAAAACACAAAAATGAACTCTAGAGGACAACATAAGGACAGAAAATCCAGATTACTTAATAAGGAAAAAAAATACAGCAAGGTAGGAAGACACTCATGGTGTGTTTCCAGTTCCTTGAAGATAAGCTCTCTATTTCTACGCTTAAGTTCATAACTGGTTGTTTGAATAACCTTCACATGAAGTTATTCCCTCAGCACCCTCTTATCTGTACTGGACACACTCATCCAGCCTGTCCAAGAGCTAATCTTTCAAATACAGCTTTTAAAGTTTATTTAATTGAAATGATTTGTAAAAAAAGAAACATCAGAGCTGAAAACAATTGCTTTTGGAATGGTAAGGCATACCCTCCTGGAGGGGTAGGGAGAAACTCAGAGGTATGTGAGAGGTGTTTGGGAGAGCTAAATAATTTTGTAGCAGGTCAGTGGTATGGATGTTAAACTAGTTTTAGGGTCAAGACAGTCATGCTTTTTAGTCAAGTATAGAATTGTAGAAAAGAATCAGAACTGTATTGGTTGGACACCAAGTCCAACCACCACCCTAACCTTCCAGCCACCACTAAATCACGTCCCTCAGCACCACATCTAACCATCTTTTAAATACCTCCAGAAATGGAGAATCCACCACTTCTCTGGGCAGCCTGTTCCAATGCCTAACAACCCTCTTTGTGAAGAAGTTTTTCATAATATCCAATCTAAACCTCCCCTGGAGTAACTTGATGCCATTTCCTCTTGTCCCATCACTTGTCATTAGGGATCTGGTCATACAGTCTCTATTCATCATGACGCCAATACTCAGTGAGGAACAAAATACCTCCAACAGCATCCCAAAGCCATTTGAATGGGCTTGGCAGGCCAACAAAGTTTTGAAGGTTGTCCTTCAAAAGAACCAAGCTTTTAATGATTATTCAGAGCAAAACATTTTCGAAACATTTGCTTAAACATCAGAATGTTTAGTTCCTCTAAACCAAAATGTCACCTGACAGTTATTGAATTAATTTCTGTGGCATGTCTTTTCCTTTTAACAAATGGTCTACGTTTCAACAGCTGCATTTCTTTTACAGGTTCATACTGGAAACATAGGACAACTCTACAAAATCCACATAGGACATACGAATACAGGAAACTCCCCTGCCTGGCACTGTAAGGAGGTAAAAGCAGTGAGAAAGTTTTTTATCTTTCCAAAATCAGGCACTGTGACAGGGGAGTCAAAATACAAGTCAGAAAATAACTCCCTGGGATAGGTATATTAACCTCATTAAACACTCACCGCTTTACTTAAGGTATTATTTATGGAGGATTGTTTTTGTGTGGAATTAAAGCCAGTTTACATTGGCATGGTTGGCTTTTTCTTTGCAGTTTAGTGAAAGCTGTAGATTATGTTTCTTTGAAAATGTGTGACTGGGCAGCAAGGAAGTGCCTAATTTGGCTGCTGTAGTCTGAGTCTTCTACAGTCTTAGTATGCTACAGTGTGTCTGGAGTTTGCTGAAACCCAGAAAAGCCATTGAACTCAGCCTAGTCTAGTCCTCCTCAAATCTGTGGCTCGTGCTGGGTTCTTAAGCAAATTGCAAATATTTCTAGTTCTTTCTCTGAGGAGAAAAAGACAATAACAAGTCCTTTTCCCTCCTTATTCAAAAAGATCTTAATGCAGGTAAAGCAAAGATAATAAAGCAGAGAGAATCAGATAGCCCTGTTCTAAACTTCGGTCATGAAGCTCAATATATAGGTTTCTGGACTGGGAATGAAAGGATCTGGCTTTTATCCTTCTTAAGATCAGTGATATACTATGGATGCCAATTATATGCTACACATGCCTGAAACTGCTCCCTCTATGTGCCAGAATTTTTTATCCTTTGGTTAAAAGAGAGCAGTTTATGAAGGGCTTCAGAAGCAATGTTTTATAATGTTTTAAAATATAACAAAGTAAATGCTTTGTTATAACCATACTTCAGGGTATTTCTAGATCTATCTAATGCAAAGTGTCCACTGAGGTTAAATATTCACTGATCAGTGTTCAAACCCTGTGGCTATTTGATGCTTTAACTGGTTGTTTTCATCTGGGACTAAGGCTAAGAAAGAAGACTAAGTAAGCTCTGGGCAGTGTTGACTGAAGTTTAGGCAAGATCCTGTGAGTTTATAGCCCACAATGCATGTCTACATTGAAACACTGTGTCACTGGTAGTGTCACTCTCAGAGGCTTCATGTTAGAACTATGGGGATTATATGTCTTCCAGTTCAGGAGAGCATTGCCTGATTATAAAGTCTAGCTATTTTTTTTCCAGCTGTGTTTTGGGAAATGCTGGAGATACTTTTTTCCTTCTGTTCCTTGATATTTTTCTTTTCGCAAATATGTGTGTGTAAGCAGTGAATGGGTGGAAAATGCCTCATAGCTTTGTCCTGTGAGACAGAGGAACAGGTTACCAGCGATTTATAAAGTGTATCTGAACTGGGAAGCTAGAAGAGAACAGTGGGTTTTCTCTCGTGGAAAAGGTTCATTTGTATGATGGATCTTGGCATTAGAAGGTTTGGTTATCATAAAATCTGACTCAACCCATGGGCTTTTTTGGGTTTCTTGTACACTATCCTCTGTGAATAGAGGCTGCACCACCTGCTTTGTATACAACACCCATTTAAATTGAGTGATTGAAGAATTCTGAGGGGGGGAAAAAAGGAAAGCAAAACGAGAAGTTATTATTCCACTTCTCATTTCCAAGCTAGGATCACAGAATCGTAGGGGTTGGAAGGGACCTCGAGAGATCATCGGGTCCAACCCCCCTGCCAAAGCAGGCTCCCTATCTCATATTGCACAGATAGGCGTCCAGACGAGACTTGAATATCTCCAGAGAAGGAGACTCCACCACCTCCCTGGGCAGCCTGTCCCAGGGCTCTGTCACCCTCACTGTGAAAAGTTCTTCCCCATGTTGGTGCGGAACTTCCTATGCTCCAGTTTACAGCCATTGCCCCTTGACCTGTCCCCACAGACCACTGAAAAGGGGCTGGCCAATTCCCCCTGCATCCCATGTCTAAGATATTTATAAACATTAATTATGTCCCCCCTTAGTCTTCTTTTCTCTAGACTGAACAGTCCCAGCTCACTCAGCCTGTCCTCATATGGGAGATGTTCCAGGCCCTTAATCATCTTCGTAGCCCTAAAGGATACATTAATTGAAATCAATAGTAAAATATTCATTACCTCAGTGTGTTCCATTGATTATTGCCTTCAAACTTTAATTGTCCCCCTACCAAATCTCAGTCAATCAGACACAGTTTTTAGGGAGTGATTCATCAGCCATGGTTAAGTCATTCCCTCTTTGCAACTTTAGGCAGAAAGTCAAAGAACAGGAATACATTTAGCCAAACACACTCTACATGTAACCTGGCATTTTGTCTGGTAGATAGCCAAAGGAGTATTGCCACTGATTTCTAGACTTCATGGGAGAGAAACAACCTAGAGTAGGCTCATCATATGATTAACATCATTGTTCTTTGGGAAATCTACTTTTTTTTCTGGAAGATCTTAAGAGAGAGTGCTTTACAACTGCAAAGGTTTTCTGGTAGGTAGGCATCAGGATCCTCTGTTTTTTGTGTCTATCTGAGATGGTTTCAGGCCTGAGAATATCCATAAAGTTGCTGCTTCCCTAATCCAACCTCCCCTTTTTTTCAAGATCCATCAGTAGGTGTTGCCAGGCTGAGATGTGCCAGTTTTCTATCAGACAAGATGAATCTCTTTCTTTAAATTTTAGAATTCAAGCAGTAAAATAGATGAAAATGTTTCCAGTAATTCTGAATTTCTTCAGTATGCAAATTAAGGAGATTAAATTCTGCAAAGCACAGAGCAGGAGTGAAACTACAGGTAGAAATGTCTTTGCTTCTTTCTGCTGGTCCAAAATCTAATGTAGCTACTAGTATAAATTTCCATAATCAGGGACTATTCTAATATACAGCAGCCTCCAAGGTGCTGACGAAGGAATACTTTGAAGTACAAAATAACTAGACCTCCTTCCTTTCTTCTGATGGCATGCCTGTTGTCCTTTTGCTGCTATATGCTAGTTATGGGCATGGGAAAAGAATTGCGTGGGGCATACTGGTGTTTGGGCTAGCACTCTCATGGTTTATTTCTGTCATGAGTGGTGTTGAAAAATAAAACCCAGTTCCTCTAATTCCTGTTCCGATAAGAAAATAAGTCAAAGGAAGCAAGCCTTGCCAAGCTTCCCAGTGAGAGCTGTGGAGTTTGGTAAGCTATGACACATAGTGCCAGCCCACACGGATATACCAGCTGGAACAACATAGCTATATTTTGTGGGACTGCGCCCAAGCTGATAAACCCCGTTTCTTGGCTGCACTTGAGTGGCTCTCACCCTGCACTTCCTAATCTGAGTGAAAAGTCAGACTGGGGGCAGTTATATCCAAGGAGCAGACATGCTCCAAACCCATGGTTTTGTGGCCATGCCACAGAGATCTACCTGCACAGCTTTCGACATCATCCCACACATTTCACCTCCTGTTCTATCTGGACCGAGATCAGCAGCTTACATTGCAGTTCTTGGCTCTGTCTAGGTGCAGTTGCTGAACCTTTTCTCAGGGGAGCAGTTTTCTTTCCCGGCACATCGATGGTTGGCCTTGGACCAGGCTGATGGGGAAATATCTATGGAGCTTCCTGTTTTACAGCAGGGTCAGCCTATTCTTCCAGGTAAGTACAATTTCACACCAGCTAAGTCAGGCCACAGACTGATGCTGATAGAGGCGAGTTCATTGTTCTTCATCAGGGCCTCTGTTACTTTTTGGCTGCTACAACACTTTTTCTGTGTTGCTTTCCTGTGGTTACTGGGCAGAATCATGTAAAAGGTTCAGAATCACTGGAAAGGAGAGGGGTGAGAGCCTTTGATGCTTTGGCTTTCACAGGTCCTTCAGAAGCCTCTTTGGTAAGAATTTCAGCTTTTGTGTTTGCTTTAAAATAGAGGCAATAAAAAAGTGACCTTGTTTATGTGTAACTACCATGAAGCTGTCATACATGAGTCAGATCACAAATTCAGTTTTCAATAACTGTGGTTTATGGCATCAATATGACTATGGTGGCAGCTATGGTTTAGTTTCTTTCTTATAAGTAGCTGAGACAGGCTTCCAGAATACTTTTAATTTCTGGGTATGAAACAAAACTTCAACAGTATTGCAGAAGGCTCTAGGTGTTAAAATCTCCATTACTCACATAAAGATTATATTTTAATTCCAAGGGTAAATGATGTCTAGCAATAAAATAAATTACTGGGTGTTGCTGTTATGCTGTTTCAATGTCCTCTTCTACCACACCAACCCCTATGACCCATGCTGGGTGTTGTTGCTATACAGTCTCTCTGTTTCAGCAATCAGAAGGGGGTGGAAAGTCTGTGCTTGCTCTTCCCTTCTCTCCCAGTGGCATTTTTCTTTTCTGGCCCAAGGAATATTACAATATTAGCATGTCCCAGGAGAGGTATAGGTAAAGGAGCAAGAATGCTGTGGCAGATTCCCATCCTGTGGGATGTGATGGTAGAGGGGTAAAAGTCCTAACATCACCAGTATTACTTGTGCTGGAACTTTCACTAGAGTAAGCTCCACCTGAGGCAAATTCCACACCCTCCTTCTTCCCTTCCCCCCAAAATCCTATCAATTGCAGATGACAAGATTAATTGGATGAGAGAAATTTCTATTCAAAGTTCTCTAAAAACTATGGGCCCCCTTTTTCAGAATGTTTAATACTATGCCCCTGCTTGGTGATATGCTTATGGTGCTTTGTGTTGATTTTGCAAAACTGAAATAATAATGGGCATTTCAATGGTAACAACTGTTGTGGGTGCAGGCTAGAGGAAGAGGATATAAATGAAATTAAAGACTCCAGAAAACAGCCCATGGATGTGGGAAAAATACTGTGGGGCAGCCAATCTGGTAATAAAGACCTGGGTGGCCTGGAGCTGTATTTATGATGATTGAGCACTGAGATTTAGCGCCTGAAAAGAAAAGCAGAAAAACAGGTTTGTGCCTCATTAATATGCCTTTAAGAGGAAAAAGAATAGCAGGAGAGATTTCCTCCAGTAATGTAGTTACCAGCTGTAAATGGCTCATAAAATGCTGTGGAGAGAGGCTGGCCAGCCCTAACCACAATAATTTTTGATGTTGAGTGGTTATGATCTTCATATCCTTGAGGGAATGAAAAGCCTCCAAGGCAGTCAGCCTGCTTCCATATAGATTTGGTCTCTTTGGTGGGGAGACTAATGCTATTAGTGTAGGGGGACATAAAAGCACATTTGTAGAAAAACCAAACAGCCTTTCCCCTGCCTTTAAATAAACGTTAATTAATGATCATTAACTTGTTAAACTGAATATGCTCCAATCCCGTACTTGCAGCATCTGTTCTTCTCCAAATGTTCTCTTGCTTAATATTCTGGGACACTGACCTTACCCATCTTCTAATTTTCAGGCTCTTCTTTTTGAGTAGGTTGTTTCCTTGTTTCTGAGGTAAAGATTTTTATTATCAAGTAATCTTGGTGCTTTGTTAAGTAGAACAGCACGCTCAACCCATCCTTTCAATCTGCATTTTGTAGTTAACAATTTCTCCCTCACACAAGGTAGGAAGAAAAGATCTTCTGTGCATTTTTGCCAGCTTCAGTATAAGCAGGGTCATGCTGCAGGCTTTGGAGAAGGCAGTTTCATCTCTAACTTAATAATTGAAAGACAGCCTCTCTGTCTTTTTACCAACATTATATTTCTGCATGAGATAGTGAAAAGAGAACGTAGCTTTTAACTTCAGAGAAGATAGTTTGATAACAGAACAGTGAAGAGGTCTGGATTCAATCTGAGAGAGAGATGATGAGAGGCTCTTTAAAACTGATTTCTGAATAAAAAGAGGCTGAAACACATTCTGATTTAACAGCCTTTTTTATTCAAAGGAAAAACATCTAAATTAAACTGTTAAGAAGTATTACACAGAGACTTTGTGAGTCTAATGCTGGGGGACTAGGCACCATTCATTTGACTTTTTAATCCTCAACCATCCTACTTTTGTCCCCTTCTGCTTGTGTTTTATGATGTAATCTTTAATTATATGATGGTGAACTACTTTCTGGGGATAAATCAGAGTTATACAGTGTTTAGTGGCTGGTGGACTTTTGCTTTTCTTCTTACAGAAGCTGGAAAGTAGATAGTTAACAAAGGAGGGAAATATAGGAATAGGGAAGATTGTTGTGGTCTTAGACATGGGATTGTTGGTCTAGAGAAATGAATTCTCTGCTTCTGCCATGGACTATTCACGGGGTACCTGTTCATGTGGGTGCTGTAAAGAAAAAGTTGAGGAAGGAAATAAATCAGGTGGTGGCATGGAAAATAATGTGGGTAAAATACAGCATTAATTAACAGTTCCTAAATGAAAACTATTTTGAGAATTGAGGCAGGTGCACTCTGGGAAAAAATAGTACATGACTATGCTGCTAACTAAAGACTGTCAAAAGCTTCTGTGCCTTAAACGTGGCTGGCTTTTGTCCAAATAATAATAGCTGATCTGAAAAAAAGATATGTGCTTTACCTCCTTGTTTTATCTCTTGCAATTCATAGGCATGGGGAAAATAATTAAATTTTGTGAACAATGTTAAGCCTTATACTTTTTAATTTCAGAATGATGTGTTTACAAATGTAATCTTCTACACTTACAGGCAAAAATAGATGTAAAGAATATAGTTCCTTCCCTTAATCTCTGTTCTGAACACTTTGCTATGCAATATCTAAAGGAAAGAAACAGAGAATTATAGAATATCTCAAGTTGTAAGGGAGTCATAAGGGTCATCAAGTTCAACTCCCTGCTCCTTGAAGGACTATGCAAAACTAGACCATGACTAAGAGCATTGTCCAGATATGCCTTGGTGTCTGCCAGCCTTGGTGCCATAAGCAATTCCCTAGGGTCCCTGTTTCAGTGATTGACCCCCCATTCAGGGAAGAGCCTTCTCCTAATGTCCAACCAGGATTTCCCCTGATGCAGCTTCATTCCATTAATAGAGTCACTATTCCCTGGGATAAAAGCTGTAAGCATTATAATACTCATAAATACTTAGTATAAAGCTGGGATGATCCTCGGGCTTGGGAGAGGTAGAGAGAAGTGTAAGAATCGTGTAAACTGCTTGAATTTTCAAGATAGCTATTTTAAGTCTCTATGCTGGATTTATTAATAGCATGTGGCTACAGTACAATAGTTTAGTGGAGTTTAGAAGTATGCAGTCATCATCTCAATATGAGTTAGTTCTCATGCTAGAAGCAAACTAGCACAAACGTTCGGTGTGGGCACACTAAAATAACCTGTGCAGAGTGCTTAGTATTTTAGCTAGATTTGTTACCATTACCCAACCAAAATCTTTAATGACCGTTTGTGTAGTAACCTGCAAGCAAATGAGATGTAAATAAATGTGGGATAATGATAAAAAATAATAAAAAAGCTTCAACGTAAAAGTTGCAAACACTGAAAGGCCACTTAAGCACAATTGCAGTATAAGGACTGATCATGAATAAACTTTCATCAGTTCTTAAAAGAAGGTGTTTGTCCATCAGAAGAGTGAGATGAGGAAGCAAACTCCTTCTGAAGGTTACAGTCAAGCTTCATAACATGTTCCAAGTGGAAACTGATACTTGAATGATGATAATGTTGATGATGTTCTGGAACTAATGGTCCAGAAACTCTTTTCTACTTGCAAGACAGAGAAGTATAAGGACACCTACATCTGGAAGACCTTGTGTACCAGAAAATGAGATTTTATCTTCCCCTTCTCTCTGTATCTCACTTCTAACGAAATACCATTGCTGTGTGTTGACATAAAGTTTGCCTCTCCTGTGTTTCTACTGAAGATTATAATTGCATGTTTTTATCTTAATTTGCATGTTTTTATATTAATTCTAAATTTTATAGGGTTCCTACTTCTGCATTTTAATGACAACAGTTTTCTACTGATGCATATTTTTAGGTATCAGAGTGTTTATTCCAGTTTCATTGGCTTTTGACTCAAATTTAATTTGTATTATCCATTTATGTTAAATAACCAATTTATTGAACTTAAGTTCTATTTTTTTTCTTCTAAATTTATAGCTATTGAAATATTTCCATATGGAATGTGGTAGAGGAAGTCTGTACTATCCTGCTGCACGAGTCAGTAAGATAATAAAACAATGTAGTTTTATGAATTCTGAGACCCTAGAAAACTAGAAGTAGAGTGCTAGGTTTTTTTTGCTTGGTTGGTTAACCAGTGCATTTAAAACATTAATGGCTCCTGTTGCTTGTTATAGTTTTGATCACACTACTTATGGCGAGGTTAATCGTGGATTTATGTTATTAACTTTTCAGCTTTATGATGATTTCAAATGATGCTGCAGGACAAAGACCTACTATTGTGCATTTAAAGTTCAATTCTGTTTGCATTCTCCATAGTGACAGTCTAGGATAAAAAGCATAAATGTAACATCAAAGCAAATTTGTACATTATTTTACTTAATATTGAATAGTGGTTTTAATGTTTTATACTCTAACTGTCCTTGATAAAGGTGTGTTTAGACTCTACAGGCATGTATTCACAACTGGATGTTATTGTAACTGTAATAGTACTTGTGATATGAAAAGTTGTCATCTTTTATTATCAGTGACTCTCTATGAAGTGCATGTGACAACAGGAGAACTGTGGAATGCTGGAACTGAGGCTGATGTCTATATTTCTGTCTATGGAGAAAGAGGTGATACAGGATCAAGACAGCTGCTCAGGTCACAGAAACCCAAGAAATTTTTAAAAGGACAAGTAAGTGCTAGGCACGGTATTTTCTGACATGTTGGACTGACTTTTCTCTCTCAGGTGTGTGGTTATCCCAGGCAGGGTGCAACTAGAAAAGACATAATATTTCCCCAAAATTCCATAATTAAGCCAAAAATGCTTCTTAAAGTTATGTCAGTGATTTTAGAATACAGTTTTCATTTAGAAAATACTTTTGGTTTTAATTCTCCTAAAAATTTGATTTAATAGGTGAAGAGAAAATGAAATTTACATCTTAAATCTGCACGTCTAGTGTTTGAATCTGTTGTAATTTGGAATTGTTCAGCCAATGTAGCTTTCACCAGGTTTCTCTTTCTGACTCTTGATCCCATTCATTCAAATGAAACTACTGCCACTGGCAAAGTGATCAGACTTGGTTTATTTTAGGAAACCTGTCCTTCTTGGCTTGTTCTCACCTTATCCTTAACTGATATTTCAGAGGATGGCCTTGACAGTTCTATGGGTCTTTGGGATTCCACAGATGAAGAATGCTCTGCTTTTTAGATTTTATTGAAACTGTGTTGATTGATTACAGACTGACATCTTTGCTGTTGAAGCTGTACACCTTGGACATTTGTACAAGATTGTTATAGGACACAATGGTCTTGGATCAGGTCAGAAATTCCTCTCCGTAGTCACTGAATATTGCCTGCAAAGTTGTCATACATATTAGTATAGAGAAACTACATGTAAATTATATTTAAATTATACTTTATTTAAAATTATATTATTATATATGAAAATATTTTAGAAGTGAAAGACAAAGGCTTCTAAGGATACTGTTCAAGTGACACAGTTACCTTATTGTTTCATCACAAATTTCAAATATTTTGTGTTTACTTTCACTAGACTCTCAACCATTACGTTAAGGGCACCATCTGCCCACGTTCTGACTTTTTTGACTAATCCCTATGGAAAAACTGTGAAGAGGGGGAGTGTCAGCATGCTAAGGCACTGAATATGTCTTATGCAGTCTGTGCTATAGATAAAACTAGCTATTATAATTTTAGGGTTATTAGCATTATCAGTTACACTGTAAAGATGCAGTTGGAGATTTTGGCTATGCTATCTTGTCACTAGACACCCAATTAATGACAAAAGACTGGCTTTTCAAATTCTTGAGCCTAAATGTTGTAAAACACAGCAGGTTCTCATGGCTCAAAATAAGTTGCTATCTAGTTGCTATTTTGATTGGCAAAACAAATAAGTCTCATGCAATGATGTTAAATGAAGGGGGGATGTGCAGCACTCAGGGCCTTGGAAGGCAGACAGCCCATAAACGAGCTGTACAGTACCTAGCACAGGTGCCGAACTCTCTTCAGCCATCAGGGCAGCCGTGACTCTAAAAACCTGCCAGTGGAGCTGCAGATTTTGCTGTTCCAGTAGAAGAGAAAAAGCCATAGGAAGTCAGACTTCACTGAATCTGCCTCTCATTAACTTTTTTTCTCCCCCCTAAATTTATTCTAAGGAAATGGCTGGTTTCTGGACAAAGTTGTGATCAAGGATCCTGTAACAGACTTGGATTATATTTTTCTCTGTCACAGGTTAGTGGTGTTTCATTTGAGTTAGGTTTTTAATGAATTTGTAATTACTCACAGTTTTTCTTCTGAAAT
This sequence comes from Zapornia atra, assembly GCA_013400835.1. NCBI lineage: Eukaryota > Metazoa > Chordata > Aves > Gruiformes > Rallidae > Zapornia > Zapornia atra. The sequence goes on along the minus strand of VZTU01012776.1, from coordinate 31,033 downwards.
GTCCTGCCAAGGGAATTATGTGTTTCCTAAAATGTGAGATGAAAAGGTTTGATTCTTCTTACACCCCCCTGAGTTTCACAAGCCCTAAATCCTGGTGCATTTGAGCTAATGAAAATCAAATAGAAAGTTCTGCTTGGGAACTTTCCATTCTTGTGCCTTGCAAACTATTGAAGAGGTGCTTTCCTTGACACATTCCCCATATCCAACCAACACCTTGGATCTGAAAACAGCAAGTCCACCCATTCTTCCATGTCATCCCATGCAAGGCTTTTTGGAAGAGTGGGTTGCTATCTCTCTAGCAGACTGATCCTACTTTACTGAAGTTAGTATGGAGATTAACTTGGGGTTCCATGAGCTCAGGATCAGGCTTTAATACCTTGTGAAATGGCAATCACAAGCACAGCTACCAGACCACACCTCTTTTTCTCATTTGCCTTGCAGTCCATCACTTGAGCTGCAACGGAATTTGAAGCAGTCCTAACTTCCCTGCCTCTTCCCCTGCAGATGTGGCTGCTCTCAATATCCTGTTCTATAGCTCATTTGTAATTTTATTAATTCTCAACACCTTATAGAAAAATTATAATTGATAAGGATCAGTGCAAATATTAGGATTGGTAAAGTCCAGTCACGTATGAATCTAGCTGCAGCTTGCCGGTGGCACCTCGATTCTATTTCCTCCTCTCACTTCTCTGAGTGAATAAATAACTGCCTGAGACAGCTCAGAGTGAGCGATGTGCACACTGAAACTGATTTATGTGTGAGTAAGGGCTTTCTGCCTATCAGATACAGCACCTCATCCTTGCCTGACCTAATTTTGATTCTGTATTCTAGATGAGATGAACTGCTATGAAGAGATCTATAATGCTAGCTTCATACATAATTTAGGGACAGTTCAAATCCATTTCAGGCAGAAAAATACAGGGTATGTGCTAGTTATTTTTAGAGCCCGACGTTGTGCTGCTGATCTTGTTCCCACAGTTTGTGAATCCTTTTGGCTTAAATGGAGTTAGACTTAACTTACGCAAGTAGATGTGGAGCAGGTACAATGGTATAGTCCAGGCATGGTGAAATCACAGCCTGTGATGGATTTGCCTCCCTGTATAGAGATTTTCAGAGCATGGAACAATTTCCATCCTTCTGTAGCCTTCTTGCAGATGGGAAGAGCAAACATCATGACCACTGCACCTTTTGTTATTGATCTGGGAATGAGTTCTGTGATTTGTAGCAATTGGCTTAGGCTCCTTAGTCCAGGAGTGCGTGTATTTATAAGTTGCATCAAGAACAAAGCAAGCCATTTTTGCCACAATGTCTTTTCACTAAAGCTGCCTTTTTGTATGGCTGTTTGTCAGCCTTGAGACTTTAATAAATAGAACAGGAACTATCAGTATGCAAGTGTCACATATACAGCATTGTGGGAGTTGCCAATCAAGGTTATATTACTGAAATGGGTTCTGGTTCTTAGGTGGCTGGACCAGGGGCAGGATGATGGCAGTATTGCTAGAGAACTGGCTGTGACAGACACCAGCACGTTTCCAGGGAGTAAGTGAGAACTGGTGGGGGGGAGAACCCAGCGGCACTGCAGCTGTGTCAAATGGAATGACAATGATCTCTAAATTAATTACCCATTTTTATCTACACAGGACAAGAGCTGGAACTCAAGAGGAAGGAAACTGTAAGAATATACATTTTTATTTAAGCCATCCAAATTATACTTTGAGTGAAATCAGGTCAGTTGTTCTCATGTATGTCAGATTCCTGTGTATCATCTTCTCATAAGCCTTTTCCGCTTGTTGTTTACAAAACTAGTGGGCTGCCGAAAGGTGGAAATTTCAGGAAGGCAATACGCTTCAGTTTTACGACAGGCTCACGCGAGGCTTCGTTTGTCTCAGTCCAGACAGCAGTGTTGATGCTCTTGGTGACAAGAAAAACAAATATGGTAAAGTATTTTTCATATAGATGTATCCATATAAGGAGAAAGGGAGACTTTCTAGTTCACTGTGATCTCATATAGCGGTTCCCGTAATGAATAGAAGTAGATAATTATAATAAACATTTGCCTAATGTAAATATTTACATGTATTAACAGGTATAAGAACTCAGAAAATCTTTGCTTGGTTTACATATAAAGCACAAAAAACCTCTCATATGGAATTTTGTCGCTGGCTTTTGCTTACCAAATAGAAAATTCTGGTTACCTGCAGTTTAATGCTCCCACAGAACTGCCATAGCAAGGACAGCTACAATCTTCTCTAACTAGATCCATCTAAGATAACAAGTTCAAATTTCCAGGTATAGTTCATGAGTAGGGAGTGTATATACATATATAGGGGAGTCCTCCAGAAACAGCTGCACTTTCCAAATGGGCAACATAATGTACTGGTAGAACAGTTGTTCAACAAATCTGCTGTTGCTGCTGGGAACAATAAAAATGACACTACTTTAGCTTTTATCAGTTTTTTGTAGCTATAAGAGGTAATTGTTTGGAAAATTGGCCATATTTAAAATTTTGGAAGTCATGAGCTATGCTGCAAGGTTTGTCTTGCAAATTCTAATATGGATACAGAGAAAATGCATTCTCTTTCCCTACCTGAGAGCTTTATGTTCCCTACATGGTCTGTAATTTATCAGGCCAATTCATTGCTATAGCCCAGTTCATTACACTGGAGTTGGAGTCCTCAGCTTCTTTCTATGGATTTTCTTGTAAAACATATATGCTGATCAAAAGAAATATTTCCTTATTGTTAGCTCTTGCATTTTTTCTTCTCAAAACAGTGAAGTATGCTGTAGTCTCCAGATGCCTTTTCCTGAAGGAATGAGGGGAATTCATCGATCAGAGAGGTCAAACTGTTGAGTTAAACACTTGATTCAGTCTTTTCCCTTGAAAATGAGAAATCATCGATTGTAATTACATCCAAATATGAATTAATATACTCTCATCCTTCTAACATTTTAAAAATTTAACTCTTAGGCCTTTTTGATGTAAATATCAAAGGAAGAAATATATGTATATTCAGCAGTCATCAGATGCCACGTCTTGCTCTTGCTCTTGTCAATGGCCATGTAATTGGAAAGGTAGGAAATGCTATTACTGATTTCTGATGCATAATTACATTTCATTGTCTGATTAAAAATAATGCTGTTTTCAGTCTGTCTAATAATTGTGCTTCCAGTCAGATCAAGAGCTAAGAATTGCAGAACTGAACCCAGGAAGCTGCTAATGAATAGGCAAATTTAAACACAGGGCTTTGTCTGTTTTATCACAGTTTACTTTTTATCCTTTGGTAGGATTTTTTAATAGACTAAATGCAGGAATAGCGGGACATTCCAAGCTGTAATTTATATTGGCTTGTTACATGTTGACAAGGTACCTGGAATGTCCTCATATCTTGTTGACACACCTCAGGAATGGGATGGGATGCCATCCAGAGGGACTTGGACAAGCTCAAGAAGTGGGTCTGTGTGAACCTCATGAGGTTCAACAAGGCCAAGTACAACATCCTGCATATGGATCAGGTATCGATACAGGCAGGGAGATTAAGAGATTGAGATCAGACCCTTAGAGAAGGAATTGGGGATACTGGTGGATGAAAAGCCAGACATGAGCTGGCAATGTGTGGTCACAGCCCAGAAAGCCAAATGTAACCTGGGCTACATCAACAGAATTGTGGCCAGCAGATTGAGAGAGGTGATTCTGCCCCTCTACTCTGCNGAGGTTCAACAAGGCCAAGTACAACATCCTGCATATGGATCAGGTATCGATACAGGCAGGGAGATTAAGAGATTGAGATCAGACCCTTAGAGAAGGAATTGGGGATACTGGTGGATGAAAAGCCAGACATGAGCTGGCAATGTGTGGTCACAGCCCAGAAAGCCAAATGTAACCTGGGCTACATCAACAGAATTGTGGCCAGCAGATTGAGAGAGGTGATTCTGCCCCTCTACTCTGCTCTTGTGAGACCCCCCTGGAGTGCTGTGTCCAGCTCTGGGGACCCCAGTACAAGACACAGAACTGTTAGAGTGAGTCCAGAGGAGGGCCACGATGATGATCAGAAGGATGGAGCACCTCTTCTATGAAGATGGGCTGAGAGAGTTGGGCTTGTTCAGCCTGAAGAAGATAAGGTTCCAGGGAGACCTTGTTGTGGCCTTTGAATTCTTAAAGGGGGGTTATGAGAAAGATGGGGACAGACCTTTTCATAGTGCTTGTTGCTTTAGGTGGGCTTGTTCAGCCTGAAGAAGATAAGGTTCCAGGGAGACCTTGTTGTGGCCTTTGAATTCTTAAAGGGGGGTTATGAGAAAGATGGGGACAGACCTTTTCATAGTGCTTGTTGCTTTAGGTCAAGGCATAATGGTTTTAAACTAAAAGAGGGTGGATTTAGACTAGACATAAGGAAAAAAAATTATGTGTATGGTGAAACACTGGAACAGGTTGCTCACAGAGGTGTTAAATGACCCTTCCTTGGCAGTGTTCAAGGTCATGTTGGAAAAAAAACCCAGGGTTTTGAGCAACCTGATCTAGCTGAAGGTGGTCCTGCCCACTGCAGGGGTTTTTGTCTAAATGATCTTTAAAGGTCTCTTCCAACCCACACTATTCTATGATTCTATGATTGATTCTATTATTTTTTCTTTTTGGGTAATTATAAATTCTAAGCATTGTTTTTTAAAAGCTCATTTTTCCTTTATCTCTTTTTCTAAGTAACCTGCCTGTCAAAAGCCAACAGAAATATTCCAGATTTGTTTTGATCCATTTTTTTATGTTTCACCCTGCCTTCAAAGTTTTACTATTGCCTTTCTTTCTCAGCACTTTCAGCATGCAAGGAGGGAAATAGAGTTGTAGAAATAGTTTCTTTCTGATGAAAATCTTCTATTGATGAGGGAAGAAACTGTTTCCCTTTCACTTTTTTGAGTTCTTCCTTTTATTTATCCAGTGAATAATTTCATAGTCAAAGCTCATCCCATTCCTCTTTTACATGATGAGCACTGACATTAGTGGGAATAGAGTACGCTCAGTAGTTCGATTTCTCAATGGGGATAGTGTCAGGCTGCCAGGAAAACTGTCAGACCTCCTTGCAGGACTTCCTAGTCTTCAGGCTCGTTGATGTAATTCTGATACACAGAACCCCTTCCAGTCTGTCACATTAGAGTATATCATACTACAGAGAAGTTATTAACTGGGTACTCGAGTTCAAACTTTCTCTTTTCTGCTTTGTTACTGACATGTTTTGTGAGTTTGAGCAACATATAGGAAATTTGGATCTCAATTTCTTTATTTTCAGTAGAGCAGAGTAGTCCAGAGAACTTGAAAAAATGCTGTTTAAAACTTTTTGGGGTCCATGGAATGTAGATAGGTAAATGTAAACCAAAATGGCAATTGATGTTACGATGAATACTTAATTTGAGGACATGCTAGCTCACTTGATTCACAACTGCTTCTAAAATCCATACAATTTTTCCTTTACAGTATACTGAATCTGATAGGCAGGTTTTTTTGAGTATGAAGCTTTTTCTTCAGAATTTAGTGCCTTGGAAATGAAAACTTTCCCTAGAAATACTGATTCCTTAAAGTCTTAAAAATGCTGAAGAAATGTTAGACTGTTCAGGCCAGAATTCTTCTAAATTATTGGGCCAATTACTAGCATTTTACATTTCTTAAAATCCTAGTTTTATTTAAATATAAGAATGGTGATGGAGTTTATAAAATATGTTAATAAGTATTTTGTTTATCATGTCTTTTATACAATGGGATGACACAGTCTGCAATCCTGAACAAACAAGCATGAATAGTGCGTTGCTCTGCTCTTACATGTAAAGCCTCTGACTCTGTAAGTGCGAGAAAGGATAAATAAATGAGGAGAAACACAGAGGCAAGCAGAGGATGGCTGGTGGCAGAGAGTTACTGTAGTTCATTTCCCATCTACATCAGTTTTATGTTCCAAACTTTCTTTGCCACACTTGTGGGCTGAGATCCTAACTTTCTCTCTGATTGAAACACCAAGGTATCTTTCATGTTACCCTCAGACCTGTGTCATCTTAAGATGAATTGTCTCTGTGCTTTGGAATTCCAGAGTCATCAATGGACTTTGATATCAGGACTGCAAATGTAAAGAATGTAAAGACATTTTCATACTGGACTGATAATATTGTGGGAGTTTGAACAATACAAAACTTAATCGTGTTATTTTCTGTTTTGGATTTTGAAACATCTAGTAGATTTTATAACAATTTATTATTCCTACTTTGTTAGAGCAAAGACAAGGCTTGCTGTGAGCTCTGTGTTCACTTTCAACCAAATGGTTGTGCCATTCTTGAGTCGGCCAGGAACCCAGGTCACACAGTTACCTTCAACCTTCAAGGCAAAGTTGCTGATGAAACAACAACAGGATACGCTGGGCTTACCAAAGAATTTGTGGTGCATGTCAAGGTAAGGTGGGCAGAGAGAAACGAAGATAACTCTTCTGAAATTTGCCGTTATAAAGCAGGTTGTACCTTATCAAATGTCAGAGGATTGCAGGTTAGAAGAGTGATCCATCTCCACGAGGTGGAGCTAAATCACAGTTTAACAGGTAGGCATCACTCCAGGTTTCCCTTTGCTGCTCCTCGGGGGCAAGGGGTGCTGACACTGCGGATGGTATTGGCAAATAGGGTGGGCTACTGCACGGGCAAGATGCATCTCTCGACTTTTTGGGAAACCTTCCAAAAAAAGTAAGTTCGTAGGGGCGAGTTCCATGGAGAATTACTTAATGTGAAAAGAGAACTTTTTCCTTAACTTGCTGGGCTCATTTTGCTCTGAATGTTGTGCTACGCTGCTGAACAAGAAAAAGCAAAGCTGTGGAGTAGGGAAGGATTTCCACTATCCAGGCTAGTTTTCTGCACAAAAAAAAGGGAGTGCTTGGGATGCATCCATTTAAATTTATACATGGAAATGCATTAATAAGTGCTTAAAATAAATCAGTATGAACGATATAAATGTTGAAGTTTGGTACGGAGGAAAGCTGTGCTATTCAGAGGACTTCTTGTCTCATCTTTAGGGTGTGTTTCACCATGGTGCCATCATTCTGCTCAACACAAGTCTCTGCCAGGCTCTGTCCCTTAGACCTGATGGGAGCTGCAGCGGAGCAGGTCGGCAGCAGCAGGAATCCTACTGGAAAGTGCATAAAATCAGCTCTGGAGTCTGCATGTTTGAAAGTATGAGACACCCAAGAATGTATCTGATGATCAAAGACGACCAGTGTAATGGAACAGTAAGTTGTTCTTGTTTGTATTTCCCTCTGCAGATAGTTTGAGTAAATTGTCAGTGATAGCAGAAAGTGGTTTTTTTTCCACTTGCTTGGATAAAAATGGGATGAAAAGTTATAGATATATGAACTTTTTCAGACCTTTTCCTACATTTGCCCAAGGAAAGATAGAAAAATATAGCAAGAGAAGCTGTCATGTCTATTTGGCACTTGATTGTAAGGATCTTATTACATTTCTAAACTACTGAGAATGTGGATGTAGATAAAATTTATTTGTTCCTAGATAGCATGTGACTCTCTGTCAAGACTCTGTTGTTCTAATTTTAGTTTTATTAAACAACCAGTTATACTACTGTGAGTTTGGAAGAAGTTGAAGTGATGTTGGCATCCTAGCTATTACAAATGATTCTGTCTGAAATGCAGAACCTGATTTTTTTCTTAATTAGGCAACCCCATAGAGTTTATTCCTGAAATACCTCACCAGTAGCCTGCATAATTGCTAATAAAACTATGCTTGGGGGATGGTTGAAATATTCTGATTTTTTGGACCTATAATATTCCCCACTTACTAGGAGTTTAACTATTGCAGATTTACATTTAAGAGCACACAAGAGAACGAGACGTTAGTGTTTGCTCATTAGACACAGTATTTACCAATCCTATGTCTGTTTGCTGATGTAGACTGATATAATTGTTTTGAATGTGGCAGAGCACAAACATGATCAGTGCTTTAAAGTCGTATTGAGTCTAAATACATTGATGACAAAAACCACTAATGAGTAATTAAGATGTAAGTTGATTAAGCGGGAAAGTCCTTTGAATACATCCTAGAGTTTGCCTAAATCCTAACAGAAATCAGAATACTTTCACATGCTGTCTTTCACTTACTCAAAGTATGTGATTGGTCTTTCTGTTCAAAAGGAAATAAGCAAGGACAAGATATTTATGTGGGTGTCTGTAAGAAATGTAGGACATTGTGCAGAGCCTAACGTTAATCTGAAATGTTACTAGAAGTTAGTAATATTTAAGTCTGTCTTAAGAAAGGTTCAACTTGCCTAGTTACATCAGTTAAATTGTTGAATTTACATTTCTGTTTTCAATTCCCTAGGGCACAGGTGATGAATACTGTCACTTTAAAATTGAGAAGAATTTGGAAACTGGATCTGTAAGCCTAGAATCGGTGCAAAATAAAGGGATATATGTTGGTCTTCTGCCAGATGGCCAGACTAAACCAGTCATTAACAATGGAGAGAAGAACATTTTTTTCTACCCACAGGTCATCAAATGTATGTAATTTCTTAATATTCTACAGTTTGCTTTAGAGATTAGTGTTTATAATTCTAAGCAAAACTGTAAAAGCTAGATTGACAGCATTTTCTTTGGGGTATTTTGGTAATTTTAAAGGTGAGAAGTTTATTGTGTCCACATGTAACTTCCCTTGTGTAGGTAGTTAATTTGTCTTCATTTCATTCTTTTTATAACAATAAAAGATGCAGAAGAAATATTTTTTTTTGCTGAGCAAATAAATGTTTGAGCATAAGACTTGAAAAAGGTGACCAGTTAGAGATGGAATTGACTTCCTGGATCTATTCCCCATTCTGGACACAGATTATGGAAACCTGCGAGATGTTGTCTTGTCAGCTATACCACAGTCTTTCCTGATTTTTACAGGGAAAGTAGTAGACTCTAGAGATGGCCTGCTTGACTGTGTTCAGTTTCTTTTTTTAAGGAGCAAAATACATTGTACTCCCCCACTAGTATCTTGATTATGTGATTCTTCTTTCTTATAAACAAATTTGTGAGTTATTGGAGTCAGAAAGCTCCATCACTAGGGAGCTGACCTGTTCTAGTCAGCTAGCCAGGACCTCAGAGATTAGCTCACAGCACACTCTTGATCACTGTTGTTGGACTGTCTGCTTGTCTCTTCTCCTTCAGGAGAAAGAAGTTTTTAATTTGCCAGATGACTTGGATAATAACTGCAGTGGCAGTACAGTACTTGTAATCTTATCTGGTGGATATAATCACAGAGATCAAGAAATGAAACATCTCATGACAATGCTAAACTGGCCATCAGTTCAAAATTCAGTGAGACTTTTACCAGCCATAAGCAGAACAGGGTCATCTTGAATGATTTGACCAGGAAAGGGAAAGTATCGAAACATACAACTAGTCTTATTACTAATTGTTTGGTGTGTATTGTGACTAAGACATATGGAAGTATGGTGAAAGTCACTGTAACAGCACCCCTACCGTTCATTCAGTCCCTACTCACTACATGGTGACAAGAATATTTTGGTCACTGTGTCCTTGTAGAAATGAGGAGTGTGTTTTCCTTTGTTACTTTTTGGAAGTGCAGGGTTTTCAGTGGAAATTCTCAACAAAGCAGGGTTTACTATGCCATTAAAATAAAACTAAATGTTACTTCATTACAGGCTTGAGTTCTTCTCAATCCTTACTAATCAGTAAAAGGAAGATAAAAGGAGGTAATATTTTCTATGAGAGCAACCAAGATTGTCTGTTTGCCACTTGATATTGTCAGAAATGCAGTTTTTATTTCAGCATTCCTACTCGTAAGAAAGAAAATATCAAGGGGGTGGAGAAACATTTTTTTTTCTTATACTACTTTTTAACAAGTCATTTTATTCATACATCAATGTTGTTACTCAGATTTTCAAAGCAGTAAATGGACTTTTATTAGTATGCCATATTTTTTCTACTTCTTGTGGCATGCTGTCCATAAAAGGTAGTGGCTGCACAATGCACAGAGAAAAGATTTTGGTGTCCACTGTGCTGAACTGTTGTGAGATCTGTTATTAGTGTTTGTGACTGAACATATGGAAGCTTATGAGCAAGAAAAGGTATATGATTTGTAGCTAATGATAGAATTTACATCTAATTGGTTTAGTTGGCCGGGAAGAACCTATGGGAACATCTGCAGCACCCAGTCAAGAGAAGGAAGACTTCAGAGGATCTCATATCCAACCATCAAAAGCCCAGAAGCCAGTATCTCAAAACCTCTCATCTTTTCCATCCTCAAGTAAGCAACAGTTTACAAACTAGTAGTGATATAGCATTCTGTTATGTCTGGCTTCCATGCATGTTTGTGGTGACTTACCTCAGGAAGGACAATGAATAGACAGGATCTTGCTCCAGTGCAGGTCTCCCACAGGGTCACAGACTCCTTTGGGCATCTACCTGTTCTGGCATGGGGTCCTCCGTGGGCTGCAGGTGGAATCTCTACTCCCCATCACCCTTCATGGGATGCAAGGGGACAAGCTGCTTCACTACGGTCTTCTCCATGGGCTGGAGGGGACTCCCTGCTCCAGCACCTGGAACACCTCCTCCCCCTCTTTCTTCACTGACCTTGGTGTCTGCAAAGTTTTTCACATCATATCCCTCCCTTCTCTGTCTGCAAAAGACATCACTAGTTCTGAGGTTTTTTCCCCCCTTCTTAGCTCTGTTATGCCAAAGGCACTACCACCATCGCTGATTTGGCTTGGCCTTGGCCAGCGGTGGGTCCATCTTGGATCCAACTGGCATTGGCTCTGTCAGACATGGGGGATGCTTCTAGCAGCTTCTTGCAGAGGCCACCCCTGCAGCCCCCTCACTACCAAAACTTTGCCACACAAACCCCCAAAAGAAACAAGACAGGGAATGATACACAGTCTTGAGGAGTGGGGATGATCATGTTTGTTTTCTGCCTCTTTTATTTCAATGTACCCAAGGACCCCGTGTGCCTAGTCTGAATTGTGACATGAAAAGCAGATGGGATAAATGGAAGCTTTGAGCTGCACACTCACAGCTCACATCGAGGCACACTCACATGTTGGAAAAATACCTGTTATCTTGAGTAAGCTTTAAAGACAAAATTATACTAAAGCTTCCACTTCAGGAGACATGCTTAGTTGACTAGAGGTAGTCTCAAAGACATTCATGTTGCAAAAAATTCAGGTAGCTTGCTGATTTGGTTTTGAATTTGGCCCTTGCATGGCTATTTCAAAGAGTGCAAGAAAAGTCTGGCAACGCAAACAAGACATCAGATGTGGCATACCGATTTGTAGGGTATAAGTTGAAGTATCAGGAAGGATTTTAGATAAATTCAGTTGAATCAAAGCATCCTGGTTAAATTCAAAGCACAGATGTGGGTTATTATTAATTACTGTTAATTGTTTCTGGCCACGTTGTTTCCATTCTTAGCTCAAAACACTCACTTTCTGTTTCTGATCTATCAGGCTTCATGTTGTATCACTGTGTCAGAAATCATTCCCAAAGTGTTGTGGGTTGTCAGCAACTGGTGAGAAATGCAGTGTTTGAAACCCATGGCAACAATACACAAGCCATCACACCTGTTTTCAAAGAAGCTGGATGTTTTTAGGGTTGGATACAAAGGATCCTTTTATAGAAGCAATATCTGCCGTGAAATTGGTTACACAGAGTCTATAGCACTTTGTAAGAAGTATATCTGACGTACATAAATGTGGACTCTGCTTATGCAAGATGAATAGAAATATCAAAGTTACTCTGCCCTTCAAAGAAAATGCTCTTTTTTAGTAAGATACCTTCCCTTAGAATACTTTAAAAGCAACTGATTTTTGACACATAGAGGTGAGCCTTATTTTTTAAATACTCATTTGCTTTTTTACTCCCAGTTAACTTTCAAAAAAGGGTGATGATTGTATGAGTATGAGACCCAGCAGTACCCTTAGCATCCAAACTCGAGGCAGATTAATCCCTGGGCTGACCAGGCCATCCTTTTTATGTCTGTGCATGCTAACTGGTAGCTGTGTTTTCCTTGTTTTCACAAATAATAATTATTTGTTGTTTTTTATGAAACAGTGTGAAGGAGTGTGACTTCATCATTCTCATGCAGGCCTATCAGAATGAATTTTTGTTGCAATAGATTTACAGCATGGTGTCATGAAGTGTGTAAACTCCCATGACTAATGCAGGGTAACCGTCAAATCCTCTTTTCAGATTGGAATATTTTTAGCCTGTAGCAAATCAATGTCACTGAATTCCATTTGTAAGAAGAGCCAGTAAATTATGAGGCAAAAAGCATTTGAAGCCTGTGGATTGTTTGTGCATTGTAATTGTTTTGAAGAGGTAGTAGTTTGATGTTGCAGTAGCTGCTTTGGGTAGCAAGAGCTGGGGATTCCTGATGTCTGGGAGAAGCAGACTGGGATTCCTGTTTCTTGAGTACCTGTGTAATTTTAATCTCTTTTCTGTGAGAAGGGTGTGGGTTGAGATAGCTGCAAGGAACTCTACTTTCAGAGTTACAGGTGAGGAGGCTAGGTAATTACAGTTACAGAAAGTTATATAGTCAAGACCTCAAATATTTTTTTATACTGAAGCAACTACTTTGCTATAGTTCTGTTATTTCAGTCACTAAAACATCAGATGTTTGCCTTTTGCTTTATTTTTGGTGTTTGGATTTTCTTTTTTCTTTTAGAAGAACTTGCTCTTAGTCATGATGAAGAATACAATAAAACCAGCAATTATTATGACTCTCTTTCTTATTTCTAAATTACTATAACCATTCCAAAGTCATACCACTACTGTTAGAAGCACTGCTGTACAGAATTTCTTAAAAATCAATTATAAGTGTTTTAGTCTTTGCCAAGGATGAAATTCCCCCTGGTTCCAGAAGTTGGTCCTTATTTAGTACAGAACTTTGTACTGGATCTGATTTCCTTTGCAATTATTTGACATTGTTTAAGAGTTCAGTGCTAGTGGATCATAATTCAGATTCGATGCTTTAGTTACTAGGCTGATTTAACCTACAGGACAATCTGATGATCCAAGTAATTATATAATTCCTTTTAAGTACAAGTTTTAAGAAAAAACCCCAGCATTTCTTTAATATCATAAAAGTGACATTTGAAGAAATTTAAGGGCAAGATTGGGATCATGTTTCAATATTGAATCGATCCTTCACTTACACAATTTGCTTCAGCAGTGTTTCATCAGAATGTGGAATTTGTTGCTCATAAAGGTTTATTAAGAGGAAAGCCTCAAGGATTCAAAATTGGTTTCCACTTTGCCTTCAAACTTATATTTTAATGCTAGTAAAAACGCACAGTCAGATAAATGTTGCAAATTTCTGTCACTATTTTATTAACTTATTTTGTTTAGTATTTATACTGGGCTTGGCTGGGATGGACTTTCTGCACAGCAGTCTGTCTGGTGCTGTGTTTTAGGCTGGTGACCAAAGCAATGTTGCTGACACACCAGCGTTCTGGCTGTTGCTGAGCAGTGCTTGCACAGCACTGAGTCCATCTCTATTTCTCACTCTGCACTCCCAGAGAGTATGTGGGTGGGTGGGGGAGATGATGGCAAAAGGCTGGGAGGGTGTGAAGGTGGAACAGCTGACCCCAACTGACCAAAGAGATGTTCCATATCCTATTTTGTCATGCTCAGCAATACAACTGTAGAGGAGTTTTTCCAAAGTAGTCACTCCTCAGTGACTAGCTGTGGATCCTTCTGCTAGGGGTGAGTGATTGCTTTTACATCACTTGTTTTTTTCTATTTGGTTTGGGTGGGGTTTTTTTAGGTTGTGGGGTTTTGTGGGGGTTTTTTGTTGTTGTTTGGTTGTGTGGGGTTTCCCCCCTGCCCTTTGCATTAAAGGCTGGGAAGCAAAGGGAAAAATTCCATACTAGAAACCCAGTCCAGTATTTTGATCCAGTAAATAAAAAAGCAAAGGAGCCTGATAGCAAGATATGTAATGCAGCAGGAGTGTACTTAGTTGTGCACTGGGAATTCTTGAAGGAATCATTATCAGAGTTTCACAAGGGCAAGTGCAGGGTTCTGCACCTAGGGAGGAATAACCCCGACACCAGTACAGGTTGGGGGTTGACCTGCTCGGAAGCAGACCTGCAGAGAAAGACTTGGGAGTCCTGGTGGACAACAAGCTCTCCATGAGCCAGCAGTGTGCTTGGAGACACGGATTTCATCTTTTGGAAAGGACTTCATGGTCAGTGGTCCCATTATTGAAAACTAGTGTTCCAGACATCTGGTGTTTGTAAACTCCACTTTGATTACAATATTCAAAACTGAATTCCTCCATCCCAAGAGAGTGTTTATCTTTGCATATATAGGTATTTTGTCTTTTAAGGGTAGATGAAATATCACTTGGTGTTATTCTAAAGTGAAATATAAGTTTCCCAAAATTATATTTGCTCAGCCATTAAAGTGGTGACATTTGAAATACTCAAATGCTGGCACTGTATGTGTTAAGTATGGCTGGACAAGGATATATTGTGCTCTTTATTGAGTATTTTACAGTGTTTAATTAATATTTTTCTTGAAGAAAGTTAGTTTCTTGAGGGGTTTTTTTTTCATTTGAAATGAAATTTTTCTCTATTCTAGATGTGATTCTGCTAATAATGTCCCAATACAAGGTGTTGGAGGAGTATTTACAAGTAATTCTAATAATATCTAAATGTCAGGCTAAGAAACCTGAAATGTTGATTTAATGGCCATAGTTCTGCATCATAGCATCCTTACTCTACACTAGAATATGTATAAAGAATAATAACAGGACTCATTCTTTTCCAGTTGATTCTTGTAGCTCAACTAATCAGTACATTTTGCTCTGGACAAGAAACATAAATCTATCTTTTCAGAATATCTCAGTTGCCATGAAAAAATACAATCCCCTCTCTGTTATGGTCTCCTTATGTGCTGAAGTTACAACAGCGACTGGCAGTTTCATGTCGATTTTCATCTCCCACTAATGTTCTGTATTTCACAGAGGAAATGAGAAATCCCCAAGGTGGTGAGTATCCCCTTCCTTCAGGTGATGAATGGAAAGTGTCAGTGCTGACAGGAAATGCAGGAACTGAAGCAAATGTCATCCTCTGGATATATGGAGACAGAGGAGTAGCTGGACCAATAAGTCTTGCCAAGGACGACAGAAAGCAGCTGTTCCTTCCCAGGCAGGAGGACGAATTTCAGGTAGCTAACGAAGGTTAAGAACATTATTTTAATGTGTACCTTTCCAAAGATTATACTGTCATGTGAAAAGAAAAAAATGTTTTTCTCCTGCATTTGCTGCATAAAATAAATCCTTATCTAATCTCTGTGAATTCTGCATTAAATCAGTTTGGTGCATATAGTTAGCAACAGAGGAAATACTCTGTCTTTTAACCCTCTAACCCTCATATAGTAGCCCATATGGGACAAGTGCAAGAGTAAATTGATTTCTTTAAGACAATTGCTTAGAAACTAGGTTTAGAAACTATCCGTTCCTAAACAAACCATGTCTGCTGTAAGATTTGTATATCATACAGGGATCTTTGGTAATCAAATCTTCGTGCCTGTGGTTTTCAAAGCATATTATAAAACGTGCACTGTGAGGCTGGTTCAGTTAAGGAAGAAAACTCTTTTTCAGCTGGCGTATTATGAACAGCTGAAATACCAGAAGCTTTACCTATGGAGCCCAATAAAAACCTACATATCAACATGTCACGGAAGCACAAAGAGTTCTGCTATCATTTAAGAATAATTCTACCTCTATTGTAACAAGGAAAGTTGAGAGGCAATACCAAAGGGATTAAAACTTCAGTTTTGCTTAAGTCTTTCTGTCTGAGATGCATGTAACACATTGCTGTCTTCAGCTAACTGAAGAAGTGACGTTTTTCACTTTTTGTGCAATTTTTTTTTTTTTCTGCCCTCATTCACTCTTCTAATTCAATCTTAGGACAAACTAAGATTGTTACTGTCAATAATATTAATACTCTCTATGAATAGGGCATAGGCAGGAAGATAGCCAACTGTAATGTTCTTTTTCTAAGCATGTAGGCTATATATTATGATCCACAGGGAATCCTGTTCTCCTAATTAGTGAATAATTTATAAGCATCGTTGGGTAATGGCATGTTTGCAGTGTTAATCCATACATTCTTGAGAGATGGACCAATTTCTCTTCTCTAAAATAGATATTGCCCATTATGGCTGTGCACTATGGATATTGATCTTGTGAGAGAGCAGAATCTTTCTCTCAGCACCTGGGGCTACTACTATGATTCTTTACATCATGCTGACACTATTGCTTTCAGGCACGAAACAGCAAACGTCACCAAAGTGCTGTTCACTGCTTAGTCTACAGTAGATAAATCCACAAAGAAAAAGCCTATGAGTAAGATCTCTTTCTACTTTTTCCCTTTACACTTTATCCTGCACTTGTTTAGCAGGGTAAGTCTTGAAATCAGGATAGAAGGACCTAAAAAGATTACATATTTCCACCATTTGCATCTTTGAGCTTGATATGTTTTCACTGATATTTTCCTAGAGCAGAAGATACCAAATTTTACTCTTTAAACTAATCAACTTAATCATAGCTCTGGTCAGGACTTTGAGGAAGAAAACAGCTTCCAAAAGCCTGTAATAAGCAGATAATTTGGATAATTTGGTTTTCTTTAACCTTTCACTTTATCATCATTATGTCCAACTATGAAAAACTCATACAGAACTATCATGAGACATGAAAACCATTCATACGTGGCTTTCCCTCTCTTACCTTACCTTACTCATGTAAGTAGCCATTGCCTGTTTAATCGTTTCTAAAACTGTGCATGAGAAAAATCAAGGCTACCAGAGGGTTTCAGGGATTCTTTTGGGAAACCTCTGCTTGTTCTAGGCAGAAGTCGCTCCTTGTGTTCTGACAAAGTTCAGTACATTTATGTTTGGTATTGATACATGAAATGATGATGCAACTTTTTTTATTATTAGTTTTTAACTGAAAGGCTAAAGAGGAATTCATTAGAATAAACAGATAACTTGACAGCACTGCATATTCAGTGAATACCAGCTCTGTGAACGAGAAGACCGTACCTCATATTACTGAGACGTGGGTTGATTAAGTTTGTGAAATGTGGGAAAGGACAATAGAGGGTTTGTCAGTCACGCTGTATGTATACTCTTACTTCACTGCTGCTTATATCCCAAAGTATCCAGGTTACCTGTAACAAGACTAATCACAAACAAATTTATGCAGAGTAAGCAAAGAAATCAGAATTTGACTCCACAGAAAGCTGTTTTTTTAAGCTGATGGAAAGGATGGGAGCCATATTGTCACATCACTACTGCAAGGCTGGAGTTAACGTTTATTTTGTTCATGGAGTTTAGGTCAATGGAGCAATACAAATTTGTATACAATTGTATTGTATACAATTTGTATAGCAATACAAATACAGGCATGAACACCACAGATTCTTTCTCAACTGTGGCGATTTACTGAGTGCATTTCAATATTAGGAAAATCAAGGGGAAGTTGTTTGCTTTTAGAAATCTTTGACTACAGCATGGTAACACTGTGTCTATGTCATGTGACTATGAACGAGATTCCCACTGTCCCTACCTACTCTCCAGCGAAACCACAGCCAAGGGAACGAGCATGTCAAAAGTTTATTCTACAGTTGCACAAAGAGACTGATGAAAGCTGATATAGGAACTGAGGCAATTCTGACCTCTGGAAAGAGAAGAGGGTTTTTTTATTGATGAAGGTGAAGACCGAGCAGATAATACACTAGTAGTTGTTTCTAAGAGAATGAAATGAAAACATTTTTTGTACAGCCTAAATAGGTTTTCGGGATGCAAATGATACCATGGAACAGGCTGTCACCAACCTTTTATCAATAGGATTACTATTTGAGAAATAACATGGAAACACAAAATTTTTTCCTTTCCTAGCAGTACATTACAAATTATCTGAAATTATTTAGACTCACTTTAAATAATGGTTCAACTTTAAATAAACCCCCAATAAGAGGGTTAGGATAGGATTACATACAGGAGATTTCATAAGTGAGAGCACATATAAAGCTTGAAAGTGGAAAGAAAGTGCAGATGAACACAAATCATAGTCAGAGAGCATCAGTGACATTCAAAGTTTTGCTGGTGTTCTGCCAGCTTTTGAGAACTTTTTCCTTAAGGTTTCCAAAAGTTTTATATCCTTCACTTTGACATACTAGGGCTTATGGTTGTGTTTCTGTACTGCATTATGAAAGATCTGTGACCTGTAGTTTAGTGGATTTAATTCTGTATTCCTCATTTCTCTTACCATCTTTTTTCACTCTTCAAACTTTGAAGAGTTCAAATATCTGACAAATCATTTTTCTGGCAAGCGTTATGATTTCACGAGGCTATAATCTGGTCAACCCAGGGCTCAGAGAGAAATCTGCTTAGACAAAACAGAAGCAGTCTCTTTTATGGATCCTTTAATCCAATATCTGCCAATCAAATATTGTGTGCTATTCCTGTACACTCAGATACTACAGTGATTCAGAGAAATCTGGAATCAACTGCAAACATAAAGATGCATTTTTATGTATTTTTTTTCTTTACGTGTAATGTAGCTGTTTTTTTCCCAGAAATATAGCCCAAATTAAATGAATAGGAAAATGTAGAAATACAGGGCAAATGGGGTTTGTGCATCACTGAGGACTGGATTTTTGAATTATTTAAATGTGTGATGATTGAATATACTGAAAGGGTAATGTTTAGTTTTGTGGGGGTTGTGTTTTTGCTTTGTTTAATTTTGTTTTGTTTGAAAGGTGTCCTTATAATAATGTTAGTCATAGAATTCATAGGCCTGTGCTTGCCATTAAGATGCTGCTTCTTCTGTATGTGTGGGAGGCTGAGACTGAAATCTCTTTTAATCATGAATTTGATAGTGTTAATTGGCTAGGCATGACTTTACTTAGCATGCAGGCTCTACCACACAAGTTTAAGTCTAAGTTTTGTATGTTTTTGTCTGTAGTTACATGTTGTGGTGTTCTGGCCTTATTCAGGTTAAAATAAAAACCATTGGGAATATCTACAAGATAAGAATTGAACTTGATGGATTACTGAATGGGCAATCAGAGTGGAACCTACAAAGGGTGAGATTTTTTTTTACAGTGATTTTTTTTCCTGCTTTATTAATTTTTATATGAACTAAAAGCCCATCTTTTCTTGAGGCCACAGCTGATTGTGATATGTTCTTGTTAACTTTGTCTTAGATTGCTTTAGAGATGACAAAAGCACTGATAAAATCCATCTTCTGAGAGATGGAAATATGTATCATTATTTTCCAATTATTCCTAATTCATCTAGCTCCTAGGTAACAATTTTGGTGTATTGATAGATTCTACAATGTTTTGCTTTCTGAAAGCTCATCCATACCCTTCAGTTTGTGTTAGGGAGATTTTAGCTATTAATTCCATCTATGAAAAATTGAAAACAAAAGCAACAATTATCCCAACAACTATGTCTTAAGAATGAATAAAGTTTGCTATAAGTGTAGGCCAGTCCTAATTGGCCCAAGCATAGCTCATTTTCAGGGAAAAGGAAGTGTGGTGAATTAATTATTCTTTTCTGCTTCTGTTTTAGCTCTACTTTTCTCATGATATTTAGGGATGTATAAATTTGTACTAAATTCTTGCTAACCCTGACCACTGTGTAAGTTTTATTTCAGAATTGCACATAAGTATTTGTAATCCATTTTGGTAAAAGACACAAGCTTATCCTTTGGCCTTCAGTTAATCTTAAAAAGCCTGATTTAGACAATCAGAATTATTCAGCGATAACAGATTTTTACATTTACCCAAAGGCCTTAACTGTAACCGTACCAAAACTGAATGTAAGTATAAATATTTCAGTTCCTCAAATGGTTGCAGGAATCCTACCTTCTGTCCTGGGGGTTACAGAATATTTCTTTAACTTTTTTTGTCTAAATTTCATAGGGTAACCCTGGGATTTCAGATGTTTCTTTTCACAGAAAGAAATGTTGCAAGCTGTGTTTTTTCTGACAAATCAGTTAATATTTGTGATTGTTATGAAGCAGCGGGGGAAGCTCTGCCAATAAACAGTAGAGATGAAGAATCACTGCTGCAAAAGTACTTCATGTTAGAATAAATACATGTTTTGGTGTTTAAAGAAGAGTTCATTTTTCTTAAATTAATGTTTTATTTTATTGAAGTTAGATAAATGCATATATTGTCCTGACTTCTTACAGGTTAGAATTTGAATGTGAATACTTAATTTGCTCTGACTTGGTTGGTCCTGTGTGGAGCCAGGAGTTGGACCTGATGATCCTTATGGGTCCCTCCCAACTCAGGTTATTCTATGGTTCTATGATTTTCATAATTTTGCTTGTGAGGCTTCTGCATACCATACAAAGTACAACTGCAGCAAGACAATTTTTGGCACTGCTTTCCTTTTGCTGGTGAAGTCCCATCCAAAAAACTGTAGTAAGCATTGTTATAATTCAAGACCAACAAAACCTTTTCCCATAAAAGAAAAAAACCCAACCGCTTTAGTTATAGGAAGCAGTAAGATAAGTTTCATAAGGTAGGGTGGAAAATAACTTGAGAATTTGAATTCTAATTATCTTCAGAGGAATATATAGAGCATGCTGGCACCCAAGTTGTCTTTTGTTCTGCTGTAGAAGAGGCAAATGTAATATAAGTTGATTTAATAGTTCAACATATCCCCCCCTTGCCAAAATTCAAAAGAATATAGATGATAAGTTTCATCTGGTTTTCATTTTAATACAAAAATATGTCAATTTTCCATATTTTCCAAAAGCTCAATCTTACCCTAGCATCACCTATCAGAAAGCATTCAGTATTCAGTACTCCAGAGGTGGTTCTCAGAGAGAAATCAGTATTAGTAACATTTCTTATGGCACAAAAGCAAATTTCAATTACAGATTTGTTTGCTCCAAGAAGAAGATAATTTCGAAGTCCAGGGTGTATTCAAGGAAAAGAGGCTGGCAGTTTCAGCTGCAAGACCACTGATGCAAGTAAAGATCCTCTCTAGTAATGAACCAACTTACAAAGTAATGGTCAAAATAACAATGTTTTCGTACTGCAGTTTTGTATTTCATATTTACTGATTGTCTCTTTTTTTTTTCTGAGATAGAAGAAAAGATAAAAAAATATTTTTTTTGCTGTTGAGAAGTAAAACACTGGGAAGAGTGAATTGATTCACAAGTGGAATTACTTCTTTCCTAGGTGACATTGCAACATCTAAAGAGCAAGAAAACACTGAATTTTCCAGCAAACACGTGGCTGTCAAAGAACCGTGATGATAGAGGTTTTCTATGTGAACTTCCAGTAGTAGAAGCTGGAAAACCTATCTACCCAAGTATGTGTGTACTTCACAGTTACATGGTTACATATGTATTGGTGACGCAGTTTTCAGTGTTAATGTAATCTGAATTATATTCCATTTGCTGTACATTCACAAATGTGGATTTATCAATCTGAAAAACAGATAGACTGATTTCTGCAGAATATATTCCAGCAGATTAATTACAAATCAAACTTGCTGGATCTGTTTCCATTAAGCTAGATTAGCAGGAAAATGAATCGTCATTACACATAACATTTTCTTCTTTTGGTTCCTTTTGGAAGTTGTTTTATACCATGTTTATGTCTACACTGGTGACTTGGAGCAAGCTGATACAGATTCTGCAGTTTACTTGTGTATCTATGGAGAAAGAGGAGATTCTGGTCTAAGACTTCTGCATAAATCTGGTGTACTGGTGACATTTCATAGAGGAATGGTAAGTCTGAAAAACAATTTTCTTCACTAGTGCCAATCTCCTCTCTTTGATGACCAGTGATAGAACCTGAGGGAATGGTATGAAGCTGCGACAGGCGAGAGTTACGTTGGATGTTAGGAACATGTTCTTTACTGAGAGGGTGGTCAGACACTGGAATGATGCACTCAGTCCCATGCTCTGACTTGTCTGGCCCTATGTGGAGCCAGGAGTTGGACTTGATCGTTATTTGGTCCCTTCCAAATCAGGATATTCGATGATTCTATGATAACTAAGTAACTTTTACAGATCTTAACAGGTTCCTTATAAAAAATTTCACAGAGGTTTAGCAAAGTCATTTTTAGGAATGAAGGAAAATTATTTCCTACTGATTCAGGAATGACTAGAATAAGTAAAAACAGAGGCGGGAAAAGGGGAAAAAAAAACATTTTGAAGAACACCCTACCTAGGATGCTGATGAGAGCTGCCTATGAATTCAAAACATATTCTATTGAGGTATAATAAGTTACAGCTGGGTCCAAATAAGTACACAGAATCCATGTTCCATGATTTCAGAACTTAGTAAGACTGTTTGGCATTTCTTTTAATGGATAATAGTATAGAATCGTGATTAATAAGGGACAGATTTAAAGTAATTTTCCTTTCAATTACCTCCTATCTCCCTCATAAGGAAAATATACATCAGCCTGATCTCAGTAGTACTGTATGGTTGAATTTCAGGAACTATGGAATTTAATCTTAGCTCTACCACTAGCATTCTTATGACCTTCTATTAGGCCTGTTTCTTCCCTTGTGAGCTATTGCAAATTATCATTTGTGTGTCTCACGAATGGTATCAAGCTGTTAGTGGAACACTTAATTAGAAATTAAAAAGCAGTATCTAAAATGAGAAGCATACGAATAACCTATTGGCAAACTTCAGAGGTATCTATGCTATCTTAAAAAATATATTTTACACCGTTACTAATGTATTAGATATAAAGTTCTGTTCCAATTAAAATTCAGAATTTAAGTGCAGTTTTCTGGGTGGATTATTCTAGCCAGACTGATAGTAAATTCAACATATTATTTATGCAGAGGTTAGGGGTGGTTCAAAGTTCACTTTAATAGAATCATAGAATCACAGAATGGTTAGGGTTGGAAGGGACCTTAAAGATCATCAAGTTCCAACCCTCCCTGCCGTGGGCAGGGACATGTCTCACTGGATCAGGCAGCTCAATGCTCCATACTCTCTTATGGAAATAGGTGAATGGCACAGTGGATCGTAGGGAGAGGCAGAGCCGGGCCTGGGATATATCATTTTACGACAGAGACAGTTGAACACTGACTTGAACAATTTGATTTCATCCCTGCCACAGATATTCTACATGATACTAGGCAAAGCACTGAAAGTAAACCTTCTCTGAGTGACCACTTTTTGTATGCCTCTGTTCTGCTGCCTAACCACTTGAACTTTTCTGAGCAACCATAGCTGTAACTGAGGTTTGTTCAAAGACAATTCTGCTTTGGACATAGTAAGCTCTTTGAAATGCTAAATATGCTGATAAACTAAGCCCTCTATTTCTTAGCTGAGCACCCAAACTGCTTTGCATCTTTGACAGCTTTCGGCAATAAACTGTGCATTAACTGGATAGGTAAAATGAAACATTATGCAGATGGCCTTTCAATAAATAGATTTCAGCATTTGCAGAAAACTGGGGTACTATTGAAAAAGTGCAAAAGTGAAGTCACTGGGGAAATCAGTTCTGCTTCACTGAGCTGTTTTGGGTGGTTGCAGTAAATAATGCATAGAGTCATAAAGATAATGAAGATAAAAAGAAATATTAAAAAGCTACAGTCCTGCCTGTGCAAGATTTGAGGCAGGGATCCTTCAGAGAGAATAGCTTGCAATCGTATATTATATAAACACAAGAGAGAACTAGAGTTGCACAACCAGTCTCAGGTCTGCTATTTGCTAAGGACTGAGAACTGTAGAGATACAAATTTTCCAATGCAGATCTTTCCTTCATTTTCCTTTTACTGAGAAACGTGTCCTGGGCTCTTAAGGTTTAGACAGAGAAAACTATATGCTGTTTATTGTGACAGAAAATTACCAGCCTGAACCTTTCACCTGATCAGCTTCAGGCTTCTATGAAAACAATCTTTGCCAACTGTAAGCACAAGCCTAAATGAACAGCAAGGGGAAAACAGCATGTCAGATTTCAGTTTCTTCCAGCAGAATAAAGTGTAAATAGAGGAGGTGAGACCAACAAGAGAAAGGAGGAGAAAGCCTGTATTTTAAACAAATATCCACAAAGGTAATAATAGCTTTAACTGGTTCTCACCTAGAGAAGAATAATTGTAGATGGTGATGCGTTGAAACAATAGTGAAGGGTTAAAAGCAGCATTTAGGATGACGGCTGAAAAAACCAATTTATTTGGGGTTACTACTGCAGTGTGATTCTCATTGTGTTTTTTCATTTACTCTGATACATAATCAAAAGACGTTTAACTTTTCATATCCAACCACTTTGAACACAGTCCAGCTGTCATTAAAGACAGCGGGAATCTTTGTACCTTGTAAGAGTGAATCAGGCTTTTAAAATAATTCAACTTTCAGACTTTCTTAGAGGTGGCAAACTGTGGAGTGCTGTCTCCCCTGTCCTCTAGATCAATGCTTTTGAAGTGGAAGCTGTATCTCTTGGAAAACTGCAGAAGGTGCTGTTGCGCTGTGAGGCTAATGCCAAGTCCCAGTATTGGTACTGTGAGAAAGTCATCGTTAGAGAAGCTGAGAACAACTCTGAATATGTTTTCAATTGTGAAAGGTAATTTAAAAAAAAATCTTAAATATATATCACCAACAGTATTATATCAATAAATGTCCTAAATATGAATTTTCCAGGAAAGGACAAATTTGAATTATATTGCAGTTTCACAACAAATTCACAAAATTTGTTGTTCCAGAACAGATTACATGATTTAATAATGTATGGTCCATGTCAAAGGTCAAGTGCTTACACTGTGGCTGTGTTAGTAGGTTGTACAGTGCAGCCTTATCATACAAAGGTCAGTGCTATAAGTGGGACTGAACTATTCAAGAAGGAAATACAAAGCACACAAAAAGATTGTAAGTTAAAGTGTATTTATAGATGAGAAAGACAACACATATGCTATCCAGAAGTAGCTTTCACTTTCTTTATGAAAAAGAGCATTGCTAGAGGGAAAAATGTGATGTCCAAAAGTCAGGCTTATTTTGTGGTTATTCCATTTAAGTTATTAAGCTAGCATCATAAAAGCCAACTGAAATGCATTGCATTTGGAAATATATTATGCTAATCACACAATTGGGGTTTCCATTTTTGCAGCTCATCTATTGAGTACATGTATTATTTGAGTGAAAAGAAGTGTGGAGAAACAATGTGACCATGTGATGTCGGTAGAATTAACTCAAATTAATGAATTAATTAAATCAATAGAATTTAATATATATTATTTAGTAAATGTGGAATGCCTAGTTGGTTTTTTTTCTGTATTTTTATGAATTTGTTACATAGGAAATTTGCCAGGTTCTGCACTTGCGTCACAACTACCCCATGCAACGCTGCAGGGCTGGGGAAGAGTGGCTGGAAGGCTGCCCAGTGACAAAGGACCTGGGGCAGTTGGTCCATAGCCATTTGAATATGAGCCAAAAGTGTGCCTGGGTGGCCAGCAGCATCCTGGCTTCTATCAGAAACGGTGTGGCCAGCAGGACAGGGGAAGGGATTGTGCCCTTGGACTTGGACTGGTGAGGCTGCACTTTGAGTACTGTGTTCAGTTTTGGGGCCCTCACTAGAAAAAAGGACATTGAGGTGCTGGAGCGTGCCCAGAGGACAACAAAGCTGGTGAAGGGTCTAGAGCACAAGTCTTATGAGGAGTGTCTGAGGGAACTAGGGCGGTTTAGCCTGGAGAAAAGGAGCCAGAGGGGAGACCTTATTGCTCTCTACAGCTCCCTGAAAGGAGGTTGTAGCCAGGTAGGTGTTCACCTCTTCCCCCTGATAATAAGTGATAGGACAAGACAAATGGCCTCAAGTTATACCAGAGGAGGTTTAAATTGGATATTAGGAAAACTTTCTTCATGGAAAGGTTTTTCAGTGACTGGAACAGGCTGCCCAGGGAAGTGGTTGAGTTGCCATTCCTGGAAGTACTTAAAAGATGCATAGATGTGGTGTTTAGGGACATGGTTTAGTGGTGGACTTGGCAGTACTAGGTTAACAGTTGGACTTAATCCAACCTAAAAATTCCTATGATTCTATAATCTTGAACAGCCTCTTGACACTCTGTGTCATATCCTCAAAAATGGGAATAAAGATGCTCTCTCACCTTTACACAACTCTGTAAACCAGATATTTCTTCAATCAGTAGCATGTGTTTAAATAGTACTATAAGACTGAGAATTTCTCTGGAGTAGATTTAGATGCAGACCAGATGTTTCTTGATAGCTGTGGTTGCTAAAAAAATAGGTAAAATTTCCTAACAGAGAAATGAGGTCAGCTGCCTCCCTCAGTCATGAAGAATCAACTCAGTGTCATAGACATCCTCAGTGGGTTACACAACTTTGGGACAATGCATGTCAGGGCACTTTTCTGTACTAACTCTATAATAATTAACACCAGATGTTGATCAGCAAAAATTATTCAGCAACAGACACTATCAAGAAGAAAAAAAGTTTGGTTCTTTTAAATTTCGTTCAGAACTTCTACAAGGAAGTACTGTCACTGAAAAAGGTTTAAAACAGGTCAGTGGTGGTGGTTAGGGCAGTTTGTTGGTCAAAACATAAAGCTGAAACATTGTGCTCTATTCAAGGAGAAAGGAGTTTTTTTTTTGAGAAATCTCTCAGGTTTATGAATCTTCAGTCTCTGATTTTACATTGGTACATTATCATCCAGGGTATAAACTAATCATTGA
The DNA here is from genome assembly GCA_013400835.1 of Zapornia atra. Classification (NCBI taxonomy): domain Eukaryota; kingdom Metazoa; phylum Chordata; class Aves; order Gruiformes; family Rallidae; genus Zapornia; species Zapornia atra. The sequence goes on along the minus strand of VZTU01012776.1, from coordinate 4,333 downwards.
GGGGTTTTTTTCACATTTAGCGAAGGAAAAATAAGCATTTATCTGACTTTAAAATCTGATAATAGTTGCTGAACATCCAACAGCTCTCACTGGATTTCAGTTAGCTAGTATTTGTTAGTTACAGGCGGATACTTAACATTTAGGATCGCTGGACACTTGTGCAGTCAGGTATCAGCAGAAAGAGTGTAAGAAAGTGGTTGTCAATTAAGACAAAATTTATTTCTTAGGGACTAGTTCTTATATGAATGGGCCTGTTAATGATTTCAAGTTAAAAAAAAGGGGAACCTTTAAAAGCTGCTCTGGACTCATCCTGCCCAGCTTATACTGCATTCTCAAGAGGCTTTGTAGAAGATTGAGTGATTTAGGTCATTCCTGGAGAGTCCATGGGAGTGGACCAAGGAAATATAAAGTAGCAACTAAACCCAACAACAATTTCCTGATGATTTTTTTTTCCTGTAGGAAAACCACCTGATTTTTTACCAAACAGGAAGAAACTAAAAAAGTCTGTAGTTTCAAAATTACCTGTAGCCCTGAGTAACTCGACTAAGACGCCTAACTAACTACCTTCTACCTTTGCCTTTATTTGTACTTTTTGAGATTCATCTATCTTTCTTCAATTAGTAGGAGTAATAAGGAAGAACAATATTTTATTCCATCTTTGCTTTTAACACTGAATTTTGATTTTAAGAACTGCTGTGATGCATAAAAATTATAGTTAGCACTCAATGCATAGTACTGGAAAAAATGTTCTGTGCCATACTCTTCTGTTTAGTTACACAAATAAGCACAGTCATCTCACACAAGTCTCTTAATCTGACACAGGAATATTCTACACCTACAGAGCTCTTATGTTTGCACGAATAAAATTCTTTGTTGGGTCAAATAATTTCTACTTTAATATCCATCAAATGAAATACTGAAATGTCAGAGGTAGAGACACTTTTCTGTTACATGTATTCAGTATGAAAATAAGATGTGGATCATTAAGTTATATGATAATATTGTGAAGAAAAATTGATTCCTACCTGCTTTCTTATTTTCGTTCTTATTCTTAGGTGGCTTCCATTTATGTCCCAAGGTGTAACTCACCCAGAAATTGAGCTGTACCCTCAAGGTAAGGTCTACCGTAACATCATGAAAGTGAGATCAGTAAGTTTTTTCCTGTGAAGAAATCTGGGTTGAATCTACACTTTAAATACCAGAGTTATCTATTTTGTGGCTTACTGTGTTATATTTCTGAGATAATACATTTTGTGTTTGCATTGTATAATGAGTATAGGTGATAATAAGAAAGGAATGAATGAGAAAGGAAGTTTTCTTGTATTGGCTAGAAACACAGAATGTCTCATCTCTTCTTTCAAACCTTTTATTTAATGTTAAATGATAGAACCTTTATTAACTGTTTCTCTTTTTTTGCAGAATTTCAAATAAATCAACATCTGAAAGTACAAGAAGCAAATGGTAAATGCTGCTGTAGTCTTCTGTCTTTAATGAAGACTGTTTCTGTTTCAGAACTAATTGCTTTGCACATTTGTTGCCATTTGTATTTATTTTAAAACATTAATTGTAGCACACTATTTGAATATTTTAGTAAACTCTGAACTTCAGTTTTTAATTTAAACAATAAATCACTTTACTTATGCTGTCTTTTTATTCTGTAATTTTTCTTTCCATAATGTTAATTTTCTCTCTGTTTGGTTGAAAATTCATATTTTTCTAGTACTTATTGGTGATCTATCTTAATTTTTTTTATTTAACATTTTAAACCACGATTCTTTCTCCTGGGCTATATATAGTTTTCTTCTCACTATTAGTTTTTAATTTTCTGTTTTACCTGTGATTTGTTATTTGTTCAGCTTGACTTTTCTGTCCTTGCAACCAGCGCAGATTAAATTACATTTCTTAATAACACATAACATTTTCTGAGCTGTGAGAAGTGCTTCATGCTGTAGGTTGAAAATTAATTTAGAAGCTGTTGGGAGAAAGTTTGAAAACATTTATTCATAATTTATTATATTAATCAAGACATCCATGAAGATCCAAATACCTTGTCTTAAGTAGTGTCCCTATGGCAAATAGTGCTAAAATTTGTATCCACTTTTTTAACAGATTATATTCAAATGCCATCCTATTACAGGCTTTATTATGAATCACAAGTATTCTTGTCCTTCCTTTATGTGCCTTTTTCATAAGACATTCATTTTCTAACTGCCCATCACTGTTGGTGCTGTTCTGCCTGACTCACTTCCACGAGGTCTGCACCCACAGATCCTCAGACTGCTCAAAACAGTCTGCTCAGACCTTTCTGTACCTGGACAAGCGCACACTTTTATTTAAGCTGTGCTCGTCTGGTTGCACAGTAAAAGTTGCAGCAGATAAAAATTGCCCCATAAACCTAAAAAAATATGACAAAGGGTGCCAGTAAACTAAATTTATGTCCAACTGGCTTATCTTTAGTGGCGATGGGCTTGGTCTTGCGATGAATATCTTGTTCACAGCACTCTCACTCCGACCCTGGGAGAGAAATGCCTGGAAAAGTTGCTTAGCTTTGTCATTGACAAAACTTACTCTCTATCAAAACAGATCTGTTTCATGGCAATGCAAGGTGGTTCTGTTACAAATGTCTCAGAGTGAGGTAGCCAAAAGCATATGCACCAAATAAATAGCCTTTTGTTTGGGGCACTTGCTGAAATATGGAACAGAGAGAAAGCGACTGGAAGTTGGGTATCCCACACCTACAGGAACTGCTCCGATTACTGTTGAGTGGTTGACTTGAGATTTTATTCACCTATTCTTTTCTCATGAGCTTTTAAAAAGATATAATTTTTATTCTGTACCAGAATTTTTTAAAAACAGAATTGTTTCTCTGGGCAGTAGAATTTTCTAGTGTGTTGTACTATTTTTAATATTCTAGAAAAGGAAAAAAAGAAGAAAATTTCTAGAAATTCATATGTGGTAAGGTGTCACTTTCTGATGCCCTTGGGGATGTACTTGGTGTCAAGTTGCACCTTTCCTCCATGGGTTATAAATGAAAGTCACTTAAACATTTTTTCTGTATTGTTCTCTCCTCAATTTGTATTCCTCTTTAACTGTTAAGGAATAAGAATATTTGTATTCTGCCTCATCAGAAAAAACCCTAGCTTTTTATTCCAAAAAGAATGAGCATTACGTGTTTGTAATCTTTACGGTTTCCAGTTTCTATTTGGAAGCGTACAGGAATGTCATGAGGATTTCTGGCATCAAAGAGATAAAAAATTATAGGATTCTTCTCCTACACCCACATTGTCCTTCAAACACAAAGTCCTGTCCGTTTCCCAAAAAAGCCTCCAAGTCAATACTGAAGATGGCAAACTAAAACTCTTTCCTATAATGATTTTGGGGAAGTTTTACCGTGACAGTTGTACTTGAGTGCAAAATATTTTACTGTTACTACACTTGTCCTTTGGAAGCAGGAATTGAGCTGGAATATACACTCTCAAGAGTACCAACTGTGTTGCTTAACAAAAGAGAGACTTGGAGAATAAAATAGAATAGAAAAGAATGGAATAGGCCATCAAAACTGCCTGATGTACAATAAGTCAGACAATGAACAAATTCAAAAGAAAATGCATTTTGCCTGCTTTACAATAAACATTTGTTTCTGAACAACTTTTGAATTTTAATTTAAGAGTAGAGGGTCATATTTTATCCTTTATCTGCACCATTCTTCATAAGCACTTAGTAATAGAATTATCATAATTTTCCAGTCAAACTGTCCAAATGAACTTAATCTTTAAGGAATTAATATTATATTGTCAGAAAATGGAAGAGGCTGACTTTTTTGGTAGATGAACTCTGCAGGGAGCCTGTGCCTCATGCTCTTGTTTCCAGTCTTTGTGCGTAGAGGCTTTTCACCCTTCTAATTGATGCTGATTCTTTTTTAGCCTGGTGCTGTGGTTTTTTTCCCAAGACAGTGGGTCTATAGAGGAAGCTGTGAGGATGCAAATTTTCAAATACACACAAAAAGGTTTTTTGCAAGCTGGAGACTGAAATTTTTTAGGGGAATTGGATCATTCACTTCCTTTATAGAATCATAGAATGGTTTGAGTTGGAAGAGGTCTTTAAAGATCATCTAGTCCACACCCCTGGCACGGACAGGGAAATCTTTCACTGAATCAGGTGGCTCATATTACCATCCAACCTGAGCTTGAACACTTCCAGTGATGGGGTATCCACAAGATCCAAAAATTTCGTCCTTCCTAAATCTATCTTCTTTGAGTTTAAAGCCATTTCCCCTTGTCTTCTCACTACCAGCCTTAGTAAGTCTTTGCCTTTCTTATAAGCCCCCTTTATA
>VZTU01012775.1:47876-164382 GCA_013400835.1 Zapornia atra | reverse complement strand
CCTTTCCTGTCCCCTTCTGCCCTGGAAGGGCAGACCAGGAGGATTTCAGAGACATCTTTGGCCCTGCGCTTTTTCCTCCTTCAGTCCCTAGATGGAGCAGGGTTGTTTCTACAGGAGATGTTGCCTTCCTCCTCAGGGTTTTTATCTTGTTTAAATACATTCAGTGTTACTCGTTCCACGTTCAACAGCTGCCATCAAGCATAACACCTCCAACGCCACTGGGAAGCCAGCCCAGGCATGGCACGGCACGGCACAGCACAGGGATGGCCATGCTCGCCTCTTGGTCACCCAGCCAGGACTGGGAAGTGGTGGGGCTGGGGGACAGACCTACAGGTGTAAAGCCTGGCCCTTACCTTGTCCTCCAGCCTGCCAATCAGCTCGGCCAGCCTGTTGATCTGCCCCTCCAGCCCCTCTGCCTTGGCATCTGGGGAACCTGCACAGAACCGGGAGGCAGCAATGGAGCACGAGGTGCCCATAGGCACCCCCCGAGAGCCCCAGGGAAACGGAGCATCACTTCAGCTCTGCTTCCAGGACCATAGTGCCCTTCCCCATGCCATGCCAGGCTGGAAGCAGCCATCACTTACCTGCCTGGAAGCTCTTCCCATGCTCCCTGGGGACCATCCGGCTGGTGGGAGAGTAGCTGGGCACAGGGCTGTCGTACCAGGGGTCCATTAGACCGTGGCCACCCTTGCTGGGGTAGTGCCTGCAACCAGAAAGCATACAAGCTGTCAGGGGGGCAGAGCCGGGCAGGTACAGCGTGCTGTGTGCCAGACGATGGATCCAGAGAGCAGCACTGCCTGCGCTGGGCCCCCACAGCGCCAGCTCCCCTCCTGTCCCATCCTTCAGCATCACGCGGGGAGCGGGTCAGGATTAGAGCGGTGGTGATGGGCTGCTCCCGGCAGCTGTCCCGCTTCTTTCCTGTTGACAAAACATGGCAGCAGCCCCCTCAGCATCTCCTGCAGCCCCCAGGGACTTTTTCTGCCCTAGATAGACACCCACCACGTTGGGTGGCTGTGCCCTGCCAGGTGACTGCACTTTGGCAGGGCTGGTTTTGCAGTGGGATGGGTTTGGTGCCCACACACGGGAATAGCTGCTGCACAGGCAGCATAAGAGCACCCATACATCCAAGAACAGGGGCTGCCCCCCTGGCGGCCTGGCCGTGGGTCCCACCAACAGCCACAGCTTCTCGGTGGCCCCCCAAGGCCCTCGTGCCTCTCAAGCCAGAGGGGATGCTCAGACCCACTGTCCCTACAAGGCCCTGCAGCCGCCATCATGCGGGGTGGGATGGAAGGGGGTTTGATGACCCACTCTTTCCTTCCTCCCTGACAGATGGGAAGCCTGAGGTGCAGAAGGAAATGCCCAAAGTTTTTCCAGCTTTTCCTTCCATTGAGAGCAGCTCCATGCTGGCTGCCTGCTGATGGATGTCCCACCGAGCACATGGGGGCCGATGGACACACAACTGGCCAGCACTACCCCTGCCCTCCTGTCCCTCCCCAGGCACCCAGCCCCATCCAACGTGCAGGAGGCACGCTGTCTGCCTATATGGGGCAATTGCAGCCAGATCTCTGGTGCCAGGGGAGCAATGTCTAGGCTGTTGTTGCCCCCCCTCCCCAAATCAGCTCGTGTGGACCTGAACATGTGCACAGGGACGTGAGGAGCTGGTCCCAAAGAGCATCTCCAAGATTAGAAAGCAAGAGCAGCGATAAAGGTGCTGAGAACATCCCCATTGCTACGGCTCTGTAATAATCCCATGGCTAGGCTGAGTAATCCCTGTCAATAGGCAGGAAATTAAGCAAGAACAGACAGGGGGTTCTTTTTAATCACAATTTAATGAGGTGCATCGAGCTTGGAGCGCGGTTCCTGCACTCCTTTTTACAGCCCTTTGTTTCAGTGCTTTTTAGGCCACCTCTTTGTCTTCATCTGGATGCATGAGAGCATTTTCTTTGGTGGGGTTTTTAGAGGGGTTTTGGGGACTATTATTGCCAGGAGAAAACAACTACAATACTCCTCATTATGAACTGGGCCCACATGGCAGCAAATAAAAGCCAGCAAAGTCTTCCGTGGGCTCTAATTGCTCCATCTGATGTTGGGCTTGTTTCCTCCTCATTGTTTCCTAGGAGCTATTTTTCCATTTGCCACAGGCCAGTGGTTTCCTTCCAAAACAAGGAGCAGAAAGTGATGTGGGGCAATGAAACCCAGAGCATTCCTGCTATGAAAACTGGTAAGGTGTCACCAGGGCTGCCCAGGATCCCATTCTGTCCCAGGCAGCAACCGCTCCTGGGATACCAGTCTGCCCATGTGGGATGCAACTGTGGCTGATGTTAAAACCCAAAATGCCAAGACCTGTCCCAGATGAACCGTTCGGGCAGATCAGCCCCTGTCGTGTCCCAGCAGGGACCTGGGAGTTTCTCCCTCTGTGGTCCACACCCCGCTCTGCCTGTCCCTGGCTTGGGGAAGCCAAGGTATCCCCTGAGCATCCCGTGGCCTCCCAGGCTGCAGGTGTGGCAGGAGAGGGATTTGCTTCTTGAGCTTCTGATGAACGGTTTCCGTGGCAACCTGTCCTGGTTACAGCTGGTGATGGGGGTACTCAGGGGAGTCAAGTGACACTGTGACACCCGGGGTGTGTGGGGGGCTGTGCTGAGGTTTGGGCTATGCTGATATATGCCTTTATATTTTAGGTCTGGCAGCACTTGAGAAATCTTGAAACCATCTCCTCTGTCTTCTGCAAGCTTGGGAGGATCTGCTGGGCTGCAGGGACAGGGATGGTCCCCTCCACATGGGACCCGAAGCTGGTGGTACTGGTTCCCAGTGCATCAAAACCCTTTGCCTCTGCAGAGGCCTTCACCCACAGGTGCCCAGGCAGAAGGGACAGCAGCCCCAGCATGGGAAGCTGCAGACTGTTCCCCGCACAACCCAGACACAGCCACTATCCCATGGTGCCCATGTCTCGCCCTGGATGGGACTGATGGCTGGAGAAGCAGCCCCTACACCCAGCATCACCCACCCAGCTCAGCCCTGGGGTGCTGTCCCTGCAAAATCAGCCAGGAAGCAGAGGAGAGGAGAGGAGGTGCTGCAGACCTGGTGGGGTTGGTTTGCTCGTCGATGGCGTCCACGGCACTCTCCACGGAGCTCAGCAGTGACTGGGTCTGGTTCGCCGTCTCCTTCAGCAGGAAGCGGGTCACAAACTGGTCCACGTTGCTGCCACTCTCGTACACCTGCCAAGGCAGAGAGAGAGCTTGGTGAGACCAAGCACCCCAACTGCTGGTGGGACCCAGCATTGGCTCAACTGGTCTCAGTGGGACCAAGACCAGCCCAGCCAGGCTGATGCCAACCACACCATGTCAGAGCTAAAAGAAATTGAAGGAAAGAGAAGGCTCCTCTCAGCCCAAACTCACACTGGGACAGCATGTGGCCATCCTCATGTGCCAATAGCTCCTGGCACGGGATTCTTCAGGGCTCACAGACATTTTGGTGCCACACGACAGAGACAGATAGATGCTCCCAGCTCCCCGCACACCACTGGCAATGACCAAACCAGCCCCAGCACCACCAGTTATCTGAGCATGTAGTGGCACAACATGACCATCCCAAGCTGAGAAAAGCAAATTACTCCTCTTGTTTTATGGCAGAGCGGCTGCACAAGAACCCAGAGGGCCTTTATCTCCCATTTTAAATCATAAAAGAAGAACAAGCTGAAGAAAAACACTTTGGGGGGGAACTGGTCGCAGAGCTGATTTCTCACCCCTAATTTGGTAGGGGAGCATCAGATTCTTGATGGCTTCTTGGGTACCCAGCTATCGCAGCTCACTCTAATACAGAACCTTGTGCCCCTCCCCATCACAGCTGTGGTGCTTCTGCAGGACGTGCATGATGGGCTGAGTGTGCCAGACTGCCATGCAACGAGCCATGCTCCTGCTCTGCTGCAGCATCCTTGGGCGGCAGGGAGGGCAACGTGAGTAAAGCAGGGATTGATGTGCTGCCCTGCTCCTTCCCCAGCACATCCCATTGCAGGGCACTGTTCAAATGGGGACAGTACCAGCCATGGGGCTCTGTGGGTTGGAACAGTGCTGCATGATGAGCAAGTGCTGCGATGCACATAGGAGCCTGACACCTTGCAAGCCTTTTTCTGGCAGGACCATGCTCCCCTCAGAGCAGCAGGTAATGTGCCATGAGACCTCACAGCCTTCCCAGGCCAGCTGCCTGCTATGGAAGGGTTGCTGCTGCGCTTTTTGGACCGGGACATGCGTGCCACCATGCTCCTGCTAAGTCCTGGCCAGCTTTCCCTCGCCCTGTGCAGGCAGGGAGAGGGATGGACAGGCAGCCTGGGACCACGGATGCAGCAGCTGGTGGAGCACCACACCAGGCCCCCTCCGTGGGAGGCACAAACACCACCGAGAGACAAATAAACAGCAAGAGAGCCAAGGGAGTGATGTGAAAACGTTTGTTGAGCATTTGCATTGGGGAAAAAAACCCTGAATGCAGTCAGAAATACTCCTGAATGGCTGGGTGATCTCTGGTCTCCCTAGAACCACACAACCTGCTCAGAATGTGCAATATACACTATATATATATACACACACACATATATATGTATGTATGTGCGTGTGTAGTCTTTCCAAGCATCATGTTATATGTACCCACACAGACATGTCCCATCTGAACAAGCCCGTACAGAGAGAGTATTAAACTGACTTTCAAGGTACCTCACCCTGCATCTTCCTCTGCTTGGGAAAGAGCCCTGTACTGGGCCAAATCTGCCCCTTCACCCAGGCAATTATGTTATTATTTAATACATCCTCCTCTGTCCACACTCTGGCTAAGGCAAGCATATTAAATCAATAAATCTCCCTGGCAAAGACATATAATTGTATTTGGGATCTGAAACAATTCCTTCTGTGGTTCCCCCCTCCCCAACCCAGTCTCCAATAGCTGCTCCCCTCCTGCCCACCCCTGCCTGCAACCAGCTGCCTGCCTGTAATGAAGGCAAAAATATATTAATCAGGCACTGAAGCAGGCTCTGCTATAATTACAGATAGGTTTGATTAACTCTCACGCCCAGCCCTGCTCTGATTGCCAGCACTGAGGATCTGATTGCTGCCTTGGCGGGGGGCAGCTGTTCCCAGGGGCTGGGGGCTATGTCCCTCCTCCTGTATTTAATATAGACCTGCAGACCTCTGGGAGCTGCTGCCGCTGAACATGGAGCTGTGCACGCTCCTTCGAGTGCCTGATTGGATTATTCTTTTAATTAAGAGCACTGGTTTTCTGGGACACGATTTTCCCTGCCGAGCGCGGGGGCTGGATGCAAGCGCGGGGCTGGCTCCTAGCTGGAGCTGGGGGGGCTGCACTTGGGTCCCTGTGCCCCGAGACCCTCACTGCTGCTTCAAGCACTATCACACTGCAAAGATGCAGTAACTCCTCACTAATGTGGGGGGGATCCAGTGAGATTGGCTATGGTGAGTGCTGTCTGATCCCAGACTGGCTCCTGGTGCTGGAAGAAGGCTGACAGAGTATGTGCAGTTAGTTTGGGGTTTGTGACCTTTCTGTAGCCCATCATCTTCATTCAGCTTTAGGGAAAAACATACAGGGGATTCCATATTCATTTAAATCAGCCTAACTCCCTGCATTGAGGTGTGATGGATGGATAGATGGACGGACGGATGTTGGGTACAAAGCTGCACCAGCCAGTGCAGAAGAATATTGGGGTGTCTGAGAAGATCTGATGCTTTTTGGCAGATCAGTTAAGTCCAATAGCTGTGAAATTGAACCAATGGTGGGGTTCCCCCCCCTTAACCATCTCTGTTCATTACCCAACCCAGCTGTGACATTTGCTCTCAGGAGCCTCTCTGCTCAGAGGCTTTTTGGCAGTCCCTCAAGCTGTCCTCTAGCAAATGTCTTGGCATTGCAAAAACAAGTCATTAAGACAACCAGCTCCAAAGGAATCCATCCCACCATCTTATTAAAACATTTGTCAGTCTGTCCTAGGGAGATTTAATGAGGTTTGGTCTTATTAATTCCACCCTGAAGAGTCAGTTCCTCCTTGCTTTGCTTGAGAAGTTAAAATATTTATGGAGATAATATAATAATTGCTGCTCAGTGAAGCTGCTTCGTGCCAGGAGCTCTCAGAGGGCTGCACCTCCAAGCCTGTTCTTTTCCATCCAGCTCATCCATTAGTTCAAGACCAGAAAGACTTTGGCATCGCAGATGCTACCCTGCTGCAGAGGGATTTTCTGGCAAGCCTTGGCAGAGGAATGAGCACGGTGGCCACCAAAGCAGCAGAGGAGGGTAAGAAAAAAACATCTCTCCCTTTGCTACATTCCCAGCTGGCTGGCCTTGAAATTTGTTGCTGCAAATGGGTAGCTGGGTGCTTCTGGCACAGATCCCCCTGGGATGTGTTACCTGTGCAAATCACAGCTGGGATTTTGATGCCGTTTCATGCTTGGACTGGGCACACCAGCATCATGCATCAGGCATGGCAAACTGGTGCCTAAAGCTAGCTCTGATAGCTGTGCTGACCTGGTATCAAATGACTGAAAAAAGTGATTTTTGATGTTGTTGAGCATCTCAAAGCTCCTTTGCTGGCATTTTTAAAGGTCACTTACGCTCATTAAGATGACAGGATGTAAAATATAAATGATTCTGTGCCACCCACAGACACAGAGACACCCCCCAACTCCCCCCGAGACAACCCCACACAAAGGCCTTGCCGTGTTAGAGACTGACCAACGAGGTTTTCCAGCACAGATTTTCAGTGAGACCGGCCCAACTGGCTGACATTTCCCATGCTCAGGATTGTTGACAGCTCCTCCAATTTTTATTAACTCCAACCACCACCAAAGCACACCCACGGAGTGATGGCACCAAACCCAGGAGCTTTTCAAATGGAAACCAAAGCCAATTCTGTGTCACCCACTCTTTTCCTCCAGTTAAAAACCCTAACCCAACAACATCCCTATTGCCATGGCCATGAAACATCCCTGTCAAACCTCATCCCGGGATGACAGAGAGGTTAACTTCCACCCACTCACCCCTTTAAAAACCAGGCATGTGGCGTGATGTAACCTCTGAGCATCTGATTTAAACTTGTTGCTCCTAATTGCCTGTTTTCTTCCAGGAGATATGTTCTTATAATTAGAATAGCACTCAGACCTTCCCCTCACTCCTCTCCCTCGCCTTGACTCTTAAATCGCTCTGAAAGCGGGGACCCAAAACTGATTGCCTGGCACATAATCAGTAGAAGAAACCTGAAGAGAACAGGCACTTACATAGTTGATAAATGAAAGCATTAACATATGAAAGACCCTCAACCTCCCCAACACAGATCTAAAAAACCAAATGAGACACCTGTTCAGATAAAAATCATGATGATGGCATCACATGGGTTTTAAAAGTCTTTCTACAAAACCCTTCTCTTATAAATCCTGGTGCTGGACCCTTCCCAGTTCATGTTTGTCTTGTCTGTCCTGAAGGTCTCCCACCACGGAGCCTTCCTAAGCAATATACCAGAGGACCTCCCTCTTCTCATTATTAGAAAAGCTCCTTGCTGTGACACGATCCCACTGTTTCCCATTGCAGCCCATGGATGTGAAGGGCAGGGAACTGTCGGCCCATGCACATGCTATCCAGCCCATCCCTGAGGTCACCTGTGGATCAAGGCTTTGTGCACGCCATCTACTTGCTTAGTAGGCAAGGAACAGGCTTGGAAACAAAGTGTGGCCTCCTGCTTCTAAACACCCTGGTTATAATTAGCCTTTCCCTTCACACAAGTTCCTAATTAGCTGTATTTAGTATCCACAAGACCATAAATTAAGGCACATTTTATTTCAACTTTGTGAGGAAAGTACAGATTTTGTTTTCCAAACAGGACCTACTCAAAAGACCCCACAGATGTACTGGCGTGGGATGGTCAAGCTGCTGAAGGTTGTGCCAGCTGGTTATGTGCTGACTTGGTCCCTGTTTTTCCTTTTAGTGGCTCCTTCAAAGCTGCTCTCGGGCTGTTTGGCAAGACCCCAGAAATCTGGTGGATCTGATTCCTTCACCATACAATCTATCTAATCCCAGAAGCAATCGCCTTAAAATGGGAGGGAGGAAGAGGAAGACCATGTCCTACAGGAGGACCATGTGAGCTGGAGGCAGGGCAGCATGAGCAGGACCTCCAGAGAAGATGCTCTTCTCTGAGCATCCCCCTCTGTGAAAGGAGGGATGTAAATTTTGCAGTGGCAGACAAGCAGAAGAGCGGTGAGTAAACACATCTTAATCTAAAAATAAGCTCAATAGAGAGACCTTCATAAGATTCATCTCCCTGCCAAGCCCACTGTGCCCCCAGCAGCCTGGCTGGATCTCACACACAGCCCTGCAGGGCTGGCAAGGAAATCTCTGGGGATGGCATCGCACAGTCAGCTTCCTGGTCTGAAGCCTGAACAGAAAAGTTGGGGGAAGTTCAGTTCTTGCAGAACTGGAGTAGCACTTGCTGCTTCGATGTGCAGCACAATGCTTTGTAAGGTTAATTTTGCAGAAACACTCCCAGAGAAGCTAAACAAATATGCTTTGTTTTCTTTCAGACTGTTCTTGCAATACAAGGTTCCACAATTTTTCCAGAAATCCCCAAAATTTTTTTTTTGGCTATAGAAACTGACACAGAAATTGCTGAGCATTTCTGATCAGAAACATTTCATTCAAAATATATGGAAAGGTGACTTGGCCTTTGCAGAGCTGCTGAACCCTTCCCACTCCTTCCTTTCATGAGACAAACCCATTCACCATGAACACACCTTTAATTGCATTACAGGAGTGTTTCAAACAACTGGCCATTCAAGAAATGGGTGAGAAAGGAGCCAACAATCCCCACAACAATTCACTCCCCATGGGGCAGACCTCTGTGCTGCCAAGGTGAGAATGGGTGATGCTCTGAGTCCCCCTAGAAAGGCAAGCTCGTACCCTACAAAGGACCGTCTGAGCAAACACCCTGAGCCCTAGAGAAGAGCCAAGTGCTTCCAAGGGGGAGGACTATGACAAGGTAGGCAGGATCTCCTGGGGTTCAGCCAGGTACAGAGCACTGGGAGATAAGCTGTTCCCATGTTAGACAGCAAGGAAGCCAGAGAAGCACTTTGCCAAGGACATAAGCTGGGGTAAGAGGTCATCCAGGAGGAATGATGAAGCAACAGATGAGCTGCGTTGCAGTGGCACGCCACAGGCTTCAAGCCCTGACTGGAAGAGCTCATCTGATATGACCACCACAGCTTGGTGTGAGCAGAGACAGGGCCAGATCCTGATGCCTATGGGAAGCCTGGAGCAACACATACTGTTTGGGCTGGCCACTACCCAGTGCTGATGTGTTGCTGTTGGATCCTGCTGTGGGAAGCCTCCAGCTGCAGCAAACCACTGTTCGGGGGGCCTCAGACCACCTCGGTGCAAACACCACGTGTGCTCAGCAGAGCAGGAGAAAAACCTTCTCAGGTAGAACGACAGGACAAGATAAAGGATGGGCTGGAGGGTGGGAGGAAAAGATTATTTCTAAGGATTATTCCTACCGGTTATTTTATCTTGAGGTGTCATCAGTCAAAAAAGAGCAACATTGTATTTGGCAAGCTTAATTTTGGGAGGTGAGAACGCACACGAGAGCACTCGATATCGCTGCTCTGGACGGTGCTATAAAATCAAACAACCCCCCATCCATCATTTCTCGCATCCAAGACCGGTGGCAGATGGTAACAAGCTGCTCAAACGAGCGCTCCTTTGCAGCAAGCTTGTTGGTGGCTGAAACCTGGGGGACACCCACAGCCACGCCAGCACCAGCAGTGGGGAGAGGAGGCATCTCCTATTCACTGTCACAGCGCAGAGCCAAGAAGGGCGAATTGCAGCGGGAACAATTTAACTCACAAGTGATGTATGCAAACCTATTCACCCATATGTCTTTACCTCTGAGCTCCCTAGTGCTGCCAGAGCACCAGCAGCTGGTACTAAAGGTCAGTGCACTCAGTTTCCCCTTTATGATTTACATATCTGCTCATCTGCATAACGATTCCCGGGGGAACTGCATCTGCGAATGGTTCGGATACAGCCCCTGTCCATATGGCATGCGTGTGGTATTTGGCACCCTGGCATGAGAAGGCTCTGAGGGGTGCGTGATGTGTCACCGCTCGGATGTATTCCCACTCCCGGTCCATTAAACGGGACAGAAAGGATTTTGGCAAGTGAGAGACTGGTGATGGAGCTGGCAGCAAGCAAGCAAGGAGAGGAACATCATCTTTCAGGCTTGCCTCCAGGACTGAAGGCAGTCCAGGGCCACACATGGCTCCTCAGGCTTGCTCCATCAATCCCTCCCACCACCCTTCACTCCTCCCTGAAGCAGGACTCCAAATCCCTCCCTGAATTTGTCAGCATCCCCATTCCTGGCCCACGCCAAAGCAGAGGGGCACAGCCTTTCCCCTGCACTGTGCCAGTGAGCACCAGAGGGATCAACTCCATTTCATTCCAGTATGTGCATGGAGGATGCCACTAGTTTAGCTCTGATTTTGGGCTTTCCAAGCAATCCCCTTCCACCTGGGACAGTGCATGCATCAGGGACAGTTACCGGGACCCATTGGTTGCCGGATGGGGTCTTCTCCAAGAAGGAGAGATTTGACCTTACATCCAAGCTGCTTCATCCTCGAGGGTTTTAGGATTTAGGTTTTAAAGTTTGCCTCACTGCTGAAGGTCAGCTGTGATGATGCTTTTCATGCTCAGTTCTGCAAAACGCTGACTTGGCAAAAGCAGGGAGCGGGAGCAGCCCCAGTGCGATACGGGGAGAGCTGTACCTGGCAGGAATGAGGCTTTTCTAGATCCTGAAAGTTAATTTCCTTTCTTTCCCAGTTAACTTTGCCTCTCCCCCCATCACTGGCATTCGTTTCAAAGCAGCACGGACATCGCCGTGTGGGAAAATAATTACAATGACAGATTTTGTTTTGCAGTATGAAACCTTCCGCTACCGAATCTAATTACTGATGATACTTTATGAGCTCCTCCAGCACGAGATAATTGCTGCTTTCTCTTTTTTGCGAGCAAGGAATAATCAGTTGTCTTTTAAGGTGAGGAATATAAACAGCAATTAAGTGACGCGGCTCTCCAGCCCCTCTCATCTGCAGGCACCTCTCCTCTGAAAGCCAACACCAGTGGCTTCACTTGCTGTCTGCACCGAGTGCTTTGTTTTAACGGAGGGGAGAGGGAGGGAATAAGGAGCACTTTCAAATGAGCAACAGCTTCTTCCAGCTGATGAAACACTTATTTTAACACAGAAGCAGGAGCCTCTCACAAGCAGAGTGTCCTTGGCACCAGCACCAAGCCCTTTGCAGGATTGGGCCTCTGGGAAAAGCTGCAGCAACTCCATAACGGGCTGGAGCAGCAAAGGGCACAAACCCACTATCAGCTTCTGTGTTTCCAAAGAGACGCTGGCATGTGAGTATCTCCTACACCTCCTGACATCAGCATGAGGCCCTTGGTTACAGCCTCACAAGTGGGGGAGATGGAGTGGAAGGAGACCAGTACAGGGGGACCCATCAGACACATGAGAGTTCACACCGACTTCTCCAATCCTGGGATGGAGACTCTTCCCTGGGGCTGAAGGCTTACCCTGTAGGCCTGCTCCCAATCCTAAAGGAGATAAAAACCTCCAGTGACATACCCCAGGCCAGGGTATGGAAGTCATACAGGCTGGAAGTGGGCAAGAAGACCCCAGCCAGGTTCTTTTATTGGTTTAGATGTGTTCTTCTGACGCTCTGTTTTGGTGACCCTGACACTAAAACTTCGTCTAGTCTAGTAAACAAGTAACTTAACAAAATATATATAGTGAAAAAAATCTCAGATCTCAAAAAAAAAAAAGTAAGGTTTGCACTCAGGAGAAGCTTCTGGTGCTGCCTGGGAGCCTGTCCTATCTCAACACTGGACATGAGTTTGAGTTTGTCTACCTCCTACAACAGCTTATTTTCTGGTTTGATTTGCTTGTTCGTTTGTTTTGGGTGTTTTTCCCTTTCAGTTCTTTACCTGCCCGAAGCGCCTGTGCTTGAATAATTCATTGACGAGGTTTGTACCACTTTGTTCACAAAAGCACAGCAGGGAGACAGTGTTCTTCATGAAATGCTCTGTGCCAGCTCCTCTCTGCGAAGGAGTCTCGCTCCATCTGCTCGCTTGCCAAAAGTATGCCAGGCGTCAAAGAGCAACACACCCCGTGGGCTGATAATTGGGGGGCTGATGGGGCATCACTCCCCTCTCCCAGCTTTAGCCATCCAGCAAGGAGATGTCTGCACCTGAGATCCTTCAGAAGCAGAGGAGGAAGATGCCACCAGCACTTTGGATCTTCCCGGTTCCTTCCACCAGCTCGTGATGGGGGTGACCAGCTCAGGTTTAGGTAAATAAATCACTATTAAAGCAGTTGAATCCTGCCATGCCTTGCTGAGTCAAGGAGGGAGAAAGATGCTGCTCTGATGAAGATAGAGGATTGGGCTTGTGAATAACCATCCTGCTTCTGCTGCAGGTTTCTTATGCAAGGTAATGCATGCACACTGAGATGCCAAATTTGTAAACAGGGAACAAGCCACCCTCCTCTCACAAAACACCGGGAGGAATTAGCAATATGTATTAACCTCACATTTGAAAAGCATCAGGAACAGCAAGTTGGAGTGAATTGCTAAGCTATCTATTAGCCTGTTAACGTGTATTTAAAATACACAGTTGGCAAATCTGACTGCCAGGAAATTTGCTACTAATGAATATAAATGAGACAAGAACAGACTTAGCAACTTAATTAGAAAAAAATGAACTATTACCACTCTCCCAATTTTTTTTTTACCCCCTAATAATAGGTTGATAAAAAATTCACAAACGCTTCAAGATAAGTGCTTGGCCAGAAACTTTTGCCTTCAGTTTATCATGGCAAGACATTGATGTGGCTTCCCCTTCCATGCTGCCCTCCTCACACACAATTAAAAAGGATGGATTTGGATAAAGCAAGGAAATCGGGGTCTCTACTCAGCAACCAGAGGGGAGACAAATTTGCAGTTTCCCATCCTAAACTCCTAAAACTTCTTATCATTACCAAGTCCTTAATGGTGAGCAATTTGTGTTCCTCCTCCGAAGATAAATGGAAGGGAGATTTCAATTTGGATTACTCAGAGGAGGACCAGAGTTGAATCAGGAAGCTCTTACTGGTGCTTGGAAGAAGCAAAAACCTCTCTCGTGGGCTCAGTCCTCAGCGCGCCACATCTCTGCCCGCCAGTGATGGGGAAGGCTGCTTTTCTCTCACCACAGCATGCAACAGGAATGATGACAATAGGGTTGAAGGTAGAAGTGGGAGAAGGATGGTTATCCCAAGGTGATAAACATCACCAGCACAGCCCAGTTACTTAATTAAGTGGTATGGACTGGACAGGGAAATGGTTTCCAAGGAACAAGAGCTCTATAAACACATCTCTTCTCCCAGTAAAACACCGGATGAATGGAGAACCTCTCAGGGGGTTGTTTATCTGGTACATGAGCTCAGATTTTCTAGATACTTGTAAATAAACCTCAATATGCTTCTTGGTCAGTGTCACTGTCTGGTAGTCCATTATTACTGGTACCGTTACGGTAAGTGGTGGATATTTTCTGAAGACGGAGGCACCCTGCACATATAAAATACACCACTGATAGGATGAGGGGGAATGGTCTTAAATTGGAAGGGGGTAGATTTAGATTGGGTATTAGGAAGAAATTCTTTACTACGAGGGTGGTGAGGCCCTGGCACAGGGTGCCCAGGGAGATGGTGGCTGCCCCCTCCCTGGAGGTGTTAAAGGCTGGGTTGGATGGGGCCTTGAGCAGCCTGGTCTGGTGAGAGGTGTCCCTGCCCATGGCAGGAGGTTGGGACTTGGTGATCTTTGAGGTCACTTCCAGCCCTGACCGTTCTATGATTTCCCTTGCAGCCTGACAACCACACAGCCCTCTGTTTTCTAATGCAGCAGCATGTGAGCAACTGTATCTCTGGAACTCAGACTGCCTTCCAGCAGTATGTAATGGCAGGTTTATAATAGGATGTTTCCAACAGCACTCTCAATGACGCTTACATGAACTCAGGCATTCCAAATCCCGCCCAAGAGGCCCATAGGCCATGTTGTCTGACAACTGGAGCACCTCCCTGCTTCAGGCAAAGCAGAATGTAAGCCATGGCATAGCCCATTTGGGCTGTAAGGAGGGTGCTGAGAAGGCACGATGCTCAGCCACAAAGCCTCCATGCCACCATACTGACACTCCATGCCACCATACTAACACCTTGATTTGGTCTCTCCAAGATTTCCCAAGATTTGTTTGCTTTTAACACATAAAAAATTCTACTGTCATCCTGTTGCTGCAATGATACACTTACTGCACAAATACAACAGCACGAGGAGACAACGCTGCTGACCAGGACGATGACCTTGGGATTGACATTTGCACCAAGCTCGTGGAGCACAGGGTGTGGTAAGGAGCACTCACCCGTTTGGTGTAGTCCATCGCCTTCAGGATGGAGAGGTTCAGCATCTCCAGTGATGCCAAGACATCTTCATAGTCTCCCATGTGGTCAGCGAAATAGTCTGGGAAAAGCAAGAGGGAGCTGGTGATGTAACTTAGCACTTCAAGGCTATGCGACACAGCAAGGTCTATTTACTGGTGGAAAGAAAAAGCTAAGAAGGTGGTACTGGTGTATTTTTATATTCTATATCCTGAGCCAGCTACAACTTGTCCTGCACAGACAGGAAATTCCCACGAGGTCTGGGACCACTGTGAAAAAGAGATGTAAGGCACAGCACCTCCCAGTGAAAGTAACTCAGTAGGAGCTTTATATCCATGCCCACTTCTGCATTTGGCCAGTCTTGGCTTTCTCCCACCTCTTGACAAACACGAAGGGAGAAGTCTCAGAAGAAGTAATCTCCTTTACATCCCCTTGGCAATCTTTACCCCTCAAAGCATCCCAATACCTGCCCCGTTCACCCCAATTTATATAAGCTGAGTCAAGCCTTACACCTTTCCCTATGTGCCCATCACACTGGCACCTCAGCCCACAGGCTGCACAGGCTTCCCAGAGCAAAATATGCCTCAAAAGGAAGAGAGCAGAGCTGCAAACTGGGCCTAAAAGCCCCTGTTCCCCTTGGAGAGGGAATCCATGCTTTCTCCAGGCCATCCTCCTCCTCCCACGGGAGGGGCGATCTGCACCAGGCCATACTGCAGCTCCAGTACTGGCCAGATGCAATCTCAGCTGCTCTTCACTGATGCAAAATACGGCCAAAATCGGTGTGTCCCCACATGGCCAATGGCTTTGAGACACATCTGAGCCCCGGTGTGGCATCATGCATCAGCCATGGAGTCCTGAAATCTGCCCTTTGCAATGGAAACAGTGAGAAGTTAAGCACGGCAGCGAGGCGAGCTGTGAGCTTGCAGCATGGCCGTGGAGTTACCAGCTTTGTGGGTCACCTACCCGGGCTGCAGCTAAAACCCTCCCTTAAAAACCACCAGAACCATCCCTTAGTGCCAAGGCATGAAGCTTCACACCCAGGTGACATCTCTGCAGAACGCAACAAGACATAAACTCCAGGAAACAATCCTACTAATTAGGTTCTCTTGGCTTAATCAGAAGTGCCTATAGCTATTTGCAGCTGAGAACATATCCAAGGGGAAGAAGATTTTTGGCAGAAACCGGAATGTCACAGCGTGATTGACAGCAGCTGCTTGCAGTACCACGATAAGCCAAACAGCTTATTCCCACTACAGCATGTTTGTTTGTGTTATCCTCCTTATTATTACTTTACTCGGGTAGAAAAACTGAGAAAAGGTTTTTGTGAGTCCTGAAATAAAAAGCTGGGCCCCTCTATTTCAGGAAAAATGAGCTGCTGTGGGTAGAGCACAGCCCTAGAGACCAACCAAGAAGCACCTGGGAGGAGAACCTAACCAAAATATTCAGTTCTACTGTTTTAGCCTTATTTATTTCTGGGAATGCCCGAGATCAGCTCTTCCTCTCCTGCCTGGGTCTTGCTCATGGATCCTACACATCTGTGGAGAGCAATGGGATCAATGCCTGGGATATGAGCATCACTGCAACCTGGGATGGTGTGGGAGGTGGGTGCCCCCATCCACCACCCCGGCAGTTTTCGAGGGGTGGATACACATCTCCTGTCTGTAGGGTACATCTCAGTGCCCTGGGCAGCTTGTGACCTCTGTGCTTCATTTAAACTGAAGGGTGGCAGATATAATTTGGTAGCAGTATGCACATTTTCTGGGCATATTAAGTGCTCACAATTGTGACTGGGGTTAAGAGCTATAGACCTGCCTTTAAGGCAGTCTAGCTGCTGCTTGTTGCACTAATTGGCAAGAAAAAAGCCCAGAACTTTCTAAGACAATACCAATTAAACCATACCAAAGTTCTCATACAAACTGAAGGGATCCTGAAATCCCTTTTAAGATGCTGTCAGCATCCTACAACAGAAAACCCACTGCAAGAGAGAGACCTTCGCTTCCAGTTTGTGAAAGATTTCTATTTAACCTCAACGCTTAAAAGTGTGGCAAGCACATAAGAAATGGCAGGCCAGGGCAGGTGTTCAGCACATAGTGGATCTAGGCAGGATCTCATGCCGATCGATCCTTCCTCCGGCTTCCCGCAGGAGGCAATGGGTTTATCTCCCTCCTCTCCTGGCAGCTTCATCCCTGGGAGAGGCCACAAGATGGGATCACGCTGGGTGACAGCCATGTGATTTTTTTGACTTTATGGGACTGATGGAGAAAGTGGAGGGAGGATGGGGGGTGGGGGAGAGGGGTGTCAAGCAACACCAATACTATCCCTGTATTTCCTGGCAACCTGCTCCCAGCCAGGCCTCTGAAGGCAAAGTGACGAAGGTGAACAGAGGGGACCTGCCAAGGTGGCTTTATAGGTTATTCTGCATCGTGACATGGGAGGCAAGGAGAAGGATGAGCCCTCCGCAAGGCCACGCCTCTGTCTCTCCATCTCCCAAAAAGCTGAGGCACAACACCTGTTTCCCAATACCAAGTATCCATGGAAAATTACACCTGAATGAGCAGCAGGAGCCCTGTGCAGGCATTATCTCACATCAAGGCAAAGCCCTTGAGAAACCCCAGCAGGAAACATTCCCTTTCTGGTCAAGGTGTGGGACAAAAACGTTATCAGAGATTTTTCTTCCCAGTGTTTAATTTCAGCACACCACGGGAGGTGCGGCAGGGGTGGTGTAGTCCTTGGGCAGCCTGCTGGGAAACACCAAGGTTTGCCTGAGGACAAACACGTTACGGGTGTTGCAGAGGGATACTGGTTTATTGAACTTGAGAATGGAGCCAGAGGCCACAGACGTTGCCAGAAATTAAACTCCAGTTTGTTACTCCGGAGCAGGAGCCAGGGGCCAGCCCTGACCCCATTCGTGTTGCAAGAAAAGGGAGAGAAGTTTTGCCAATTTTCCTGGGGGATCAGGGTGAAACAGCGGAAGTGCTGAGACGCCCCAGCTCCGCAGCTCTGCCAGCTTTGGGAGGGGTTTCATGCATCCTTCAAAAGAACATAAGGGTTGTGTTTGCCCCTGAGGGAGGGACTGCACTCACCACACAGCTCCTTGGTGTCCACATTGCTGGAAGAGGGGGAGGACAAGGTAGGGAAGACAGCAGTAAAAAGAGAGAGAGAGAGAGAGAGAGAGAAGTAAGATGTTAACATCAAGGCAGACGAAGGACACAGTATGGATTTCTGAAGGCTCAACCCCAGGTCCCCACCAGCAACGTCACCCACGCCCTCAGCACCCCCAGCCCCAGGAGAAGGCGATAGCCAGTGCTGCTCAGGGCAGCCACACACCTCTGCATCCTCAGCACCAGGGCAGCTGGGATGGGTTGTTGTGGATATTCCCCAAGGGGAAAATGGGGACTTGTGTATCCCCCCAGGAGCAGACCTGTGCCTATGGGACAGGGGGTGGGCTCTGTACCCACCCTCTGCCTTCCCCCCTCCCCCAAATACCATGCCAATGAAGCACAGGAATCTGTTCTCATTTACTTTTCTAGATGCATCAGCTCCCCGATTCTGCCCCTGCGAAGCATCCATGGGCTGTGCACGGCTCCCACCCGGGAGTCCCTCCGGACAAAACCACAGGATTACTTCTCAATATGTGAACATTTCATTTATGTAACGACATCTCAACAGACAACCTGCTTGGAAAACAGATTGCCACTAATCTTTGTGCCTCAGATTCCCACACAATTATTAGCACCGCTCAATCACCTGAATGATCTCTTAATAGAATTATATTTTATCAACCCATTTATGTTCTGGAAAGCTATTTCTTTAACTAAACTCATCCCTGCTCTGTCTGACCTGACAACATAAGTGGATTAGGGGAAAAGATGTTTTCAATACGTCTTTCATTAGCAGCAGCTCCCACAGCCCAAGTCCTAAAATCCTCCTGATGTGTGCCTGTGCTCCCAGAATGCAGGACCTGGGCTCTTCCCTGTCTCCAGGACCTGAACCTTTCACTTCTGTCCCTCTCTCAGGATGAGATGATCCCCCGAAGGGAAGATGCACAGTGGGAAAGCATTAATTAGGGATTCCTCTTCATTACTGATGTCACACTGAACCCTACCATTGAGGATTCTAGACACGAAGCACAGTTCCTTCACAAGCAAGCTGAAGTACTCAGGAAAACCTTGCCTCTGCTGAAGTCTTCTGCAGATTTGCCATCTTCTTCAGCCAGCTCAGACCTCACACAAGGAAAGCAAAACTGAGCTGTGCACGGCAGCAGGACAGGGCAACAGGCTGCATTTCCTTACAGCAGCATTGTAAAGCATTTGCTGCTTTAGTGGAGACATGAATTTCAGAGACTTTTCTTTCTCTTTTGGCTCTGTCTGAGAAGATGTGAGTTCCTGCAGCTCAAGTTCTTTACAGAGTACCAAGGTGCTGGAACCGGCTGCTCAGAGAGGTGGTGAATACCCCATCCTTGGGGGTGTTCAAGGCCAGGTTGGATGGAGCTCTGGGCAACCTTGTGTAGATCCAGACCTGGAGGTTGGTGGCCCTGCCTGTGGCAGGGGGGTTGGAACTGTATGATCCTTGGGGTTCCTTCCAACCCAGACTAGTCTGTGATTCTATAAGAATCCTGCCAGACTCTCACTGGATGTGTTTCATTCCCTAGGTGCCAGAAATGCACACTAGTGATCCTCTGGGGAGGAAATTCCTTAAATCCAAAGTGCTATCCGTGCCCAGGTTCTCCCCAGAAGCAGAGCCCCAAGCACTGGTACTGGGAACCCCTTCACTGCCACTCCTGAGCTATGAGACCCGCTGGAGGGGAACACAAACTCCTCGATCCCACGCGAAGCCAGCTGAGAGAGGTGTCACCCGACCTGTTTCACGCTGTAAAAGCAGGTGCCACTGATCCACACACCCTCTTGGGTAACCAATGTCTGTCATGGTGTAAAAATGTCACCACTCAGCTCCAACACCTTCGTGGTGAGGATACACAGTGAGGGGGCTGCTGGCAGCCATCGCGCTGGCACAAGGTCCAGGCGGAGGTGCCGTCTCTGCGAAATGAGCTTTCACACTGCATTTACCTTCATTCCCTCGGAGATTTATCATCTTTCTTGAACCCTGGAAATACTTTGCAGAATCTTACAACCCCTCCCACCCCCAGGGATGCTGCGAGCTCAGTTTCCCTGACTTCACATTCTCATGCCCAGATCCACTGAGGATGCAGATCCCTGCCCAAAAGAACCAACTCCTGACTGCAGTGCTCTGGCAGCACACAATTGCTAACCTGGAACCTCGACAATTCTCAGGCAGAGAAAATTCAGGTGAGGGAAGAATCCCAGAAGATGCATGTCCAACACTGGCTCAGCCCCATGCCCACCCAAGGATCATGGCCGGTCTTTCATCAAAGCTCTCATCAGCACAGAGCCTAGGAAGTCAGACATGTGCCCAGGAGCAGTTCCTGCATCAGCATCCCCTGAACAGTGCTTAAATAATACTCTTCAGAAGCCAGGCAGTGTTTATAAACATCTACTGAAGGGGATATGGGTTTGCTGCTAGGACGTGTTGCTGAGGGAAAAAACACGATCTATTATTGTATTCCATGCAGTTTTGCATCATAATAATTTATCTGCTGCTGCCAAAAATGGTCTTTTATTGCCTCACATCATAACATTAAACTTAATAGTGCTTGAATGTTAACTTGGCTGAGAAGCTGATTTTAATTTTAAACCATCTTACATTAAAATTAAGCCAAATGAAAGAAATTACCGAAGTCGTAAGGTGACTTAATAAAAATGTGATGATAATCAAATGAAAATTTGTACAGAGAAATGAATGAGTACTTCAACAGGACCCACAGCATTTCCTGGGATGTTTCCATCCCACAGAAGTGTGCCCATTGGGAACACTGCTGACACACAGCCATGTCCCCATCGGTGTTATGGGGGGTTCGCTGCCCAACGTGAGCTCTGCGCTGCGAGCATGCAACGCAAGGGAAGCATGCTACCCAGCTACAAAACATGTTACAAGCTGCTCTGGTAGTTTAACACTGTGGTAACAAACCACCCCATGGGCTATGCCAGTAGGAAGTTTTTGTGATGGGAATAGTCAGGATCTGTGTTTCAAGCCTCGTGAAAGGAGAGGTGGTGGCTCCCCATGAATAACCCTTCAACAGACATCTTTGGAGTGGCCACCTACAACAACATTGGCGCCTTGAAATGAAAGCATTTAGATGAGCATTAGTTACCCATTTTCTTTTTCTCAGTCACCAATTAGTTAGCCTTCCTGTGAACCCCAATAAATCAAAAATTCCAGCAAGTTGTTCTGATTTTTTCAAGAAAAGAAAATAATCTTTCCGCTGCCAGAACATTTGGCTGTGAATTAGTTTTTAATCTTAAGCACTCTTACATTAATAGTATGACTAATTAAAGAACTTATTGAAGCCATAACCCATCTAACTAAGCAGAATATAATAATGTTTAAGTGAAACGTTAAATTAAGGGATTGTTAAAGACTTCTGTGCTATACAGGGTTTTTTCCCAGTATAGTGGAGGCTGCATCTATCTGATTCCTTTCCAAAACAAAAGTCTGTCTTTCATCAAAGTAGAAGAATCGAGAAAATCCAAGTCTTTTTTTTTGTGTGTCGCCTTTTTCTCTGTTTTCCAACCAATGATGCTGTAACATGGGGATGTGCACCCTTTGAGACTACTTTCCAAGGCCAAGATATACTTTGGACATCGTCCGTTTGCCACCCATGACCCAATCTCTCCAACAGAAATAGGAGCCAAGCACAAGAGCTCAGCTTTCAACCCAGAGCATCTTCTGAAAAATGAGAGGCCAAGCCATGAACTAATTTGGTCACAAAACTTCTCACCACCCACCACCATTTAAATTCACTGGGATAATTTGACCAGATAAACATATTTGCTGCAGGGAAATGGTTTTCCCTGCTGGTTTACATGCAACTATTTCAAAGAAAAAGAGAAGTCCTCAAAGCATGATACTCTTCCCTCGTATGTGGGAGTTTAAAGAGCAGCAACCATGCTGTGAGACCATCTCCTTGGTGGGCTTAATTAAGTGAATTTGCCCAGAGAGTATTTACAGTCGCACAAGCAGCAAGAGGAGGCGGCTGCCCAGAGTAAATAGCTCAGCTTCCTGTGTACTTCAGAAAGAAGCTAATCTGTGTCTGCCCCCGTCCCCCCCCCCAGGATGGGGTGATGATCCCTGGGAAGTCACCTCTGCCTTGCTGCTTCCCACACATTCGGGTGGATGGGCTTTTGTAAGACTTGTCCTTGTACTGATTTTCTGCTGCTTCCCTATCAGTTCAAAGCACTTTTCAGCTTTTCTTTTCTTCTCTACTTGTCTTTCTTGAAACACGTTGCCATTTCAGAGACTTTCTCCCAGGGAAAGTTGGGGTGGCAATGTCAGATAGAGGGCACGCCATAGGAAGGTGCCCAACAGCCCAGGAATTACAAGCTGAAGCCAAACACACCAGCAGCCAGATCTCTGGGTAGCTACTGGTCCCCCCCATAACCTCCAGGTCTCAGGTCAGAAACTCTGACTACTTTGATCCAGCTCAGCCCAACACTTTGAATTGGCACTTTCCAGCAGGACAAAAAAAACCCAACAAAACCCAAATGAAACCACCACAAACCCAGTACAGCTTACCCAGAGGGCATCCCAGGAGGTCTTCAGGGCTCAGCATGGCAAAGCCAGGGCTATTCAGGCCCAGTGCTGGTGACAGTCCCACTGCTAGGTGACTGGAGCCCTGAAAACACTCCCTCCAACAAAAAAAGCCATGAGTCTGCCATCCAGCATCCCTCCCTCTCTCTCCCAGCATCCCTCTGTCTCCCTAAGGCAAGGCTGATGCCCTCTGACTCATTGACATGTTTCTCCAGGCTTCTCTTCAGTTATAGAGAGGAGCAGGAAAGTTATGGGAAGAACAGACAGATAATGGAGTGTAGCATGAAATTCCCTTCCTAGGTTCCAGCTCAGCCAAGGGAAGATGTCCTGGGCTCTCCCAACGGGCGGTACAATCAAAACCATAATGGGCATTCAGAATTTGCAAATACATCAAAGTCTCATCTTCACAGCATATCTCTCATGCAAATAACTGCCTGGATGTGCTGTTCAAATGCCATTCAACACCTGATCAGCTTCAGAAGAAGATAATAACCCTTTCACTCGGGCAGATGAAAGGTTTGCATCAGCAGACACACGGCTTAGTTGCTTCACCAGCACAGAAAATGGAGGTTTTTCCCAAAATCACATTCTACTTTTATTTCCATCTTCAACTCACAGCTTTGGGTTTGCTACAAGGCTTCAAACAAAGATGGGAAGAAATTATGCTCTAGCGTCAGCCACCTGCAAAACTCATTTTCATTTAGGAAAAATTAAAAAACGACATGTGCAGCTGGAAACTATTATTATATCTGATGATACGCCTCCTCGTCCCAGCAGCCACAGCGCCGTGTTATCTCAACAGCTCAGAAGTGGAAGATGTATATCCAGATGCCTACTAAGAGGTCACAGATGGTCATTCTTGATCATTAGTTTCTGGACTCAAAGGTACATTTTTTACACAAAACCCAGGGTGAGAGAAATCATTCCAGGCAGAACAAGAGAACCAAGGACTGGATGCCAGCCAGGAGCTCAATGACTTTAATTCTCAAGAGTTAAGCTACTTTCCAACCCCACCATCACACTCTCCTGGAGAACCCTGCTAAAGCCTTCCTGAGGCCTACCCAAGCACCTCCTTCACCTGCCCACTGGCTTTATAAAGCCCCGCTCTTACAGCATGAAGTAAACAAGAGCTTCCTAAATCTGAGGTGCCACATGCAAAGAAATGGCATAAACCACACAGGCCAAGGCTGTCCATGTCCCCAAGTGCCTCCAGCCACCTGCAGCTTTAGATCATGGAATCTCAGACTGCTTCGGGTTGGAAGGGACCTCAAAGATGATCTAGTTCCAACCCCCTGCCACGGCCAGGGACACCTTTGCTAGATGACAGAGGTAGACAAGTATTCATAGCAAACACCAGTTTTGGCTTTCATTTCTTTCGCTGTGGCAAGCTGGCAGCCAGGGCTGTGGGCAACACCTGGCTCTTACTTCACATGGATGGTCTTCTCCTGCCAAATGTTGCTGCTTCCTGCATGAAATAAATTGAAAACCCATTTCGGGATGTGCCTCAGCAGGGGTAGGTTGGACACACTCATACTGGTGCAGGCACACTTGCCCTGCACATGATTTGGCACAGCCGATAAAGGGAGTAAGTGGCGAGTCCTAAACCCCCCAGCAGGTATCTTTCATTCTGTTCAGGGCCGGGAGTGCCACCTATTTAATCCCCAGAGTGGTGTGAGGACAACCCATTTGCACACACTGACACAGGGTTGCCTACTCACTCCAGATAGAGGTTTCCACCAAAATCCATGCTGTATGAAATCAGTGCGTGTCTGCAGAGTCATGGGATCACAGAACGTTGGGAGTTGGAAGGGACCTTGGAAGATCATCCAGTCCAACACCCCTGCCAGAGCAGGGTCACCCAGACTAAATCCCACAGGAATGCATCCAGCCAAGTTTGAATGTCTCCAGAGGAGATTCCCCAATCTCTCTGGGCAGTCTGTTCCAGGGCTCCGTCACCCTCACAGTGACAAAGTTCCGCCTTATGTTCACATGGAACTTCCTCTGCTCCAGCTGGCACCCACTGCCCCTTGTCCTATTGCTGCCATCACTGAGAGGAGCCTGGCTCTGGCCTCCTGACTCTCGCCCTTTACATATTTATAAACATGAATAAGGTCACCCCTCAGTCTCCTCTTCTCCAGGCTAAAGAGGCCCAGCTCCCTCAGCATCTCCTCATAAGGAAGGGGTTCCATTCCTTTATCATCTCTGTGGCCCTGTGCTGGACTCTTTCAAGTAGTTCCCTGTCCTTCTGGAACTGAGGGGCCCAGAACTGGACACAATATTCCAGGTGTGGTCTCACCAGGGCAGAATAGAGGGGCAGAAGGACCTCTCCTGACCTCTTAACCACCCTCCTTCTAATACACTCCAGGATGCCATTGACTGCCTTGGCCACGAGGGCACAGTGCTAGTCATGGGCATCCTGCTGTGCCCCAGGATCCCCAGGTCCCTCTCACCTATGCTGCTCTCCAACAGGCCAGTCCCCAACCTATACTGGTACCTGGGGTTGTTCTTCCCTAGATGCCAGACCCTACACTCGCCCTTGTTCAATCCCATTAAACTTCTCCCTTACCAACTCTCCAGCCTGTTGCTGGATGGCAGCACAGCCCTCTGGGGTGTTGCCAGCAAACTTGCTGACTGTGCACTCTATTCCCTCATCCAGGTCATCAATGAATATATAGAACAGGATAGGTCCCAGTACCGAGCCCTGAGGGACTCCACTCGATACAGGCCTCCAGCTGGAGTCCATATGGATCACCACATAACTGGGACATTCCCAGCACCGGAGAACAGTGCTTTATGTTAAAACACCTATGGGGAAACAGCTCTTGTGGGGGCTCCTGAAAGGGAGAGGAACTCTGCCTTCTCCAAAGCAAAACTAGTAACTTTGTTCTTCCCTTGATATGTGCTCTGTCATCGAGCGCGTGAGGAGCACAGCGAGGGGGGGTGTCAGAAAACCCAGCAATGAATCAAGTTTTTCTCCAAAGCGCTGGAACCTCTGAGAAGGAAAAACAGGGACAGAGAATTGTCCAGAAACAGAGAGAAGCAAAGGGAGGGGTTTGCATGAAAGATTTCATGTACAGGTTTTGTACCCCAAAAAGCCTCAGCACGTGCTTTGGGACTGTAACAGAGTCTCAGTGCTCTGGGAGACAATCTCTGCCTTTCCGCTCACCCTTGCTATCAGCAGGGTTTTCATTCACCCCTTGATTCAGAGGCTAGCATCCCCGAGGGCGTTTTGCCCACCTAAACCCAGGGTGTGGCTCCTCCTGCTCCTTGCACAGCTTTCCTACGGGTTCCAGCTGATGACAACCAAGACAGGGACAGTTTCATTTCTTTCCTACCACACATGGCCACAGCAGCTCATGCCACTCAGCAAGACAGGAGGTGAGCAGCAGTGAGAGTCACACAGCAAACCTGTATCCGGACCCATGGAATATTAATATTAATATTTCCATATGGCTTTCTCCGTGGCTGCTGGCTTTGATAAGCCATCTGCTTTCTCATCAGTATGGACGCTGCCCAGATCCAGTTCTCAAACCCTAAGACCATGTCTGTTGGAAATGCTTGCGCACAAAGCTGAGTGCTGGGACAGTGGAGTCCTCGTCACAAGCCGGTAATCTGGAAAAGGCTGGTTTTTCTCAAGGTAAACTGATCTGACCTTCAACACAAACAAGCAGAGCGAATCTGGCAGGCTCAGGACAAAGCATGCACCTTTACTTATTGTGTTTCAAGGCTGTTCCCTCCCTACATGAGAAATCCCCGTGAAGCTGCTGCAGCGTCACGTAGGGAGGCCAGGATGGAAAGGCAGAGAGAAACCATGAGGTCCCAGTTCCCTGATGAGCACGGGCAGGTAGGGCTCTTGCTGCCCAAACCAGTCAAAAAGCCTCTCAGATAGCCACATCCGTGGTTTCAGCATCACCAGAGAGTTCCCTTTAGTTAACCCTCCAGCACGACAGGGAAGATAAGCAGAAGACCTTCAAGGCCTCCCCTTCTATGGGGAAGCCCCTGGGCAGACCCATGAGTGCAGCCGGGGACTCTCCTAGGGACAGGCACAGCCTCAGCAAAGTGCCACATCACCTTAGGGCCACCGCGCAGCCCAGGGCATGGAGTTTACAAGCAAACCTGCTCACTGGCATCCTTCCCACCATGCCAGAAGATTATGAGTTCAGCTTAGAGCACCTTTCCTATCTCCTGCCAGTACAGTCTCTGCATTACAAAGGCTATTCCAGCTCTGATTGTAAAGGAAAAGGAGGGGAGAAGGATGGTTAGCACTCCTGAACAATTCATCGTGATTTTGAATCCCACAGGTGGGCAGCACACTTCGGGGAGCAACAGGTCCAAAAAAGCCTGAACCTGCTCCAAAGAGCCTGTGTTAGCTGGGTGCAGATGTCCTGCCTGGCAGCATGCTGCACAAAGGCAGTTGCCATAGCACTCGGTGTGAGTGGTAATTAGGGATGTGACGGGAAGATGTCTTCTCTAGCCAATGACCCACAATGCAACGGCATTTTCCTCATGGCAGAAATAAACCTTGTAACAACAATGCGAAGAGGGAAGTGAACGTGCTACACAGAATCTCCAAAGCCCCAAACCATCAAAGCCAAAGGAACAGACACAGCACCCAAAGGGATTGCTGCCTCCCCCATGACCCTGTCTTGGCTGCTGGTCTTCTCCCATAGGATCCACACCCACCTCCCCGCTGAGCCCCTAACCTCTCTCACAGTTTCACACTCATCACCAAATCCTCGAGGAAGGCTTGGGAAAGGGAAAGCTCTTCCACAGTGATGGCTTGTGTTTTCTCAGACAGTGCCATGAGTGACCCCACCAGCCCCATTCTTCTCCCCACAGCTGTGGGCTGGGTGTAAGATACAATGAGCACAAGGTCCATACACACACCAGGGCTCCTGCTAACACCTGAGCAGCAATATTTTGCTTGTGCAGGTGCTAAAACCAATGCACACACTTTGTCGGGGTGGGGAGGACTGAACACCCCTCCTGTGTAATACACCCTTTCCAGTAGCACAGCTCTCAGAGTTTCCGTTTCCTTTCAGGGAATCACTCTCTCCCACAAAGGCCTTTACAACACAATGTGTTCTTTGCTCAGTTTCGTGTTTTTAAGGGCTCACAGCCACTGATGTATTTCTAGGCTGGTTCAGCTCCTTGCTCCCTTGGTATAGGGGTTTCGTCTGCAGTCAGACACTTACGGAGCACCCTGTCCTACACAATGCCAGCCTGCCATGTGTCAGCCACCATACAACCCTCCCTACAGCTGCAGATACAGGTCAGAAATTGCACAGCAAAGACCCTGGTTGCCTCTCCCATGTCCTCAGAAAGTCCCATGTCACAAACTATCCCTGATGCAGACCAGATGCTTTACTTCATCGGTCATTTCAAGACAACCAAAATAGCATTTTCCATGCAGTGAAGTATTTAACGGAACAAAACACCCAGCTCTAATCATCTAGGGCACCAAGAAAAGAGACTGAATATGGATAAAAATGAAACAAGTGTTCTGGATGCTGTTGGAAAACATGCTCTAAGATCTTGTTAGTTAAAAGAGAAATAAATGTCACTTTAAAAAAAGGCAGGGGCAACAAACTGGCACCTGCAGAGTACCAGACATTTGTTTGTTCATTCATCACCAACTGCAATATGGCATCTCCGGCTGTCAGCTGGTGCTAGACCGTCTCGCTTTGTCACGCTGCTCTGGAGCTGGGGTCTGGGTACCACCGATGAGCCAGGCTCAGCATCAGTGAGGCTCTGCCCTCCCCCAAAAACACAGCACAAAGGTGTGATTCTCCACCAAGTGTTGATCAGGAATCCAAACTCCATGGAGGGCAGGAGAAGCCCAAGGCAGAGATGCCCCACCGCCACTCTCCCTGTCTGCAAAGCACGGCACCTCACTGTCCACAGCTGCACCATGAAGTGGACACCCAGCCTTCAGAAAACTCAGTTGTGGGCATGTTTTGTTCCCCCACGCTGCATCTGATCCGGCCACCTGGGATCTGCATGTTAAGAGCAGAAATTGGTGAGGCTATTCCTGCCCACAGAAGAAAGTTTTGGGTGATGGCAGCATGCTCTTTGCTCCTTGTAAAAACCATTTCACAGTACATTAAAAATAATTAACATCTTCCCTCATGGTTTTGTCACAGGTGCCCAGAACCTCTAACCACACACTTGCAAGAGACAAACCTCTTGAAAAGCTTTGTAAGACTCTGGACAAGGTGGCAACACAACAAAATGCCTGTTTACAGCACAACTGATATTCCCCAAAAATATATCAGTACAGCACACTGATTTACTAAGCTTAATCCAACAGTTGGTTTCTAAGCACAGTCATCACCTTAAATAAAAGCGACATTTAGTACAGTTCTAAACAGCTTCAAGTCTGCGTGCTCTGTGTGCCAGATCCCTGATATACTGCATCCAAACCCTCAACTCCTTCCTTTTTCTTTTTTTTTTTTGGGGATGGATGACTTGATCTTGAAAATATCACTCTGCCCACAAGCACCTCAAAGAAAAGAGAAGGCAGGTTTAATTACAGCCTACAAGTTACTTAGCTGCTAGGAGAGATGGCACTTCCAAATTTATTAAGCTGCCGATTATTATATACACACTCAGGTCCAGCGTGCTTATACGCTGGCTGATAGCAGCTCTCATTTAATTTATCCCCAGACAGCACCAGGCAAAACTGGGACTATAATCCTCGGAAGGATGGGCTGTGTGCACCACGGCCCACACAGAGGCAGCACGGGCTTGTATGTCCCCTAAAACAAGGCACCTCCTTTGTTCTCAGGGTATTTCCCCTAAAACAGGGCACCCCTTTTGTACTCAGGGTATCTCCACCGGCTCAGTTTTGGACACACATTGTGGATTTTTTAGATATCTCCATCACCTTGCATTGAGAGAATTGATTATCTAATATTGTCAGCCTGGCCCCAGGCAGGGGCCGTATCTTCAGCCTGAGTCCTGCACCACAGCCCACTTCTGACCGAGCCCTTCATCTTGGGTGCCTGTTTCACAAACAGTAAATGCAGCACCTGCATCTGAGTTAACTACATGCTTGTTTTGCTGTCAGGCTTGGTTTAAATTGATCAGCCTTTTAGAAACCAGCTGTTTGTGATGCACTTGGACCACTCTGTAACGTCAGCTCTATTACTGGGATAGTTACTGTAACTATTTTGGTTTTGTGTAATGGGGGTCCCCTGTGTGCAGAAAAATATAGGAGGAAAAAAAACAAAAACAGAAGGAAAATGAGAGTTTCAACCTATAATGCTCATTTGTGAAATCACAACACAGACCTCCTGTTGTAGAATGCTTGGTAAAGTGCTTTAAAAGTGCTGTAAAGTGCTTTAAAAACAACAGAGAAACAGAAAGTTGTCCAGGTGGACTCCCATCCATAGCTCCACCTCTGAGCCCACAGAAGTGGCAGCAATCTGAGGGGCTATCAGGTACCACCCACTCACTTTAATGCAGCATCTCATCTTCTCCCAGTTGTGATGCTAAGCAGTGACTGAGGGGCTCGGGTCATCGCCCCACCAAATACCACTGCAGGGAACTCGAGGGTCCTTACAAAGCCAACGATGGTCTCCAAAAGTGTCTACCAGGAAAGGGACAAGAATGCGACAGGCGTGGGACTGCAGGGATAAACCAGTCATAAAGGTGATGAACTGTTCATACCCTGGACTGGCAATCAGTGCCTGGATTTCAGAGTGGCCCTGTGCTGGACCCTGCGTGCTTGAGATACCCAGAGAAGAGCTGTTTGTGGGTTTGACCCAACACCCCTGCCCCCATGGGGTGCTGGGGACCTGGGTCCTCCCCAACAAGAGAGTCAAAGGCTGCTTTGACAAGGTTCTTCACCTTCACAGGGACAGGTTAAGGGCACCAATAACTCCCTGTGGCTTGTGGCAAAGCTCTACTTCAGCTGCATTTCTCATAAACTTCCTTCCACTACTTGGCCCTCTTGCTCCCACCCAGAGAAGCAATAATTCATGTATGTTTTTAACCTCTTGTTATCTCCTCTGAGCTCAATTTTCAAAGCAGATGATTAAAGCAATGGGATACTCCTTCCTTTTGCTGGGAGGAGAGGGTCTCTCAGGCTTTTTCGCACAAACCACCAGCAGTACAAGCCAGCCAGGAATGCCCTACTTGGATGAACGAATATTCAACATTTTGCCTATTCCTACTTGATATGGAAGCCTGGGCTAACCCAATTTCTACCTCCAATCTCTGTAATGTTGAGCTGCAAGACAGACAGGGAAAAAATAATTGTTCTGAGCTCGGCTGAATGATGCGCTAATTGCCAGAAGCAAATGAGACCATGAGTTAAAATTAAATCAGTTCCCTCCTCCTTTCAGATTTTGCAGGAATGTTGGTTATCACCAAAGTTGCATGCAGGAGAGGAAGAAATCAGCACAACAAACATGCTGGTCGGGATACATGGTACACAAGAGGCAATCAATCCCTGCTTGCCAGTGCCAGTGTTTTCCCCCTTCTCTGGCCACCGAAAACCTATCTAAAATATCTCGCCCCCAATTCAGCCCCAAGGCAGGCAGCTTGCTCTGCCTACCAGGCAGCAGCTGGACACATCTGCTTGATCGTTGTGCCCTGTGGATGCTTACTGAGGAAAAGACACATGGATAGACCTGTAAGGCTGGAGCTTCAACCGAAATGCTATGATCTCCTCGAATGCTCCCACGACTCGACCATAAGCAGCTGATTAGAATTAAATATCTGAGTCACTGTTAAGGTTTTAACGCAAGCCCTTGGTACCTTTCCATACCTCTGATGCAGCACAGCACTGCACAGTCTGAAAAACAAGCGGACAAGCCTCAGTCCCAGTTAGAAAGCCCTCCAGCATGATACTCCTCTGCTCTGTTAGCACAGATAAACCCTCCCCACTCCTCGCCCTTCACAGCAAACACCAGCCTGCTGCTCCCAGCTCCAATTTGCCTTGCTGCCAGCATTAAAGAGGCTCCCTCCAGAGACCCCATGGAGAGGCTGGAGGCTGCCTGGGAAAACACCTGAAAAATACAATTAGAAGTAGAAAAATCTTCTCAAATGTTTTTCCAAACAAGTTTCTGCGTGCCTTTTCCAGTTTCGTGTTCCCCCCCTGCCCTGATGTCCTTTCCAGTGAACGATCTCTTTTAAAAGCCTGTTTTCTTTGGTGAGCCTGCGATGTTTTGCAGCTCTATCAGCACGCAGCTGCCGAGCACCAGCTTTGGCACTAAGTATTTCTTCACTTAAATGAAACGTAGAGCGGAGCACAGCATAAGTGACATGTAGGCACAGAGAAGAACTAGCTAGGACTCAAAAATCATCTTCCACATAAACAGAAAGAACAAAATCCACCAAATGCCCACTCTCTTAAGAGCCAGAAATTAGAGCCAGACATGTAATTTCTGTGCAATCATTTTGTCCCTTTCAGAAGAGACAAGAACTGTCTCTTGAATCAGTTAATCAAAATCTCGGCTGATTATACCATCCGTAGTTTGTTTTCCAGAGAGCTAATTGAGAACATTCAATATTCAAAAATTAAGTTGGTTTCAATGGGCACATCCATCTCCGTAGCGTGGGCTTCAGCTCCCAGACAAATCCGGCACTCCACCGAATCAGGTTTGCAATGCAAATAGCCAAGATTAGGGAGGGGGAGGAAAAAAAACCAACCCAGGAAAAAAAGTAATCATAATCATCATTGTTCCTTGCCCAAGAAGTGGAAGTAATTTCTGTTCAAACTGGAGAGGACTGGACTGCAGGAACCTGGAGAAAAGCAGGGGCGGCAGCCCTGCTGCTGCCATTGCCCTGCCCACAGGGTCCTCTGCCGGATGGAGTCTCCACACACCGAAGGGCACCAGACCTGATGTGTAGGTTGTGAGAAGGCAAAGCACCTCTGAGTGGACACTGTCAGGGCTGGGGTATCCAACCAGGGTGGCATCATTGGAATTTTTCCACCAGCAGAAAATAATTACTGTAGCAGAAGGACATAAGGCTGCTGCATAAGCGGAGGTGCTGACAGTGTCTGGATCTGGAGCAGGGCTGCGTGCTGAAAGGAGGGTGTTGAGAACCTCACTCATGATGATGTGAAGCTCCATTCCTACCCAGGTTCTAATCTGGACCACAAGCTGTAGCTTTAGGTTGCACACATCAAGCTTTCGTGCAAGCTGCTTGCTGTCGGACTGGGAATTGTGAGCTCCTTTACCTTTGTCTCTGCCCGCTCCAGAATGCCGCACCAAAACAGGAGGTTTTGGGCTTGAGCATCACTGAGCCTGAGACCTGGGCTGCAACCCAGATGTCTTCCTTTGGGTCCTCTTGTAGGGAACAGCAGCAGCCTGGAATCCCATCTATACCAGCATCACTTTCCACTCTTTGGATGCTGTGTTAAGGTCTGTAGCCACAGGCACTGAGTCCTGTGTGCTTGCACAGGACCTAATGTAAGCCAGTTTTGATCTCAGAGTATCATCACAATCAGAGTTACGGAGAAGTAAAATTAATCCTTGTAAGCTATCAATCAGCCCAATTTTGGGTTGTGAGCCTGCCTGTTTTGAGCCTGCCTTGCAAATGCCCTGCTGGTGTTTGCAGAGGGTACAAATCAGACATGACCTGGGGAGAATTTTTCCTAGCTGAGTTAGAGGAGGAAGGGGCTGAGGGGCTGGGCAGGAGGATCACAGGCTGCCATGCTCCCTCCCTCTCCCTAGAGGCCTTGGCACTGGCCCTGATGCCCTGCGCACCTATCTCCAGCTGGAAACACCCCAAACCCAGCAAGCCACAACTGCCAGAGACAGCTTACTCCTGCTAATACCCCTCATTAGCACTAACACGATCATAACAGCTTCTCCTGCGCAATTAAAAGCGAGTGAAATAGAGAATTGTCCCTCCTCATCTGCTCTGCTCCCATCAACTTTAAGTAAGCAGTGCTGAAGTATCTGAGCAGCTATGGGGGCAGGAAGGAAAGGTGGCGCTGTGCTTCAGGAAGGATATAAGAATGTTGGTCAGCATCCAAAGGTCCACATACCCCCATTCATCCCCCACCATTGCCTCCCCGCAAGTACAGCCCTACATAACAGCCACGAAGGGCAGGAGGTGGCTGACTGCCGTACAGGCCAGAGAACACGATCGCTTGTGGTTCTGCATTCCTCACAATCCTCCAGCAGAAGTGACAGCCTGGCGAAGCTACAAAGGGCCTCAGAGAAGATATACCACTTCTGTTAATTATCCTGCACACACATTCCAACCCTTTCTAGTGTTTGCCACCGGAGAGAAGAGCTCATTTAGAGAGAGGGGGGAAGGGGAAAAAAATTAAAGCAATTAAAAGACTAGCTGTAAGCCTAACGAAGAGATAACAAACATCGGAGCAGCAGAATGCTAATGCCATGTTCTTGGCTCCATGTGGATGGACCTGTACCACTCACCAGAGCAGCCCCACTCCAGCGAGTGACTGTCCCTAGAGCATTGTCCTCTACAGAGATGAAATAATGTACAGGGGAAAAAAGGCATTTTTAAAATCCTCTGCCATGACTAAATTAGTTTGGGCAACAGCCATGACTGACCTGACTGAGAGGTGCCCCTTCCCCCAGAGGGGCTGCAGAGCAGGTGTGAGCACCAGCGCAGGGAGCTGGGAGGTGGTGGGAAATCTGGGTCCCACAAAGCAAGTTCACCCAGTTGCAAAGTAACATTCTGAGATGGTTTCATCTGGTCCTTCACCACCCCAAAACTGTCTGACATTCCATCCTACAGTGGCTTTTTCCTTTCTACATTGCTGCATACCATTAGAAAGGGTAAGAAAAGGTACAGATAATTCCACAAACATAACGGGATTTCCCAGGAGAACATCAACCTGCTGTTTTATAAAGCCCTGATCTGCCGCTGAACCAAATGCATATGTACTTCAATACGCTGTGTACATATCATACGCATCATTCGCACAACTCCAGCAGCACTGCTATTAATAGCAACATATCATTACCTCCCCATTAATCTTCAGGCAGCTCCCCATAAAGCACCGCTGAAACCTCCTGAAATAGCATCTAAAAACCAATAAATGAAAAACCACCTAGCAACATCTTGCTTTCGTCTCCTGCTCTGGTTGGGAGGAGGGAAGGAGGGCAGCCGTGTGAGCCACGGGGAGAAAAACACCATTACATTGTTGTTTTTAAGCAACAGAAGGTTTATCATTTTGTCTTTCCCCAAAAAAGGATTGAAATACACCACACATTTTGCACGTTCCTGCTGCCGGATGAAATAGGCAGCAACACTGGGACTTGCAGTGCAGTCCTCACACCTTAGATACACAGCAAAAAGACCACAGGGTGGGTGTTTTTGAGCCTGCACTGGGCATTTAACCTCCCAGAGACACTTTCCAGGCAAACAAGAAGAAAGAAGGAGCCTCATTAAAGACCCCTGGGCTATTTTGGGGTATCTCGCTTCAGTTAAGCATCCTCCTATTCCTGAGACAGAATCCCACATCCCAGCTGCAGTGACTGACCCCCCGTGGCAGCACAGCTATTCCTCCATCATTAACCAGCCTCATCTTCCCACTCATCCGCCCAACTTTTCCTCTTTCCACTGTCCTCCCAACTAAAGCAAGTCAAGAAACCGATACAGACATTCATTTTCTTTACTCCAGTAAGGCAGTCCCCTGCTCCTAAAAATACTCCAGGAAATCGAATCAACATTTTGTAATTTGGCTGGTAACAGCAATTACTAATAATCAGCAGGAACACAATTTTCTTCGTTTTCTACTCCAGCTGTAATGTAATTTCAATAGCAAACTTCGTTTTGCACGCTGAGCAAACATGATCAGCAATGTGAGAAAACCACGGAGATGAACCAGCTTATCAAAAACCCAGCTTGAGGAATAAACAGACTTCTATCAAATAGCAAGCAATCATCACTCATACAGCCCATTGGAAGAATAATGTTAACATTGTTCCTACACTTCCCTGTAAAATGGAAGAAATGGGAGCTCCCCTCCTCTCGCTCAGGGGCAGCAGCTCTGGTAACTGCGGCCCTGACGCTTGGGCATGCCAGAGGCTGGAGGGCAGCATCCTTCCTGCCCGACCTCCCACAACCTGCCGATTTACTGCATGGAGAATAGAAGGCAGGGCAAGGTGAAGAGCACACTCATAACTCAAGGGGCTGTACCAAAGGCAAGGCAGCAAGGCAAGCAAACTACTCATTTCATAGCGAGAAGCACTTTTGCACAAGGAAGCCCAGCTCCGAAATTGGTTTTCAGAGACTGAGAGTGCTCTTGCAGATAAAAAAAAAACCCAAGGAGGATTTTCTTTCTCCAACATGATAAATTTGCAGTAGTTGTCTATGCTTTCCAAGTCAATATGTGAGTGTCAATTTCACGCGAGGATTTAACTTGGGAGGGTGACCAACTCCTTGCTTTTCCTTTCAGCCAAGAACAGCAGATGCTACATCGCTCTGTGCGAGTATTGGTCCCTCACGGGTACTGACGGCTGGATCAAGCCAGATTGGAAAAAGAAAAATACTACTGAACTGTGGGAACCCTTTTCCATGCTCAGAGGCTGCTCAGTCAGACCCCACTTATCAGCGGCACTGTGGCACGACATCTAGAAATGCATCTCATGTATTTTCTCCCCATCCAGTTCAAAAGACGTCCCCTGCCAAGGCTCAGGGCAAGCTGCAGGTTTTCTCCGATCCCCAGGCAAAAATGGACAGCGATCCAACTTCTCATTTCAAGGCAGCCAGAAGAAATGTCCACACACTAAGCCCCACACCACTCAGTCTACACATCAGCCATCTGCACCCTTTCAAAGGCCAGATGAAAACTGATCAGCTCAGGCAACTCTGTGACTTGTTTCAGAACAGAGGCACATGAGCCGCCAAGTCCTGATGTCTACAGACAGCCCACCCGGGAGCATCGCCTTGAGCTCAATAATTAGAACCACAAAGCATACGGCAGCACATCCTGCTTCCTTTGGATAGCTCAGGCTGGTAATGGCCTGTGCCTGCCAGCACTGCCATGTATTTTATGTCAATCCCAAGGTGTCTGAGGCTGAGGAGTTTTACATCTGCTGCTTTGGTGCCAACGTGCTCTCGAGCCATCACTGCTTTCCAGGGGATAGTTTGGCTGGGTGGCAAAGCATGCACCACTCACACAGGCAAGACTTGCCCTACCTGCTGCCAGAGGGCTTTATAATTAACCAGACTGTTACTGTTTAAGTACTTGCAGTAAGACTTCTCATTTGAAATTAGATTATCTTTTCATCTGCCTTTTGGACAGAAATTTTTCTCTCTAGAGGAACAGGAGTCACACTGGAACATGACTCGGTTTTATTTCCAAACAGCCTAAACTACTCCAGCTTCTGAAGATGGGCTCCTCCTGGAAAGAGAGAACCCACCTGTGGGCTGTGTCCTTTGCGTGAGTGCCCAGGGCCATCACTAGCTGCTGATGAGGACACCCCTGCCCACCCTCCAATCCCAAATGCCACCAGTGCCAGGCACTTGTTGGGGTGCTCACAGACATCTCAGACCCCACCAGAGGCAAGGGCAGTCAGAGAGGATGCTGAGGGAGAGGTCGGCAAAGGCAGGCAGAGGGGCTGCTAATGAGTTTGTCGCCCTAATTTGGTAGCTCAGGGCAGCCTGCACCACGTTCATTCTCAGCGTGAGCAGTCAAGTGCCACATTTAGTGCCAACTTTGATGCAGCATGGAGCTAAAGACCTCCTCTGCCATATTTTCCCCCGCTGCTCCTTTAGCTGCGATACAGAGTGCAGTGCTGCCTGTGGATCCAGCCCCTTGCCCTTGCTGCCTTGCCTGGGTTGTGTACAGACAGACATTCAGACAGATCAGGCTGCTTTGATCAGAGCACAGGTAAAGCATCTGCCGCAGCAGCTCCAGGGCTTGGGCTGAATTCCACCTCGAAGACAGGGAGGCTTGTTTCTATTAAGTTCTGTAGTGATCACTGCACCAGGAGATATTTTGGATGGGAGGCAAAGCAGACATGCTCCAAGTGCAAGGGATACAGAGAGATCACAACGAGACAAAACCACAGATCACTCCAGTTGGTTGCACGTAAAACAGCTGGAAAGGACAATGTTTGCAGAGACTCACCCCATTGCCTTTTATAGCTCAGCAAAGTTTTTAGAGTGAAAAAGCTAAGGAGCCATTTAAATGCCCTTATGGGTAAAACCAAGCAACATCTCAGATGCTGTAAAGATCAGGTTGCACTAAAGAAAATGGCCTGGAAGAACAACCAAGACAAAAAGGATTCATAGCTGCCATCACAATGGGACACAAACCAAGCAGAAATGGAGGTTCTACAAAGTTCTGTGAAGTTTTGCAAGGCAAGTTGTGCTCGCGCAGCCTCCATGGTGCTGAGCTCTCCAGAGCAGCACTGTCCCTGCACACCAATGCTGCAATCCTGAGCCTCCATGAAACAGAGGGATGTCAGCACGGGGAACTTACTTCGTGTTGTC
Source organism: Zapornia atra (assembly GCA_013400835.1). NCBI lineage: Eukaryota > Metazoa > Chordata > Aves > Gruiformes > Rallidae > Zapornia > Zapornia atra. The sequence continues at coordinate 126,791 of VZTU01012775.1, read as the reverse complement.
CGAGTCAATGGTATGAAAGAGCTTCTCAAGTTCTTCTTCATTGAGGGTCCCGTCGGAAAAAAAGGCCTGGAACTCTTCCAGGGACAGCTTCCCATCATCTGCAAACAGCAACACAGCTGTCATTAGGGAACAGGCAAAGCGAGGGGTACAGCCATTGAAATTCTGTTGTTACGTTCAGATTTAAAGATTCAGATCAAAAGTTATCTCTGAGTGCTTCTGCAGAACTGGTCCCACAACCAATGCCCAGCTCACCGACCACGGAGTGGGATCTGGCAGCACCAGAGCCAAGTGAAGCTTCATGGGTAGGGGTGCACTGGCCATTAGCAACTATTAACCCAAAACCCCCACAAGTTTCATCCTAAAAACTGAATTACATTCAAGAAATTATGGAGCCACGTCTTTGCCAACACAGCACATCTCCCAGCTCCAGGCAGAAATGCAAAACAGCAGCTACCAAACATGACAAGACACACATATTGCTTCAGCTGCCACCTGTTTAAACACACCAGGACCGCGTCACCTCCACGTTGTGCCTTCACCTACAAAGGGACCTGATGATGCACAGAATCCATCTGCCCGGCCATGCGGGCTGCAGCTCGCCGGGTGCCCGTTGGCAAACCTACCGTCACGTGAAGGAGTCACAGGGCAGAGGTTGAACAGTCTTCTCCTGGGCACCTCATGAGGAACTCGCTCTGATTTTGGCAGCAAGCTCCACGCTCAGCCCTGAACGTTTATTTTGCCGTGGGCTCTGGCCAGAAGCACACAGGAGTTTTAGCAGCCTCCCCTCCAGCTGTATGAAGGGGAGATGGACAGTGCCTGGGGAAAACCTCTCTGGTCCCAAGTTGGAGATAGAAAATTTAAATCCAGATTTTAAAATCTGGCCATACACTGTGCATATTGATTTATATATCAGCCCCAACATTAATTTAATACTAGGCTTACTGCAGCCTACTTACATCACCAAGAAAGAAAAAAAAAATTAAAAATCCATGTACAAGGGGATATAAGGAAGACTCTTTTCTAACTTTTTCTGATAAGGTGACAAAGGCACACACCTAAGTGTTAAATCCAGAGGCATTCTCTGTGTGCTGTGGACAGGTACAGCACATCTTCAACGCCACAGCTGAAAATGAGGTCTGGAGAATGTTCCTATGAAGAGATTCAGCAATAAAGTGATGGGAGAGAGATCATAGAAACTTTAGGGGAACCCCCCCCCCCCCCCCCAACACTTTAATTTGCCTCAAATTTCTTGTCCAAGCAACTGACACTGCTCTGGTGTGCAGCAGTGCCTGGGGGGGTGGGGGGAGAAGGAGGCGGGCAGGGAATAACTACCCCCAGCCACGTGCTATTTAAAGTCTCTCCATTCATATCCACGGAAGATTCACAGCCTGGAAGCGCTGCCTACTTTGCAGTAGGAGAATGCATCATTTCTTATTTAATCAAACCAATTATAAACGCTGTTGCTTCTCTTTCAGGAAATGATGCTAGAGGACAAAATTAGCTAACTTACTGTATATATACACGTCGATATTTCTTCCCCAAACCAAATAAGTCTGCTGCTCTTAAAACATACCTGCGTTGCCAAACGCTAACCCAGCTTCCCTTGCCTGACACAGACAAATTCAGATAAATTGAGTCCAAGATACTTATTTAATTGGCAATTACGAAAGGAACGCGGCAGGAGAACAAAATCTACAACCACATCAGGTGAAAAGGGCATCATTTTCAGAGCACCACAACAGCTATAGAGAGGGCCCAGCTGCCTGTATTGTTTTCTGGTGTTCCCTCCCCAAAACGTGACCTCTTTGTGCAGGCAGGATGAGGAATGCCAATGCACAAATCAGAGGATGGGTCCCAGATTTGCTGTCTGTTTCCAGTTACAGGAAACTGAAGCATCTGACAGGGGGAAAATACTTCCCTGAGTACCAATTCCTTGAAGCATCCAACCAGTGTCACCAGGAGGTTAAACCAGCGGTGACGCTCTGTAGCTCAAGCAGATAAAGGCAGAGCAAGAACCCCAGCCACACCATCCATCTCCACCTCTATAAAACGCACATCTCCTGTTTATGTGGTATCCTAGCCAAGATCAAAGTTTGGTTTCTTCTGATCCTGGCTGGTGATGTCTTCAAGCATCAAGATCAAAAGGACAACGGCATTTCTATCCCACGAAGGGCTAAACAGTTCTTGATACATGGCACGCTTCTCCTGTAAACCTTAAATCATTGCTTGCTCACCTCAAAATCGTCCTTCCACACAGAAGGCAGGCAGGATGAAATTCCCAGGGAATTCACATAAATCAACTTACTGGGAAAGAGAAACTCTAAAATGAAGTGACTGCTTTTTTTCAGGAGAGTACTTTAATCTGAATTTACAGCTTGCTTGCCTCTGAAAGACATGAGGAAAAAAAAATCCTTTTCTTTCATGTAGTTTATCACTCTTTCATTTGACTCTTGTTGGGTTTTGGTTTGTGGGATGTTTTTTAGGGGTTTTTCCTAGTAATGCATTCCAGGATGCATTTTTGCTGCAGCCCCTGAAATGCTGGTGATTAAAAGCCTTGCCAAAACACTACTCCGATTCCTATCTCACAGCCCCTGGAGTTGCAGGTGAGAAGAGGGAGGCAGGTACCAACATGTGCCAAAGTTTTGTTGGCACTTAACAGCCACATCACCAAAGATGTTGTTTGGAGACCCTACAGAACCCGTTGGCCAATAAAAGTACAAATTTTACTCATTAACAGTGCACAAGACTTTCATCCCCCAATGTGCTGGTCAGCTTAAGGCTGCTCAGTGTTTAATACAAGCTGGAATAACTGTTCTGCAAACACACAGAGCAAAAGCCATCCAGAGTAACAAGATAATACTTGAGCTGCCTATCTGCAAAGGTGGAACAGCCGGAAAGCCGGAGGTTGCCGGAGCCCAGCAGGCGAGCAAGTCTTTAGGGAACTCAGGCGATAAGAGCAAGCAGACCAGGCTGGGATCTGGCAGTTAAAATTAAACACTGGCAGAAAATCCTGGGCAAGGAGGATTGGCCCCAACATTACTGACACCAGGGTCACCCGCCGGTGGGTGCCGTGATAAGAGCTGATGGAGATGCTGTGCTCCAGGAGCAGCCTTATCAGGAAAGACACAGGGAAGCAATCTTTTTCTCAGAGTGGAAGCGTCTGCGCTCTCCACAGAATGGAAAAAGCTTCCAGAAACCTGCCTTTCTGCTGAAAGCTCCTGGGCAGGAGAGATACAAATTCTCCAAATGAACTGGCAGGTGGCACCATCAACCCTACGGCTCAACCTCACGCATGCCTGGCCCTTCCGGACCTTGTCTGGGGACACTTCAGCCCTACTTCTGGTAGGAAGGAAGGTAGAAAAATGGAGATTCCACGCCATATCTCACCAAACAAAATAAAGCTTCCATCACTTTTGAGATCTAGAGGAGTCTTGAGGACTTTTTCATCTGGCAGACAACATTAAAGGCAGGCAACCTACTTTCACCTACTTCCCCCTCTTCAAGCCCAGTACTTGAAGTCGACACCTAAGCTGTCAGGAAGGACAAATGCCCCCAACTAGAAACCACGTACACTGGTTCAGCTGAGACAACAGCGATTCTGCCATCCTTTCCTCCTGCAAGTGTAATCTTTACATTAACCCAGCTTCTCAAAATCATTTGATCACAGGCAAAGGCCAAAGCAAATTACTGGCCAGAGTTGTGCAAGTTAAAACTAAGTGACTTGAAAAGAATACGATGGAGAATGTCAGAAAGCCCCAACCAGGATTTTATTATCACCCCATTTGCCGTTGTGAAAATCCAGCCCCCCATGAGGCATCTAGAAGTGGCTTTTGTGCCTTCTAACTCACACTATCCAGCTGTCTCACCCGCTAACGCAGATAGGTGGAAAAAAAAATCAGATTATGATCATAAATTGTCTAAAATACAGGAAAACCGATGGCTGAGTTTTTGGAAATTCACTCGGCAATATGAACAGCTTCGAGCAGCTACAAAACAAAGTCGCTGTTCTGAGCCTGAGTTCCTAAATCCTGTTTCAATTACATCATGTTGAGGCTGCTTGTGTATTTTCTAGCTATATTGCAAATATATTTCATTACTTATTTTTATTACTCTACGAGCTCTAAAATGCTTTGAGCCCCACTCGGTGTGCGAGCGCCAGCAGAGCTGGGGGTAAGGAAATTGGATTTTATCGTGGCCTGGGAATAAAAAATGAGGACTGCATTTTTTTTTCTTCTTTCTTGGGAGCGTGCATGCAGATCACGAGCCAGGGACAACACGGACTGGCTTCTGCCCTGGTCCCTTCATCCAGCCCCCTCGGAAGTTAGTGGGAGCAGCTTTATTTGTTTAAATGAAGCTGGAGGCAGACCTGAGTTTTCAGCCGTGGGCTGTTAGGAAAAATTACCTCCCAGTCCACAGATGCGATCTGCAATGGATCTGAAAGATGCAGCTCGGAAACAAAATGTGAGACCTCAAAGCATCCCTTTTAACAGAGGTTTTAGGCTGCAAAACCTGTCTTGAAAGCTGGATGTTCTCCATGTTCAGGCACCTGGACCCATTTCAGGGTTTCTGCAGCAGGACTGCACCGATGGGGAGGTCCTGGGCAGGCAGTCCACCGCTTATCACCCTGTTCCCCTGTGCCATGTCTCTGCAACAGAGATACCCAGAGGTACCAGGATCTGCACCCTGAGAATTGGCTGCAAGGGGAGGTCATAATGAAGTGGATGGTCTCCTAAACGTGGAGAAAGCCATTTCACCTGCCATTTTCAGAAGAATTCAGTGTGAGGGCTTTTTTGACCATTTATTTTAACCTAGATACTGTCCTGATAAGGGTCTTGATGTCCTCCAACATCTTAATCTGTGGCCTTGGGGAGGCTGCTGGAGGATCCTGTCAGGCTTACTCCTTTCTGTGCCAGGGCTAAACCTTTGAATTTCCATTAAACAAGGGGAAAAAGTGACTTCTATCTCCAAAATGACCACATTGGTCAGTATAAGATATAGAGGAATGACTTAAAGCCTGGTTCTCGTCTAGGATGATGAGTATGCACGTACCAAGCAGCCAATGGTTGCAAATCCTCCCTGTAGGACTCATCCTAGGGAAAAGCAGGGACTTCCCACTGAATACAGACCTGCCACTTCATTCTCAGCACAAACTGGCTGGGCATCCAGCAACGTCCATTAACATGCCAGAAAGTTCCCCAAGCTGCTTCAACTTTTATCATCAAATCAGCCCTTTTGTCATCCTAGAATTAGAAGTAATTTTGAAATTATTTTTAATAGCAGCTATAGATGGATATCAAATGCTGGCTGGGAGGCAGAGACGCATGCAAAAGCGATACAGAACATTTTCCCTCGCTGTCTTTTGTGAAGACTACTTTTTTTCCTCCAGTTTCACAGATAATCCTCACCTTGCTCTAAAGAGCTAATTTAAACGGGGTTTTTTCCTGCACTCATGCAATAAATTGCCTTCAGATGTTTTGTCATAGCTATTTAGGAATGTCTTCCAAAGAAATTCCTACTCCTTTACAAATTAAATGCTGGGATCAGGCTTTCTTAGGGTGCAAATTGCCTGGGCCAGGCTCAATGTGATTGCTGCTTAATAGAGGCAGTAACAAAATTTACCCAAATATTTAGGAGAGGATTCAGACTGAGATGCCAGCAGTCCACGAAACTTTCTGAATCCACTATTCCCCTATGGCAAACAGGAGGTAACCTGTTCCAGTTTCCCTCTCAGCAATTAAGTTTCTACCAATTTGGAAAGAAAATGAATGCCAACAGCTGATTTCAGTACATTTGCTTCACACCTGTAGCGGCACAAGCAAAGACTGAGTCACGGGCTAAATACCACAGATTATAGAATCACAGAATGTGCTAGGTTGGAAGGGACCCCAAAAGGCCATCTAGTCACTCCCCTGCAGTGAGCAGGGACATCTTCACTAGATCAGGTCACTCAGAGCCCCATCAAGCTTGACCTGGAATATCTCCAGGTATGGGGCCTCCATCACCTCTCTGGGCAACCTGTTCCAGTGATCCACCACCCTCAGAGTGAAGAACTTTATCCTAATACCCAATCTAAATCTCCTCTTTTGGAGTTTAAACCCATCGCCCCTCGTCCTATCGCTCCTTGACCTCGGGAACAGTTCTTCCCCAGCTTTCCCATAGGCACCTTTCAGGGAATGGAAGGCCACTGTAAGGTCGCCCTGGAGCCTTCTCTTCTCCAGGATGAACACCACCAACCCTCTCAGCCTGTCGTTAAATCACTCTAAAGAGATTGGGGATCTACCTTCCCCACCTTTTATTTACTCACCCCCACCAGGACATCTCCATTTCCAAGCCGTTGCCACCATCAGCAGGCCCAGCTTAGCTCCAGGCATACAGCTGACACTGCCTCCAAGTCATTTTTCATCTCTGCGGCCCTCAGCCTGTCTCCTTCAAACTGGGCGCCATTAAATGGCTGACTGACTTTGACCTAACCACAGCTTTTTAGCACCTTTGATTTACTTGCCCATTCAAAGCGTTTCCCTTCAAGTCACAGGAGCCACTAGGACAAAGCAGCAGATCCTTGTGCAGAGCTTGCAGCCTCCTGACCCAAACAGCCAAGTCTCTTCCCCAAAGGCTTGGATTCTCCACATGTTCAAACACCGACCTTCCCCTTTCCATCATTACTCAGCCCCATTTTTCTGTATCATCCCAAACGTTGTCCTTCTCCACCTGTGCCTTCAGCATCCTCCCTCCCTATGCTTCCCACCTTCTTTTCCAGCTCTTGGACGTAACATGCAATGATGTCATAGATACAGTTGTACAAAAGGAGAATTTCTGTTCAAGAGAAGATCATATGGAGAGAGGTGGCTGGAACATCATCAGCCTTTGATTCCTACCACTTGATCCCCAAAATTTCTGTTTATGGCCCAAGTGGGCTGTCGTGAAGCCCCTTCTTCAGTCACACTCCTGAAAAGTTACATTCCAAAGACACCAACAAGCTCTCCACCCCTGCTCAAAGCACAGGAGCTACTGACAGCCTTCCTAAACATTTGATCTAATGGGGAGATAAAACACAAAGGCAGCTCAGTTTATCACTAATCCCAGATAGCTCTGTGCTCCAGCCATCCCAAAGCTGTAAATCCTGACTTCAAAACTTCCTCCTTCCCTTAAGGCAAAATTCTCCCATGGAGACCTTGCCAAAAGAGAGCAGAACCTGCCTCCCACAGTGCCCTAAAACCAACTGTCCTCAGGGGAATTGCTACAAGCCATGACAAATACACTAAAATGAAAAGTGGGAGAAAATCCAGTCTCTGGATACAGGCATTAAAGACCTGAACGGTGTAGTAGCTGTTTTCTACTCAACAAACAGTTAATTTCTGTGCATAAACAAACCAGGGTACTGTGGGTACTTCCCTTCAAGGTTAAGTGTTTCTTTGTATGCGCAACAGTGTAGGGCTGGGAACCACAGGGAGATATTTAAACCTACTACTGAGCTCTGCCACGGTCAAAGCAGAGGAGTGTGTTTATCTGGGAGGTTGGTTGTTGGGTTTTTTTATGATTCCCCCCCATGCACACCGAAAGCTGCATGTGGTTTCAGGCAGTTGTAAGGCCCTTACTCCTGCCATGCCACAGTGCCACAGTCCTCTCCCAGGCACATCACACAGGATAATCTGAAAGGTGTAAAGCTCAGGGGGTGATGGGCAGAGACAAAGAAACTATGGCAGGATGCACCATGCCTTCACATCTCCTACACTCGAGTTTCCGTTTAAGCAAAGCTCTCCTTGTGCACATCTCTGCAATGGACCCAAATCCATGCCAGGCAAAGGCTCCAAGCTGTAACTGAAGAGATGCCTGTAAAGGCTGCATCTGCCCAGCACCCCACACCCACATCGTGAAAGGAAGCTTTTCTGGCTAATCATCTCATCCGGTATTGAACCACTGCCTCGCATGCAAGCCGTGCATTATAGATGTTGAACTGAGGAATTAAATTAAATTTTAAAAATTGATTGAATGTCACTGGGTAGCTGTAAATAGAGGAGATGTATGGCCCAAGCTATCGAGAGGTGTGTGCCTCGCTGCTGACAAAGAGCACACAAGCCCTGCACCTATCACACCCTCCAGGACATGCTGAACCCAGACTTCCTAGAAAGCAGCAGCAGATGCTTTGCCAAAGACCTGGGTGAACAGGAAAGACAGAAGGACAAAAATGTTAGTCCTAATGAAGAACCTAAATGAAGGTTCCTCATATTAAATAAAGTTAAATGACTCGGGGAAGCGTCATTGCTTACTGACAGCAACTCCTCTCACAGTCCTAAAGCACGCTGCAGGCTGTACAGGGAAAAACAGGCCTCTGACAAGGGAGGGGACAGGATTGTATAGACTGTGCTGGCAGCAGAGCCCAGCCTGTGGGACCATAGACCTGCAGCGACCTTGCCCTGTAAGTGTGTATGTAGTAATTTTCCCAAGACTACGATATTGTTCAAATTTGGGTGTTATTTCACTGGAAGGACAAGAAGGGAAGATCTTGGCATTATCCCGACCTCCTCTGCCAAACTGATGTCCCTCCTTCTGACTGGGGGCATCAGAAAATGGATTTAGAAAGGCAGCATGTGTGATTTTGTGCCATGCCCCAACTGGGAACGCGTGAGATGAAATATTCAGCAGCTATCAGCCCCAGGCAGACAGCCAGCATGCAAGTTTGCAAACTTCACCCTTAAAACTTTGGCAGAAACATCCAAAGAAAGCCAACCTGGGATGACAGAGTGGGACATTTCAACCAGCCCAAAGCAGAGCCCAGCGCTACCGACTACAACACACTCCGGCTCTGCAATGGCCTAATCAATCCAGATTTCTTAGAAAGCTCAAACCCAGGTATCAAGCAACCCTGACCCCCCGTGCTCCTCATTAAACAGCCCATTCTCACTTGCTTTTTTCCTCCCTAAGGTGCAGATTAACATTTCAGAGGGCCAGGGCAGGGTTTACGCTGTTTTCAGCTCATTACACCCAGTTTCACAAAAAGAAAAAATAAGAGGCAAGTGTGCAAGCCAAAGAGGGAAAACGTATGAAAATGGACAGCGTGGAGAAGACCTCCCTGGGGTTCAGGTTGCTCTCAGTGGGGCTACTGGCACCACATTCAAGGTAGATGGTTGGGATTGCAGAACTGGTACTGTAGAGATGGCCATGTCACGGCGCTGGCCTCTCCCAAGGACAACCCTGGGCAGGAGGCAGGGCTGGCATCTCAGCTGCTGCCCTCCCTGGGGAAGCAGAGTGCTCAGCTTAAAAAACGGCAATGAATACGACTGCAACATCTTGTTGGGTCTCCTGATCTATGACAGCAGACGCTGCATTTCAGCCTAACCAAAGGATTCAGTATAAAATCAGAGTAGTGGCTGTGCTGGGTCCCCTTGGGACAGAGGAGTGAATGTCCCTGTGACGGGAACAAGACACCGAGCCACGGGCAAGTCTCACATCTCAGCTGGTTTCTGGCATGGGCAGCAGTTACACCATGACTTTGTTTCCCCCTTGTAGAGTAAGCGTTATCTGTGCCTAGCAAAGCATGGCAGATGAACAGCGCTGCTCTAAATGACCTTTCACTGCCAGGGATAAGAGGACAGCAGTGGCAGCATGGCTGCTTTGCCACCAGTTTGTTGACTGTTGATTAATTAGCAACAAATTACAGCAGATGAGCATGCTACAAACTCATCCTCCTGCAGCCCCGTGAAACAGTATCCAGACTGCATTGGCAGCATTGATAGTTTGCCATTCAGCTAACAAGCTGTGTGGAGATGAAGACAACAAATTAAACTAACTGGAAAAGCAGATACCACATTTGCATTCTCAGAAGGCAGAAAAAGTTACCCTGGTCCCATTAGCGTTTGCAGCATAAGGGATATTCAGGTCTTTGGGCCAAGACTTACAAGAAGTTGTTTGAATGGCAAATCAGAACTCGCATAGTTGATAACCTGCTTTCCTTATCGCCACTCCTGGGCTGTGAAGTTCAGGCTAAGCCTACAATACTGGTCTCTTGCAACATGCACACCTTTCTTTCTTGAAACTTGATGGTTTCAAAATTCCCGTTAAAGAAGTTTCAGGCTGCAAACCAATGTGCCACTTGCGTTCGACGGTCCCTCTCTGAGAAACTCCCTTTGCTGACAGCTGAACCTCCTCCACAAACTTCTTTTTTGGGAGTAACCTTCACTTCAGAACTTGGCGCACATGAAAGCCAGAGCAGTGCCTCCCCATGGGATGTTCCTGTGGGTCCCCAGTGCCGCCCATCCCAGCTCCCTGCAGGTTCCATGGGCTGAGCAGCCAAGAGAAGCCTCACTGAATCCAGCGCAGTTTCCCTAAATTTCATACTCCCACTCAATAAGCTTCCATATTTCTCATTTCTTTTCACAGAAAAATACCCCACAAGCCCTGTGCTCAGCATCTCCAGCTGTTTGTCCAGGGCAGGATGGGTGTCTCAGCCCTGTCAGAGGTATTTAACATCTCTAAAGCAAACAACATGGATCTTTTCCACACTTGCTCTTTCATCTGCTTCGGCAAAGTGGATGAGCTGCACAGAAGCAGAGCAGTCCTGGAGGGAAGGTGCATCTGCTCTGAAAAGACTGCAAAGAAAAAAACCACCACCCCTAAATGTGCTTTCCTGCTTTGGTGAGTTAAAAGGAGCGCATCTTTAATCAAACACATACACACACACACTTCTGCAAGGCGCCTGTAACAAAGCCTCAGTGTTAGCGTATTCTTCTGTTTGTGGTTTTTTTGCAGTTGTTCCTATCAAAAGTAGGTTGGAAAAAAAGCACATGACTCTTGTCATGTCTTTGGGGAGGGTAAAGATGTTTTCCTGTGTTTTCCACAACGCCCTGCACTGCGGAGAATAGAGAATGGAGTATGAAGGACAAAAATACAAACATCAAGAAATGATGAGTAAAATGAGAGCAGGAGCCGCGGCACATCGAGCGGCACCCGCAGAACCTCCCCGGCCCACGCCAAACCAGCGCCCGTGTGACAAGTAGGTCACTGCGCAGCGCTGCAAAGGCTGAGGCAGAGCATCCCCGAAGCACCCGCTGGAGCTGCTCCGCTCCAGATGTAACTGCAAGAGCAGTAAGAGCCCGTTTGTATCGGCACAAAAGGCGGGGGGAAAGCTGCATTCCCACTGGCCCATAGTTCCTGTTTCAAAGCACACATCCCCCCTTCCCAACCCTCCTTGTCTCATCATCTCCCAGTCGACTCCTTTCAGCCCCCAGCATCCCAGCCATTGGCTCTGGGGCTCTGAGCTTCGGCCTTGCCAACTTTAATTTGGCTACACAAAAATGAGGCAGAAAAGGGTATTTGAAGGACTGAGCCACTGGGAAATGTCTGCAAGTGTTTTGTTGGACCTTTTTTTCCCCAGGGAAAATTTGGGTCACCTGGCTTTTCTTTTTAGAGAAAGCATTCAAAGGAACATCTGAAAATCCCAACCCAAAGCATTACAGATTGATCCTAACATTTCTCCCTCAACACTGACAACCGCTTCACAATTTTTATTTTACTTTTCCACAGCAAACCTGAATAAGTTTCCACCGAGTTCCTGAGACAGCGTGAAAAGAAGAGAAAACCCTCCTGGTACAGTTTTTCATTGGAAACTGAGAACCTTGAATGCATATAAACCCATGGAGGTGACCAGTACATGGGGGGGTTGGTTCCTACCACAGCGCTGGGAAGGGTGTCCGCCCCACTCCCTCACCCAGCCCTGCTGCAGCTCATTAAAATGCTTCTCCAGGAGAGCAGCTTTCAGAGACGCCTTTGTGAATTTTTAATGCCATGTGCTACTTAGCTTTTGCTGAATCCACGTTTTCTCCACGCCATCTCAGCAGCATCTGCAGCAGCTATGCGACCTGCAGCAGCACAGGCAGCCTTTCCTGGCATGACCGATAACCTGGGATCAGCCAGTGATCTGTGATGCAGTACTCCTCCAGCCGCCATCCAGGTTTAACCCATATTCAAGGGATGCAACCACAGGAACACACAGCGGCACCACTCATATCGGCACGTCCAAACCCACAGTGCTGTTCTCAGCCTCTGCATAGGAATCATGGAATCACTAAGATTGGAAAAGACCTCCAAGATCATCTATTACAAACCTCCCTCTACCACTTCTATTACTCACTGAACCATGTCCCTAAGTACCTCATCCAACCTTTCCTTCAATACCCCAAGGGACGGTGACTCCACCGCCTCCTTGGGCAGCCTGTTCAATGCCTAACTGCTGCTCTCTCCACATCTTTTCCCTGCCAGGTCTTAGGGAACATGAAAGTGGTGGCTGGAGAGCAGAGGGGGAAGCGATGGAAACTGGTGTGAGCAATCAGTTGGGAAACCAATGCATAGTGCTGAACGAAGACGAAATGGGCAACGTGGGCCACAAGAGCCAAGGTGCATAACCTGCTTGAAGGATGGGTGAAACATGAATTACCCTCTGCTTCTGGCAGAACCAAATTAACACAGCAGCATGGCAGCACCGACGGCCTCCGTCACTGCAGTAAGGCTCAAGTTTACAAGACAAAACACACTAGTTTGAGCTTTCCTGTCCTCTCCCAAGCTCTGGTAACAAAGCCCTTTTGTAGCTAGGCAAAAACAACCAAACAACCAACAACAAAAAAAACCCCAAACCCACCAAAACCCAACAGAATCCTAGATTTCACAAAAATGCCATCGCAGGAAACACGATACAGGCTACTCGTAGGAAATTCAAATCGCTGGCGTTTTTTTCCCCAAAGCTGTGGAGCCCTGCCATTGGGAGCACAGTTCTGCTCTGTTCCACTCAGGGCTTGCAACAGGAGTAAAGATAACCGAGCAACCCAGAAAGAGAAACCGGGAGTCAGCATGCACACAGAGGTTTCACTCCGGGTTGCCTGGCTGGGCGATAGGAACACTTGAGGGAACACTGTTTTCTTTGAAATATTCAGCATTAGCAGCTTTAGGTAATGGAACAGAAGATGTTAGGTTTAGCCCTCACAATATCTCCTGTGATGTTGGATCAAACCCTCCTCGTGTGGAGGAGGTGATTTATTAGCAGATATTGGACCCATGTGAAGCAGTAAGCATCCTGGTGCAGGAGAAGGCTCATTTAAAAGTGCCATCAAAGGAACAGTTTAGAGATGTTTTCTGTCTGCCAGCACTAACAGCTCACATGTCACTGCCAAACCTGTCAGGGAGAAGCTTTGCAGAAAGCAGACAGACGTTGTTGCCATCTCAGAGGAGCACAGCTCTCTTCCCCTGCCAGAAACCCACGGACCATACCTGCATTTCCAAACCATTAGCACAAGCTGGGTTTCTAGACCAGTTCAAAAGTGTGGATGAAATCCACAGGAGTTCTAAGCTGCGCTCTTTACAAAAACATGGGTGTTGCTGTAGGTTGTGGTAATGCCACACCCACTAAGCCTCAGGCAGGAGGAGGTAACACTGGTGTCTCGGTTTGGCCATGCGCTGCCCGCTGCACCCCAACAAGCCCCTCTGCTGGATCTGGGGATGACCTGTCACGCAGCTCCCCTTCAGGGAAACCTTCGCAAACACCCCAGCCAAGAAGAGAGACAAGCCAAAGCCTGGCTGAGGAAGACCAGGGTGACTGCAGTGTAGGCCATGCATTCACAGGAAGCCTCTGAGCACCGAAATGACATTTGACATCAGAGATAACAAAACATTTGCTGTTGGCCTGCTATTTCCACCTTAATTAAAGGCAAGCTAATTCTGAACCTCAGCCCTCTATCTCACAGAGCATGCAAGATAAATGCACTTGCAGATGATGGGCTTGGTGATTTCCTCCCTGATGAAGTCCTGGGGGATGCTTGTACTACCAAACGGCTCGGCTCCCATTGCAAAAATCAGCCCGTGAGTATCTGCAACAGTGGCACTGGGAGCAGCACTGAATCCTCATCCGTGCTTTATAAACGGATTGAAATGCTCAGTGCCTGGGCAATTCAAACAGCAGTCCTGACATCCTCATCTCGGAGCCAACAAATGCATACTGCAGGCTTAAAGCTTCAACACCGAAGTGGGGGGATTTAGGAGGTAAAAAGGGAAGACCCCTACTCGTGATGGACTGTGATGGCTCACTCCTGTTCAGTGCTGATTTATGAATATAAGAAAACCACTTTCTGTTACATTGCCCTGGTTATTTGGTTGCTGGCTGTATAAATACATTCGCTAAGTTCAGTGCTAGGCACTCAGGAAACTCATGCAGGAAGGAAGCGAGGGGCTCCAGCAGCCCCCAGCTTCAGGTCGTTGGTATTTTGGAAAAGGCAGATTTGTTCACCCGACCAACCTTTCCTCTGGCTGCATATGGCCTCCAGATAGGTTTTGGCAGGGTTGGCCCCACCAGGATGGGGCAGGGACACATCAAGATCCCACCATGGGACACGTCACTCCACAGCCCCGCAGCTGTTCGTAAAGCAGGGGGTACGTGCACAGCCAGTGGGATTTCCCTCCTCCATTCCCACACCGCTGTATCCCTGCTGCTAACTGCTGCTGTGGTCTGTTCCCCCCCACCAACACACACCTTCTGCTGCCATGTCCCACCCAGAGCCACCCTCAAACTCCCAGGCGATCTCCCTTTGCCCACCTCCCCCTTGTTAGCTTTCCTCGAGGGAGGAAAAACAATAAAAATGGCAGGTACCCTCACTCAGTTGGGTATCTGTTCTGCAGATCTGCCTGTTCAGGAAATAACACAGAAACTACCGCCCCAGGCAATTAGGCAACACCCCACCCCTAGTTGAAGGACCCAGTGACTGCATTAGCTTAACCGGGGTCACCCTCTCCATGGCTGCTGACCTTTAAAATGTCAGGCTGCTCATTTAGAAAGCAACAACTGGTTTTGAAAAGTTTGAAGCATCCGTGTCCTGCTCCAGACAGGTTTACAGACGGTACTTTGCAGGAACATCCCCCACTGCTTGGTTTCCTTTTGCCCCTCATCTCCCCGGGATCTCAGCATTTATCTCCTCACAGTGCTCTTGCTATAGGTGATTTTAATACTCCGTACTGCACACTGAGCCGCTGTTAGAAGCTTCTTCCCTGTTTGCTCTTCTCCCAGTTAAATGCTGCAAAGCCACATCCCCCCCCTGACATTTCCAACTCAGAATTTCCTTCTGCAAGATCTAAACTCTACCACAGTTTTCCCGACTAGATTACAGGATGCAAAGGAGAGGAAACAAGTCTGGTTCCTTTCTTTGAAAAAATATAAATATTTCATCTGGTCTTATGCAGCACTGTGCAGATACATCCAATTACAGCACACACTTTTTCTGCCACTGTTTAACTCACACCAAGCACAGTAACCTCACTGTGTAAGCACAGTAACACTATCACTCTGGCTACAAAAACATAACAAGACCATTTTGAGCCATGGCCTAAATGCCACGAAGCCCAGGGACCGGCACACAACCTCCATCCCCTTCCCCCAGTCTCTAGTTTGAACCAAGCCAGGCAAGCCCTACCTTCCCATCCCTCAATTTTCCCAGGCAGGAGCACTTAAAATTAACATGCGGTCCCTTCCTGCTCCTCCATACTCCCTTTGCTCTCACCCCACCCCACAGGGAAGCCACATGAGTTGGTGAGGGTTGCTCCAAGAAAGCCAGAGCAGGGATTGCCCCACTTATCTCCAGCAGAGCCAGTGGTAATCCCTCCGTGCTCTGTTAGGAATAACAAACCACTAAAGGGTATTGGCTCTAATTCTTAACAGCTATATCTACCTCAGATTAGGAAAACAAATAGCATTATTATGCTGTGAGGAGCCTCATAATGTAAAAACACTGACTCTGGTTAATCTTGGACTATTTTCCAATATTAATTCAATGGGTTTTTTTAGAAACTGGAGAGAAGAGTGAAAGGAAACAAAGGAAGATGGTGTGAGGAAAGGGAGGGAGGAAAAGTAGCTGTGCTTAACAGAGTGTAGCATGTTTGAAAGCCAACCAGCCAGCTGGAAAAGCAACATCTCCACGATGAACAGAGCGCCCTTTGGAAAGGAAAACAAGCTGCAGTGTACTGATTTTTATTTATTTATTTTTTTATTTATGCAAACCTGCGCTTCGGTGCTGGCACAGCTGAGCAACGCGGAACCAAACCTCCGCACGCCAGCAGAACACACAGACACTGCGGGCTCCGGAGTCAATTATTTTGACTCAGAGAAAATAAACCCCATGTTTGCATGCCCAGTACCAGAAGCACCCAAAAGTCACCCGCTCTGATCATTTCCAGTAGTGACACCCCAAAATGTGGCCCCTGTCACTCACAGAGCGAGGTTCGAAAGCGATGAGTAGCCAGGGCTGAAGCTGCTTGCGCCTGCGCTGAGCTAGGCTGGGTGCCTCAGTACCAGTAGCTAATTAAGGGAGAAACTTGGCAGCAGGACCTGACCTCGGATCCAAACCCAAAGTCCAGGCTGAATCCTTTCTTGAGCCCGAGCCCAGCATTGTACCGGCCCTTTGATGCTCTGCAGGAGCGCAGCCAGAGCATCTTCCCTGGCAGCAGAGCTCTGGCAGAGACCCAGCCAAAGCACAGCCAGGTTTCCCCCTCTGCACCGAGGCTGCAGCAGGGTCACAGAAAGAGAAATTTCCACTCTAAGAGTAACTTTAAATCATGCCCACCTGCAAATCTTTCCAAAAGCACTTCAGGCTTTTTTCCAGAGTGACACACTACCTCCCCACAGCGCAGGCAACCAAAACCAAAGACAATCAGGTTCTCACATCTCGTGTCCATGAACATCCGCTTTCAGGCATCCTCCCAGGAAAACGTTAGCTATTCCTGCCCCCAGGTTATCCTTGCTGGGAGTTATGGGTCTGGATGTGTCATTGTTTTAGCTTCAGACATTTCTTTCTTCACTGCAAGTCAGTGAGATAATTATTCCCCTCTCTCCGATGTATATTATCTGGTAACACATGGATTTTAAAAGAGTAAGAAAGATAATAGGAAGAAACAGATACATATGATTTATAGCTGCTCCTGGCCAACTGCCTGAACGCAAGCCTGCCAGAATATATTTTCTCACAATTGTCTGGCAAAAATTGCTAGTGAATTATAAGGATTACTTGCAGCAGTGTATTTGTTCTGGATTCAATTTTTGCCTTATTTAATTTTAACAGCTATAATAAACCAGCTTCAATAAATGCAGCTGATCTGTGGAAGGTACCTAATTAAAAACAATGCCAGAGCCTGGTGCTGCCCCTTGCTCCCACGTTGCTGAGTGTGGAGGACAGCACACAGGGGCCGGAGGCAAAAGCAGTGATGTTCCTCCACGCTTTCCCTGCGGGAGCTCCCCAGGGAATAAACTGACAGCCAGACATGGAAAAGCCCTGCTGCCCATAGAGAAGTCATGATGGAAGCCGTGAGGTTTAGGTGGAATAGCAAGGGGAGTAACACAGGCTGGGGGTCACGCAGGGTGCTGGCAAAGGCACCTCAGGATCCAGTTAAAACAAGTTAAAACATCCAGGCTGGAGCACCGCCCCACCAAAGGCAGCATCGTGGGGAAACTGCTTGCAAGGGAAATCAATTGAACACTAATGAGGAGCTTTGCATAGTCATCCTGCAGCCACCCGAGCCTCTGAACAAAATTTGGGAAATGCTTGTGGCAGCGACACCTTCCCACCGAAGCAGCAGGACAAAGTCAAGCCTGGTTTTTAAGCTCAGTTATGGCAAAGGAGCTCAGAGCTTGCGCGGACAGTTTCAGGGCAGGGCGATGCAGAGCGTGCTGTGGGCTGCAGTGCCTGGCAGGGCCCTCCCTGCCCTGAATTACATGCCCCTGTTAAGGGACACATGTGGACAGTGGAGATGGTAATGCAGAGCAGGGAACAGCAGCTGAGATCCTTCAGACTAATATCTAGCACTGAAACTGGCTATCACAAGGATTAATTAAGAGGATCAAACCAGAACTATGCTTAGCTTTGATGCACAAGAAAGCAGGAAGCTCTTGGCTGTCCTGCATGAGAGCCGAGCACGTTGCCTGCTGAAGAAGAGACCTACGCAAGGCAGCTGGAGCCCCACGCTTCATAGGGTTCAACTTCCAGCACCCCAAATGCAAAGATCCATCCAAGGAGCTTGTCCCTGCACCCTGTGATGTCCCATGGTCACCCCTGCACATCAGCCGAGCCCCAAAGCCCACAGTCAGCTGCACCCATTTCATTTGCCAGACTACTACAGCAGTCACGTTGCCAAAGTCCTTTCTGAGCGCTGTAAAATTTCATCCCTGCCAAAACACAACATGAAGAATTTAGCAGGGGGAATACTGATTTGCTGGATAGACTTTGAAAGGCTTCCCAGATACAGCAGCATGAGATATTAATGAGACAGATCAAAAAGCAACCCAGGTGTTAAGCCCTCGATGTCCATCAGTTCCCTGGCTTGCTATTATAACTGGAGCCTTCGCTTTGTCTCACGCTACCATTTCCGCATGGAAAAGACCTTCCTGTAGACACCCTCCTGTAGACACCCTCCTGTCCTGAAACCAGAGTACGACAATGGGGTAAGGTCAGGCCAATGCACACATCTACCTCCATGAGCCCACAATCTCACATCCCTGGGGGAAGTTCCCCTCTCCCTGCCAAACATGCACTATTGGTGTCCTCATCTGCAAGTACGGGGTGTGCCTGGGGCAGCCAAATCCTGGCAGACCCATGGAGCTCTTATAGCTATTCCCTCTTAGGGATGCCCTGCTGTTTTGGCTTTCTCTGCCCTTTGATGTTTGCTACTCGCCAATGCAACCGCTGCTGGTGAGCCAGGCCACAGGGATGTTCCCAGCACCTGACCTGCACCAGGAGCCAGGAGTTGGCTTGGGGCTTGTGTTGTGAACTCAGTGGGGAGAGATGGCAGGGTGGTTTCGCACAGGGACTGACCCATTAGCAAGGAAAATAAATGAATATAATATTTCAACTGAAACTGGCTTGGTGATGGCTAAAGCCATGGCTCTCCAGGCCAGCTGGCAGCATCCAGCTACTTCCACAGTCCAAAGAAGCCAGGCCAAGAACCACAACTTCTAGGGCAGTGCCAATAAAGCTGACGGGCTTTGGCTACGCATCACAAGCAGGTAATGGCTCCATAAATGTTTCATAGTGCCCTTTGCTGGCTGCCACTATGCCCTGTAGAGACATTTGCTGTGCAGCCCCCAATTAAATGTCTCAACTTTGGCTCCAGAAAGAAACGTCTTTACAAATCAACTTGGCTAATTGAGCAGCTTTTCAAAGTCTCCTTAAAAAAACACAGGCCCTTATTCCCAACCTCCACAACTTGCGACACGGCCATTAAACCTCCCACAGCAACATATCCCATTCACTCCTGTCCAGCCTGAAGTCTTTAATGAGGGATGCAGAAGAAAACCCACAGAAAGAAGGAAGAAATAAACCCCCTCTTCTTCTGGTTGTGTTGTATGTCAAACCCTAATTGGAGCACTTCAAAGCAAACCAGGAGCATCAGAACACTGCCCTCCAGATCAAGCGCTCAGCCTCAAATTGCCAGGCTACAGCAGCAATCCTGGCTCCATGTCCCCTCCCCGCGTTTCTTAGGGACACCTGAGCGCAGCTGTTTGTCTCTGCATTGAAAGAACAAGCCAAAGGAGAGAACGGACACAGCAGAAGAAGAGCATTGCCTCCAGGGATGCCCAGGCTCCACTCCCTCTCACGCACATACAACCCCACCTCAAAGGCTGAGCACAGCAATGCTGCCCCATTTCCCAGAGCAACATGACCACGTTAATTAGCCGGAGCCCAAATGCAGACAGTTCTTTGCCCTGCCAGGTCAGCCTTCGTGACACACAGGGAGTGATGTTTCCCTGCATGAGGGTTGATGAGCCACAAGAAGGAGGATGCCCGTGGGCAGGCAAGTGTCAGTTCCACCCCTCCAACCCCAAGCCCCTAACATGATAAATGCCATCAGCAAGAAGACTCAATTGATGGGTCAGGATAGAGATCCAGGCCTTGGGACAGGCTGGTAGGGGGTTTCCAGCACAAAAGCTTTGATAGAGCCCACTCCTCTGCATCTGACCCTGAAGGTCAGAGACGGCCTGAGTGCAGAGACGGCATTCATAGAAAGGCAGCCCTTTGGGTCAGCATCACCATCCGAGTTCTTGTTGGACTGAGGAACAGCCACTTCATTGGCTTCTCCAGAAACACTGGGGGGAGTTTCTGAGCTGGATCCAAACCTCACCCAGCTCAAACCTTCCCTGGGTTAAGCCTTGCACAAGGCAAACCAACCTGCCATCCTACAGCAAATGAGGATGCACCAGTTAGACAAGTCCTAGCCCCATGCACCCAATTCAAGGTGTAACTTTGCTGAATTTAGGTGATCCAGCCAAAAAAAAAAAAAGCATAAAAGCAGCCCTTGATCCTAACATGCATTTATTAATGAGAGAAGGCACGAGAAGAAAAACAGGTCCTAAGGGAATCTCAGCTCTTCAATTTTGCTGCACACAACGTGCACCAGATACCTTTGTATATTTGTTGAAAGATTAAAGCAGCCGTGAAAGTGCACAAGCAGCTGAGAGGTGCCCTTTAAAGTCGGTCAGCAATGAAAACCAAATCCTAAGGTTAAAGGGTGTCAGAAGTGCTGGACACAGCCAGTGCCAACCTAGCAACGGCCTTTCACAATTTCTACATTATCTCAAAATTCATCATGTGGTTGGTAGGTTTGTTTATTATTTTGGGAACAGCACATCCCAATTTAAACAGGTGTCATCTCTTCAAAGCCAAGTGCTGTGAACTCTGCAAGGACTTGGAAGGATAACTGAATATACAATAGAGAGAGCCAGGAAATTATACGGGAACCCGAATAACTGAAAACAGATACAAACTTTCTCCTAGCAAATAAACGTCATTATACAGTTTTACAAGGTGCTTTTTGATTGCCACATAAAACCAGACTATCTAAATGCAAATTTAAATAATCTTTTTTAAAAAGAAAAAAGAGAAGTACATTTAGACTGGTCATCTGGTCATAGAAGAACCTACCAGATCTATCCGTGCTTAGAACACCTGATTCATTGCTGCTTTTTCCCCACTTACACGTGGGTGGCTGCTAATACTGTTTTTGTTATGCAAGAATTATAAATATTCTCACTTTGAGCTAATTAATTAATTCAGATGCAGCAGCAAGCTATGAATAGCCCAAGGCTTTCCCTGCACGTGAGGAGCCGGACCCACGCGGAGGGTAATTGCCCATATCTGGAGGGGAAGTGGCTTCTGGATGAGCAGCAGCCCATTATGGCAGGGACTGCAAGGCTCAGGGGAGTGTAATTCAAAATAGGTGCTGAGTTGTGGCTGTGGAAGGAAGAGATGCATGTGTGACAGGAGGGCTATGAGGTGTTAGGGGTGGGATTGTTGGGTTTTTTTATCTGATATATAACATGGTGGCATCACAGCACTAGTCCAGCATCTTCTTAAGATCTGATAAAAGCACCTAAAGCTACAATGTCTCCTCTTTCTTCTGCGGTGTTTTGGGTGCGATACTCCTGAAGTCCCAGCTGCTGACCCCCATTCAAGTTTGGTACAAGTGCATTTTCTCAAAAGGGTCTCAAACTGATGAAGGAGGTGAGGAGATAAGTACTCTGAGTCCTAAAAGCACCTTGTGGACAATTACCATGCTAAACTCCAATCCATGTAGTTTTAAAAAATATTTCAATAAATTAACAAGGTCATTTATAATAGATGTCAGCTATTTTTAAACTTGGAACAACTCCAGAATGAAAGGTTTTCTGCCTAGCAATCAGATACCATTAAAAAAACCCAAACCCAAAACATAGAGACAGGTCCCACCAGGGCAAGCAGGCTAAACACCAAACTTCTTGGGTTCTGAAACAAGGACAGGACTAAGGTATGCCCACCCACCACCGCAGACAGGACATCAAGCAAACAATACACAATATCTGGCGTGTGTAATTTTCCTGACCCTGAAGTGACTCCTCTAACCCACAGCCCCAGATGAGGAGCCCACAAGGACACAGTGAACACTGAAGTGGTGTCTTTAGACCCAACACCAGTGCCAGCTTCCTGCTTCCCTCACTGCTGCATTTCCCCGGGCTCCCAGACTGCCAGATCTGGAGACCCACTTTCACCAATTTTTGCACCAGTTTCCATATTAAGACCTCAAGCTGAGGGGGACACTCTCAGTGGGAGAGGGAAAGGACACATCTGGGTCCAGCTGCTGTGAATTTGGGCCCCAAGCACATCCGAAAACACCCCTTTCCTCACTAAAGGCAATCAAACCCATTTCTCTGAGCGGGGATGAGACCCTGTGGCCTGTTTCCATTAACAATCTCACATGTTGCCCAGATCCCCAGAGTCCTTAGAGGACAGTCTCAGCCTATAAATGACAGGCACACAGCACTGGGGAGGGGCTGGAAGTCACTGGAGCTTCCCCCCACACGCTCTGAGACCCACTGGGCTAGGTCATGTCCAGCCTCTCCCTCTGCTGAAGGCTTTCCTCACTCTCCCACCACCACCCCTTAATCCATGGAAGGGCCTCAAGCCTCAGCCTGTCTGTGCACTGGCAATTAACAGGATTGATTTCTACTCCGGCAATGCTTCTGACATGCCTCAGTTCTTCAGTATACCGAGCTGGGGCCAAGAGATGTGCCTGAAGCTTTTTGATTACTTGGTTAAGTGAAGTGCTGCTGGCTTATACGTCCGCAGCAGCGCTTGCTCCACTCCCCAGGGTGTACCACCTCTCTGCCAGGTGAGGAGGCTCCTTTGCCAGTTTGTTACAATGCTGATGGCCAAAGATCTTTACATTCCTGAGTTGTCAGTGTTGGCAGCAACCATCCTTTGCAGTGCAGCTCGCCCTGGGGCTTTGACACTGGGATATGCAGGCCTTCACTTATGAGGAATAACAGCATCAATCTCCCCTGACGGGCTCTAACAGATATGTAAAGGATGAGACCTACCAGGGTGGGAATGGGCACAACTCCATTACCCTCAATGGCTCTTAACCAAGAAGCCCTTTCCCACCACTATTCCTGCTTCTACTTTCCCCCCTTTTTAGTTCTGCTACATCCTCTACAGGCCTTCAGCTGATCATCCAGATGAACCAAAAGCTCCTCTCAGCATTTGCACTACAGATCTCTGATAAATATATAAGTTAAGTGAGTTTAATCCATGTTCACGTTTCATTGTATTGCAGTTCTGGTAACAGCAGCACCTCTATCCAAGATAGAATGGGCTCCATTCCTATCCATGCCTTCCGTAGATATGATACATTCAAGGCAAAAACACAAGAGCTTGGGCCAGTTCTTGGTGTAAACATCACAAAGACAGCAGCAACAGGAAGGTGCCAAGTTGACCGAATCATGATGCTAATTCATCCCTGGTCACTGTCAAGGGAAATACTGGACCACCGCCAGCTCCTCCTGCCATTTTCTGTGGACATTTCATGACCATATGCTGAGGTTTTAGTACATTTTCCTTCAGTCCAGAGGAATTGCCTAACCCCCATCAAGCCAGCCCCATGGATTGGACAGACCTATGGCTGTTTTCATGAGCAAGATCTAATAATTACAGCAAAAACCCACTGAATTAAACCACAAAATTAAAGCTGGATGTGGTTCACATTTAGTTACACTCAAGACACGAGTCGTTGCAGTGATTGGAGATTTCAAGATCATAAAACTCCCGTTTTCAGGAAGCAACGTTTCTATAATGAATCGCTAGCAATTAGGCTGTTCTGTCAAAATAAACCAGTCTTAGTCCTTCAAAGGGAATCCTGGGCTATTTAACTTGTAATTGATTAA
This sequence comes from Zapornia atra, assembly GCA_013400835.1. NCBI lineage: Eukaryota > Metazoa > Chordata > Aves > Gruiformes > Rallidae > Zapornia > Zapornia atra. The sequence goes on along the minus strand of VZTU01012775.1, from coordinate 103,078 downwards.
CAGCTTTCTAATGAGAGGATTAAAGTACACAGTAGATAACTCAAATGATTGACAGCTCTGCTTCACCAGCCTAAAACAAGATGCCTCCATTTTCCTACCACATGCCAATTAAACGATTAAGTATTGTTTACTGGGACCGGGAGGATTACAAGACAGTAGGTGGATTTATTAGCAGAGAAAGGAAAAACACTCCTACACAGAAGAAAAAGATTATTTTGAATGACTAACAGCCATGCCCCTGCAAAGCATGACTAGAGCTAGCTGGATTATTCACTGTCAGAAGGCTACGCCCCAACCCTTCTCCCTTTTTTCAGGCCATTTGCCAGTTTAACCGGATGTCTCCAATGTATTCACCACCTCAAGGTGTGCTGGCCAGATAGTCCTGAGTCCAGCTGCTTGGCGCTATCGAGGGAGGCAAGGCTGGGGACTTAATTCATGTTGGATAGAGAATCTTGCTTCTCTGGGGTAGGAGACCAAGGCATCTTTGAACAAGCAAGAGCTGCCTCATTAGCAGTCTCACAGTACACGGAGGCACTGGATCAAATCACGGCGGTACAAGTACCTGAACATGGCAGGAACAATGATGCGTTTTAGCATCTTGCACCAATAACATCCAATTTTACATGAATTAACAATTTATGCTGAGGAGCTTTGGAAAGGAGGGGAGGAGGGAGAATCTCTTGAATTCCCATGATCAGGCTCCATAGTTACCATGTCTGAATCAGCCATCCTAGTTTTACTCAATACATGCCATTCTTACTGGGTGGGGGGGGGACGACACAGGGCGACAGGGACCAAGATGCTGAAAACATTTCCAAATTTACAACCTCTTGACTGTAAAAACACCTGCACATTAAAAAATACCTTAAACCTACAATCCCCCCCTTTATCTTTTATGTAACCCTTTAATCACCTCATCTCGGGACAGCAAAAGTTAAAGGAGATGCTCTAGTTAAGCCAGACAGCAAGAGCTGAAGTTTTCTCCCCATTTTCCCCTCTGTTTCCACAGGGCTGCTATACAGGTCTGGAAGAACAGCTTCAGCACAGCTGAGGAGAGCCAGACATGCCAGTCCCAGGTAAAGCTGCCAGTGCTCCCTGCCCAGGGAGCTCTCTCCCCAGCACGGCACCATTGCACAATGACAGAAAACAAGCTGTCTGCACTGGTTAATTAAAAAAAAAGCACAGTCCCTGCCAGACAAGAACTTCTGCAGGTGTGGAGACAGCAGGGGCGTGTGAATGGAGTAAAATATTCTTAGGAACCTGTGAGCTTGTGTTTTCAGCAGCCTGCCCAGGGCTCAGAGCCCCTTCCCAGGATCCTGACAAAGATCAGGAAGCATGAGATTTCCATTATTCAGCAGAGGACTATGTACGGCATGCAGACCACCTGCAGGGAGACGTGAAAGCGACGGGCTGATGCTTCCACTGCTCCTCAGAGCTGTATTGGGTCAAGCCATGAAAAGACTGAATTTCAACAAATCAGTAAATTAAAGGCCAGAATGTCAAAGAGAAAACAGTGAAGAAGAGATCCCTAGGGATACTAAATACAGAGATACTACCTCTTGCTCTGACAGCCTCTGAGGCACAGTTTGCCAGGGGGCTTATATGAAGGGAAATCTTCCTGCGCATCCCCTGCCGCAGCTGTGGGGGGCTGGAGGGGCAGCTGTGGGAAGCTCTGACCCCAAAAGGCTGTGAAGGAACATACTGAGCTAATAGCAAGGAGTGGCAGACTGTTACCATGAGTTAAACAAATACGAATGGCTGGTGAAGCTGGCCACCACGACAGGCAGACAGTGTCTCAGGAAAAGCCGCAGCACCTGGAAAAACACAGGGAAATCCAAAGCAGGACATACAGTCCTTCAGAGGACAGTCCTACCCAGTGGGATCCGAAAGCAGCCCCGCAGAGGTTGACACGTGCTCAGTCATCTCGCCTTACAGAAGCCAGCATGGGGACAGAGCTGCCACTTCACTCCAGGCTGCTCTGTGACAGCCTGTCACCCAGGCCATAGAAAGGAGGAGGCAAGCTCTGTCTGCCTGGCAGCACGGGTCCCACAGAGCGCGCTGCATTGTCTAAACAACAGCCGTAGGTCACATTTCTGCATCGCAAGAAATGAGCGTGGGAGTAGAGATGGCTTTCTTCAGAGAACGGGTGGCCTCTATTAACAGAGCCATCTGCCCCCGCACCATGCCCACCCAGGGTTAGGAAGAGGCAGGACAAATTTCAGAAGAGCAGTTGCAGCATCAGCAGGGCTGGGGGCACCTTTTCGGCCTGTGCTCACAGGCAATGGTCTGTCTCCTCACTCAACTGTGAGCCTAGCGCTCGGCCCTGCTGCCCCCGGCACTCACCAGCAGTGGTTCAATTCCTGCCCGGCACCACCTTTGACAATGAACCACCGATTTAACCACCAGACGACAGGGCAGGCCTCGTTCCAACCGTGCCTGTTTGTACCACCCCAAACTGATTCTGGGTCCTGGCAGGCTGTCGCCTTTACACTTAAGGTATTAGCAGCTACCAGGGGGCAGAGGTGTCAATCCACAGTCACTTTCACATTTTGTGACCTTGACAAGAACAGCTCCCGTTCTTTCAATCTGTGCAAGCATCCCTGTTTGAGTTTTAGTTGGGATGTTACTGGTTAGCATGGAATAAAGATGTGCAGACAAACAGCATCCAGGACAATACCTAGTATGACCTTTTCATGCCTGCACAGCATGGTCAAAGAAGGAGACCACCATGCTTCTGATGGGCATTATGTTACAGTGTACCTGGCGCCTGGGAGGATGTGCCCCTGGGAAGTGAGAGGTGTTTAGGTGCCCAGGGTGGGACACCCCAAGGTCAGTTCTGGGGTATTAATCTGTGCTTCTTTGCTCAAATCCAAGGTCCCCTGGTCAGATGAGCAGCACAAGAAAACGCTTTTAAGCGCCATGCTGGGGCTGCTCGGTGTCTTCCTGTCCACATGCAGTGGAGTGATCCCACCTGTTATCCGCACGGATCACTTGCTCAAGCCTTATAACAGGAGCAGCATCCAGGGAGAAGACCCAGGAAAAAAAATAATCTGCCCAGCTCCTCTATGGTCAGAGGTAAAAACAACAGGTTTGCTTTGCTGGAAGTGTCGCAGCCTTTCCCTGTTACTCATGCTGAAACACTGAAGGGGCTTTTGCCCCTCATTAGCAACAGGCCATAAGGATGCAAAACCCAGGAGATCTGGAGGGGTTTCAAAACCAGCAAGGGGAACTAGTCAGCAAAAGTCACCAGCTTTCCAAAAGGTACATCTTTCTTCTCAGAGACCCATCACCAGAGGAGACTGAGCAGGTCCAAAGGCTTATTTCTCCACCACCATAACAGAGATTCATGGCTTGCCGCCAGCACCTACCAAATTCACGGCTGTCCCCATGGTAAGAGCTGCACTAAAATTTAACCCCCCATGACCTCGTGACATGGTAAAACCACCAAAATGACACCTTTGTCCTCTCGGCTGGCTTGGAAAGACATGCCTGTGAGCCCCTGGCAGGCAGCAGCTCCTTCCATCATGCTGCAGCAAGCTTCAAAAAGCTTCAAGAGCAACTTCTGAGCTGCTCCGCTCACCCATCCTAGGGAGAGCCTTGATCCTGGCAGGTCAGCCAAGACAAGGTTTTGCACTTCAAGTTCCCATTCTTCAGCCCCATTGCAGCTGTTGGAAATTTAATTGAGACTAAAGCAGAAGCGCAGCATTGTTTGGCAGAGCTCAGAAAGCAGTCACTGGAAATAACTGCATCAAGGCCAGTACGTTCGAGCCCATCCTTTCAAGCTTTGCTCAGCAGAGTAATGTTTGTTATTGAAAAGAAATAAATCATTGCTTTTGATTTGAGCTGCCCAGCACAAGGGCTGTCCTGGGAATTGGAAGGAGGCTTGGACAGGAGGGATGCAAGGAACATGGGCTGAGCAAGGAACGGTTTAACAGGTTGAAGTCTGGAGTGGCATTTCCAATTCCAAACTGAAATGGGAATGACTAAGCACAGATTTTAGCCTAGTAGCTGCACACAACAAAAACATTGACATTTGTAGCCCAAAAACCTCACCAGGCTTCTTCTGATGGAGAGCAAGCAGCAGGTAAGACCTCATAACAAGCTGCCAACCCCAGCACACAGTTCTGCGGGGGCAGGCACATAGAGAGCACGCAGGCAGCATCTCCTGTTCCCCCAGACAAAAGCTCCACGTCTCCAATTATGCCACAGGTAAGCACTCCAGAGGCTGTGAAGGAGCCAGCCTGGGCGTCAAGAACACAAATTCATTTTTCCCCAGCCTGTAAGCGACACTTGGAGTGCTCTCCCCCATGCCAGCCCCCTGCAACACTCCTTCCATTTGCACAACCATTCAGCTTATCTGAGCAACAGATTTCAGTGCTGTACTACCGTGTCAGTCCGTACAACCAACTGCCCATGCTAACAGGGCATTGACTCCTTACATGGCAGCCAGCTCGCCACATCCTTCGCTGCCTTACCTGGGGGCAGCAGTCATACCCAATTTCTGCAAGAGCCTGTCAGTAGGTATCACCCTTTTAAACCTGGCAGGGAAAAAACCCAAACTCCCCCAGCCTCCCTCCACACAGCCTTCCCACGTGTCCCTCTGCAAACAAGCACGGTTTTGATGCATATTTAATTTCCTTCTTGTGCAACAGGGAAAGAATAGAGACTAGCTCTGGGGATTTTAGCTAGGAGCTAAGATTAAATTACTTTTCTGGGTGGAGAGGGATCCTGGGATCGGACCTTCTGCCTCTTTTTCCCCTACAACTCCGTCATCCCCCAGCAAACCAGCTCTCTCAGGATCCCGAGTAATTTAATGAAGACACCTCCATGTTAGTCCCTGTCTAAAGGCAAGACTAGGCTCAGCAAAACTGCGTGGCTTTTCACAGGCACAGACCAAAAGGACACGATTCATGCTGCTCCTTGATGTGTGCATCCAAACAGCTAAAGCTCAGGGATAAGGGCTGTGCTGCTCCAAGACTGATGAAACCTGGATCCTCACTTGTCACTTAGCTGCAGCATATTTTTATGCTCCTCTTTATGAAATTGCCCCAAATCTGGAGGGTCTTGGCATGCCGTCTTGCACACCAGTATCACGTTCTGCTCTAAGCATATCTCAGCCAGAGAAACCACAAAACCTTTTCTGATGCTTAGACTGTATCAGCATCAGAGCCAGCCAACAAAAGGCATTTAAGCAGAGGTTGCCATCGGGGAAAACAGGTAATACTGACCCAGGTTCAATCACGAAACGTGAAATAGGAACATACAGACTTACCATTTTTGTCAGCTCTTCTGAAAATCTAGAATTGAAAGAGAGAGAGAAATATTTTTACTACGTTGTTCAACTCGAAAGGGTGAAGCCCATAGCCCCACGTTCACCCCCACCCACAGGGCAGGACCATGAGCTCCGGCCTCCCTCCTACCCCCAAGACCCAACTCAGGTGCTTTACTGAGCTCACCCTTCCCCACACATCACCCCCAGACCCACATGATGGTCAGTAGGGTTCAACATGGCTGCCTTTAGAGTAACTGGTCAAAAAGGAGTTAAAAAGAACAAAAATGCTTCCAACAGTTCCAGCACCTCCCTCGCAGAAACAAGCTGAAAACGTGGATCCAACACAGGAGAAATACCCATTAAAAAACTTACTACAGCCAAGCAGCCAGCTCAGCCGATTTCTCTAGCATCAACAGCATCTCTGAAACCAAGGTTCACAGTTCTCCACTTCTGAAACAAGTTATTTACTTTTTAAAGCAAGTTTTCTGCGTGGGAAGGCAATTATATTTAGATGTAAAACTACAGCGTTGAGGAACAGCCCACAGAGAGGAATCAGATAGCATTTTTCCCTCTCTTTCTCTCCTGAAAGGGCTATAATGTGTAGCACAGAAGAATTTTCCAGGGAGAGAGGCAGCAGAAATAACTGCTATTTTTCTCCCTAGCCTCATCTTGGAGTACCCCAACGCAGCACAATTAATAGCAAAGGGTTGAAATCTTACAGGCTCCTGACCAAAATAGCTGCTAGCACAGGTTTGGCCATAAATTACAAAAAAAATTAACATGCTCGTAAACTGGGCAGCAAAGGGAAAACATTCTTGTTGTCTCTTCAGGCCTGACCCTATTAATTTGAGCAAGAGGAGAGATTTTTTTTGGCTGTGCAAAGAAATTTCCCTGCGGAGGGAATAAAAGTACCAGCAGGACAGATCAGAGTCAGCCACAAAATGGAATCTCTTCTTTTCTGGGTCACAAAATCATTACCCAAGGAAAAGAAAAATCTATCAGAGGAGGAACTGCTGCACAGAACAAGAAACCCTTGGAACAAATTGAGTCGCAGCACATGCCATTTAAGTGAATATGGCTTAATTATGGAATATTAATCATTCTTTTGCCCAAATATTCTTCCTAGGCTGCGTAGGGCAAAGTCAAAGCTGGACTTCATGCTATACTTCAGTGGAGACCAGCACCCTCTGCTTAAGCGCAACCCAAACAGAGGGAGTCACTGAGTCACGCCTTTGGGAGAGAGTCATGAAAACCCTACAGCTTGTGACCACTCCCAAACTCCCTGCTGCTTGGGCTGCAGATAAAAATTTGTGGGGAAATCCTACCCATCACCATACTTACAGACCTCCTTAGCAAGAAACAAGGGTTTTGAAGGGCCAGCAGTCATGGCTTGTCTATGGGAAGGAAGAATCATGGCACGCAGGACAAGCAGGGCCCCAGCAAGCCCCATGGCTTCAGCACACATCACCCAGGTGTGGACAATATGCCCAGAGTATGAAATATTCTTCTTTTCCTGTCTTGAACAGCCCAACTCCTCACTCCCCATGAGCACCTCCAGATGAGGCACTTTTCTTTCTAGATGCTGATTATTTCTGGGCTTTTTCTTTCACTGACACATACTTTTCTTACCGTTCCCACTGCTTTGAGACAAAGCTGTTACATCAAGGCTAAGGCAGAAGCAGTGATGTCTATTTTAAGGTCCTGTGGGAGATCGCCACCCCATTAAGCACAACTGGCAGAGGGGGAACAGGAAAGCAGGAACAATAGGTAAAATCCAGTTTAAAGTGGGAGAAAGGCTCAATCAGTAGCCCTCTGCTCTGAAGAGACACCAACCTTGCAACGAACCCTCAGAGCAAGAGGGGAATAAAGTTAAGAAATGGAAGTATTTATGCCCAGCTTCACTAAGTGAACTTTTTAGGGCTTGAACTCCCCCAGATACTTCTAGAAAGTACAATTACCAGTAAAAATAGCACACTGATGGAAGATCATAGCATTTGTGTTACCTACCAAGGTTTATTCTACAGGACCAAGCTGCTCAGTTTTTAATCACTAACGAGCAAGATTTATTCTCCCAACTTAATTGGAACACCTAAAATTTGCACACAGAAGAAAAATTTAAAACAGGACACCTGGAGGGAAAGCAATTTAGGATAAAGTCGTCTGTCAGCACAGGCAGGCAGTACATCAAGGTACGAACACTGGAATGAGCATCAGGAGGCTGATAAAGACATAATATACTCTGCGATAGCTTGGAAATGCTGCCAAAAATGCTGCTTCTGTGAAGACCCAGGATTTATGCTCTAGCTCAGCAAACAAGAGTGCCCTCCCACACACAACCTGAAGATGCCCTCCGTTCATGTCTGGAATTAATTGTTCCACTATGGGATGTGACGTGCTTTCAGTAAGGGAAAGGTGTAAGACCTGGTGATGGAAGGGGAGCTGCAGCCCCCTCACACCTATGGACCAGCAGGTAAAACTCCCAAGGGTTCCCAGGGAGTTTGGGGAAAGGAAATCTCCAGTCAGCTCCGGGAAGAAGGGAATATAAGCAAGGATGCTGCGTCATCTCCAACACACAGGCAAGGCTGCAAAGCCAGTCTGCCCCACAGCCGCTCTCTGCAGTAACTCCATCGCTGCTCTTCTCCCTCAGCAGCAAAGTCACTTAGACTTAGTCATGGCAGCAGCCTGGGAGGTCATCGAGAGTGGAGGTGATGAAATATTGATGGAGAAACGCCCTGTCCTGCTAGGCCCTCAGCAGCAATTGGCTTCCAACAGCTCCACCCCGGCCGAGGACCATCCCCAGCGGCCAAGGGCTTCGCAAAACCAGAGCCAGCAGCATCATTGTGCAGCCTGATGAGGGATGTGCTTTCTGCTCCATCACTCCCAGCTCTCCAGCCATCAGAGCAATGCAGTGTTTTCGATGGCAAATGAGAAATTATCCAATCCAAAAAGTACTACACCAACCAACTTGCCCATCAGCTACACATTAAGCTTATTAAGTAAGCCTCCTGAAGTGGTGAGCCCACAGGATGGGCAAGATTAACCCATTTCTAGGATTAACACATGCAGTTTACCCTCTGCAGCATCCTTATTCCATTTCCCAGATCTTCAGATAACAAACTCTGTTCCATTCAGAGCGAGGGTCCTCTGTCAGGATTTCATGTAGCTTTTCTTAAAAATGCATGTTTTTGCCGTACTCTCAAGTGGCTGCTGCAGACATTTGGCTGGCAGAAGTGAGCAATTCAAAACACCAGTGATAACAGCAAACACAAAAAAGAAAAATTGATGGTTTCAAATTTAAGTGCTCAGCTCAGCTCCTGGTTGAGAACGTGTGACACTGGAGGCTGCTTAGCAGAGTTTTTCTGGGCAATTTTATTAAATTCACACAAGCACTCCCCTAACAAGCCTAAAAATTATTATAGGGGTTGCACAGTTTATTAACCCTTCAGCAAGTTAATATGATGTTGTTTTAAAGGAGAGTGCAGAGCTAGAATTTTATTTTCCATTGTAATCTCAGTGCAGAATCAAGGACAAAAAAAAAAATATGAGTCTCCTGGGTGAGGAGAGCAAATGGATGAGCCAGCATCCAGGTACACGAAAACCCAAGGAATCTGCTCACTGTGCTCCTACATTCCCACTCTTCCTTTATGTTCCTCTCCCTCTGAGTCTCCACACCCCATCTAGAGCTGAGACGGTTTTATATCAGGTAAAGCCTTTAGTTCTCTAACCCGAGGTGCTGGTAGGAACCTCCATGCCTGCAGCCTCTCTATGTTGCTCTTTCAATGCAAAAAAAGAGTGACTCAAAAGAGTGACTTTGTTGCTTTGGAGCACTCTGAAAGATATCACCCAGCTGACAGCCCTTCCCCATTTTGGTGTCTGAAGAACCAAGAAGCCATTGGTGTGGACCTATTGTCCACTCCAGAGCAGCATCTTCCCCACTCCAAATCAGGAAATCAGATCCCCTTTCTTCTTTCCTGTCTCCTCAAGGGAAGAGCTGTTGACACCATAGCCCAGCCACTCCTTTCACTCCTACCTTCTCCTTAGACCTTACCTACCTATCCTAAATCAGAGTTCTGTGAGACAGGGAAGAGTTGCACTAGATGTTACCACGTTCACTGCACCAGAAGTTACTTCTCCAGGAACACCAGCTCTGGGTGCAGCTCCATTTCAAGCCCTGAAGAGCAGAAGAGAAAGGATGAACCTTTCTGTGCGATGACGTTCTCTGCAGCAAGCACTTCCCTGTGCACAGAGCCCAGTCGGCCCCTGTCCCTCCATCCCAGCCATGCCCTGCTGGCATTACTTGGAAATAAAGCTTTTGGAGCCTTCCCATCTCACTTGGAGAAGTGAGATGTTAAAGGAGGACATGAGAAGGAGAGCAAGTTAGCCTTAAAAAGGAAGCAGAAATGGATCAAGAAGGGATTCCTGTGGCTGTGATAGCTTTGGTAGTTAGGGCTGCACTGGAAATGGCATCGTTGACAGAAAGGGTTGGAAAACTCTGGAAGAGTTCTTGGATCTGTGTATGGAAACACACCCTTGACACAAACTGGTGTCTTCTATCCAAACACCTCACTCAATCCTTGAGGCTGAAGAAGCATAAGTCAGATTTGACTGTGTAAGAGAGGGAGCAAAAGGAGCCGTGAGTAGGAGAGCAAAATTTGTAATGATCTTTCCAACTCTGTGGAAGGAGGGGAGAGAAAGGAGAGGGTCAAGATAAGTTCCAAATGAAAGACAGGGCAGGTCAAAGAGCTTCATATGACCCAAGGCAGGTTTGACAGTGAGGTGAGGGCAGGAAGAGATGAGTAAGGACGGCCGTAAGTCAACACTGAAGCACTCCCACACAGAGCAATACCTGTCTAGACATTTCCCCTGCCTTGGGAGCCATCCACCTCAGCTTTATACTGCATGTGGACTCATTCACACTCGGCAAATACAATCTGATAAAGGTTTATTCCACACACACACACATTATATTCCCCTTTTTCATAAGCCCTGTGACATTTGCAGGTTTGTTCTGGACTGGAAATGCCACCATCACCACACGTGGATTCAAGCAGCACCGCAGCAGTTTCAGCTTCTTTTTGTTAAAGGGGTTTTGTCCTTTTGGGTGCAGAGAGGGGCTCAGAGCCTTCAGACAGCTTCTTCAAGTGGCCCAGAGGGCAGATAGCAGATGTAATATTACCACAATCTCACTTCCCAAGCCGTGATAGATGCTAGCTAACTACCACAGATCATACACACTGCCAACCCTGTGAGCTTGACTCTTGCTGATGGAGCAGCCGTGTGTGATCCAGAAGGAGCAAACACAGGATAGGTACAGATCCTTTGCTCAACCGCAACCCTGTATGCTGGTTTGACTGGTATTGCAAGAGCTGTCCATTAAACACATCATGGTATTTACCAGGATCCTAGAGTGACACATCACCTCTACTTGATCTGCTTCCACCACTGAAAAGCATCTGCCCCTAGTTTTACTTGCTGCCTATTTTAGGAAATTCTTAGGACTTAAGTATCTTCCACATTAGTTTGTTTCCAGGGTTTAATTAATCTGCTTTTTAACCTAATTTTTACACTTAGAAACCTGTTGGTTTTGAGCTGAACCAGAAAATATTACTCAACTTTTATTTTTTTAGTCCTTTACCTAAAAGGACAGAAGCAAAATAAAGGAAAAATACTGAAGAGAGCCTCAAGATTCATCCTCCAAACGGCAGGAGCCACATTACAGCAGAAGGTATCTAACCCCCTTGTATTTTGTTCTTCCTCAGCCCTGCTTTGACCCATAACACCAGGGCTTGTTTCTCTGGTGGAAAGGGTGAAGGCAACTTCATACTGACCCAGCAGCCACCCTCTCAGCCTGTAGGAGTCAGAATAAGCAGGTTGGGGATGGCTGAGTCAAAAGAAGGAACAGAAAGGAGGAAAAAGTGACTAAGGCACTATTAGCATCAGAGCCCCCTTAGCTAATTCACAGGCAAATGCAAGCTTAGCCCTGCTCCCCAGCCCTGATGCACTGCCTGCACAGCTCACCAGCACGCACAGGCGTGCTCACTCAATATAAGATCTCGGAGGTCTCTTGCTTCGTGACCACCCACCAAGGAGCTATGCTGCTCCATGGCTGGGGTTCACTGCTTCCCCACCACACATACAGAGTGCAAGGATGGGAATGAGTTAATTGGAAAATATCCCCCTCATCCTAGAGAATCTTTGTTATTTTCCTGCTACTGGGTGAAAATTAACCTAAATGAGTGTTCCCTCTTTGTATGGAAGGGGGGGGGGTGTCTCAGTACACTCGAAAAGCCTGTTACAGTAAAGCCACAGCTTCAATTGACATTTCCATTGTCAAAGGAGAAAAAGGAGAGAAGCAAGTTCTAAGGGAGCAGGGGAAAAAGAAAAAAAAAACCCAACAAAAAAACCCACAAAAACCCTCAAGCCTTCTATTTCCAGCATCCATTTCTACTTTCCGCAGGTGAGAAAGGGCTCCCAGACCCATTGTGAAAGGGAAAAAGGATTAGGAGCCACACACCCAGCTCTATTGTATTTCCCACCAGTTAAACCATTCTGAAAGTTCATGGCTCATTTTCTCAGCTCAAACCTCAAAGCGGGGAGAAAAAAAAAAAAAGAGAAAAGAAAAGAATTATTTAAAAAGAATCATTAAAAAATGTTAAAGCTGAGGAGATAAGATATGACTTTGGTGGAAAACCAGCCCTAACTTGAGAACCTCTTCTATAAACTTAAATGTTGCTTCTCAATTGCATTTATACTCCGAAGCCCTGATCATTTTAAATCTTCTAATAATTTTGTAATTTCAGGGTGGAAGATGCAAGGGCAGTAGTTGCCCACCTCTCTTTGGCTTCCCCAGGAAGCAGCATTTCCTACAGCCCACAGCCACCCACCCACCAGCCCACTGCACCCAGCACGGCTGTCCAGCGAGCGCTCGGCTGCCTGAGCAGCTCGGTAGGCACAGCCCAACTGGTTCACTCAGGGAAGAGAAATGGCTGTCAGCCAGGATGCTCAGAGATTTAACATGTTTCAGACCACCAGCCCACACCAGTGCCTACCAGGGGCATGGCAGAAAGTCCAGCAGTTACTTAGAAAATGCAAGGTCCCACCTGGAAGAGCTACTAGTGCCTATCTCCAGGGAGGCTGGAGGAGACCAAGTTATCATTTACTACAAGCAAGTTATCATTTACCTCAGCAACTTATTTTTGCATTCACTACATTTTTTTTTAAGCTAGGAGATAGCAAAGCCCAGGATCTATGTGTTTAATTACAAGATGCTAAAGAAAGACTGTAATTACAGCGTTTGCACACCCGTGGATTCCACCCCATTCTCCCAATTCATTTAAGTGCAAATAGCCTCCTTAGCTTTCTGATCAGGGAGTCTACAAATTCGGCAGCTGAAGCACTAAGTGCACCCCTACTTACCCCCACACAAGCCTGGATAAGAGTGCTCCAGGTTCACACACTCACAGGCATCCTGGACCACGCTGCCCAGCTCCCTCTGCACAGGTCCTCACAGCTGCAGCCCTGCAGGGACTGGAATCCAGGGGGTTGGGGTGGATGCAGGACCTGGGCACACCCATATATGTACGGCTAACCTGGGGCAACCCATGCTGCAAGACTGGAGGGCTCATAGGACCTGGGCTCCTGCATTGCCATCCGGTCAAGTTAATGTAAGTATCAGGGACCCAAACCAGAACTCGTCCCCATCATTGCTGGTCCAGGGGTTGCAGGACCTGGGGTGCACCCCCATGCCCAGCTGGGCCAGAGGGTGTAGAAAACAGGGTGCATCCCCATGCCCAGCAAGCCCAGGGTGCAGGATACTGGCAAGGAGATAAAGGGTACAGGCTGCATCCCAACACTCAGCCAGTCAAAAAAAGTGCAGGCTGCACACTCATGCCCAGTCACTTTGGGGGTGCAGGGCCCAGTAAAGAGGGTACAGGATCCAGGCTGCACCCTCACACCCAGCCAGTTCGGGAGATGCAGGGTGCACCTTATTCCCAACTGTTCCAAGGCACACAGGGCGGGTGGGTGTAGGACTCCGGCTGCCACCCTGTGCTTAGCCAGCACAGGGGTGCAGGATCTGGGCTGCACTCCGACACCAAGCCAACCTGGGAGATGCAAGACTTGAGCGGCACCCCAGCGGGCTGCGGATGCAGGATCCAAGGAACAACCCCGATGCCAAGCCAGTGGGGGGGGGCGCAGGATCCGGCAGCGAGGGTGCAGGAGCCGCGGTGCGCTCCTGTGCCCACGCAGCCTGCGGTTGAGGATCCGCACAAGCGGATAGAGTTGCTGGAGCGCAGCCTCTTGCTCAGCCGGTCCGGGAGATGCCGGACCCGGGAGCGGTGCCGCGAATGCAGAACCCGGGAGCTGGTTGGATGGGCGCAGGACCCGGGCAACGGAACACAGGACCCGGGATGCCCACCCAGTTTACGGCTACAGGACCTGGAGCCCGCATCCCCACGCCCACCCAGTCGGGGGTCGCAGGACCCGGGGCACAACCCATCCCCAACCGGCCCGGGGAGCGCAGGACCCAAGCCGAGCCGGTGCCGGGCAGGGAGGGAGGCAGACGCCGACGTGCCGCCCGTACCCGCCGGCCCTCGGGGTGCGCACCCATACGCCCCCTCCTCCTCCACACACCTCCACCCCGCGGCGCGGGGACCACTCACATCGAGTATGACGGAGGTGCCCTTCCTCTGCGCGGCAGCGGCCCCCGGGTTGAGCAGCTCCCGCTCGCCGACGCCCTTGTCGCTCATCCTGGTCACCACCCAGCGCAGGAGCCCGTCCAGCCCGCGGAGCGACGGCGGCGGCTTGCGCAGCAGCCTCTGCACACCGGCCCGGCAGTAGCGCGCTGCCTGCTCGCACATCGCTCAGCCCGGCCTCATGCCGGAGCCGGGGACTCCCTCCTCCTCCTCCTCCTCCTCCCCCTCCTCCTCCCACCGCCGCACGGCGGGCAGCGGGCAGGGGCGGGCCCGCGGGGGGGAACCGGGCGGACAGGACCCCCCCCCCCCCCGCCGAGGAGTAAGAGGGTAGTGGGGGGAGGTTTTGGGGGTGGAGGGTAGGTCACCCAGGAGCAGCCCCGGTGGGTGCTGCCTGCGTGGTCCCACCCCCGTACAGCCCCCCTGCTCCAACACCAAGCATCCTTTTAGGCGGTTTTCTGGCTAAAAAGAGCGTTCCTGTGGCACGTCCTCTCCCCTCTGGAGCCTCCTGACACCCGCAACAGATTTTAGGGGCTCTGTGTAAAGACAGCAGAGAACAGGTGCACTGATAGGGAACGGGACCTGCCCTGACCCACTGCCTCTACTCCCAAAATCCCCCGCAGGATAAACAGCCAGTGCTTCCAGCGGGGGTACTGCAGCATCCAGGGCTACAGAGTTAGTGGCAGTGCCCACCTGGACAAACGTTTCTAATCCTGGAATTCTGCACTGTGAGGAGATTCCGGGGTGATGCTCCTGTGCTCACCTACCCAGGGCAAGGTGCACTTGCAGTAGGGGTTGTCAGTCAGTCTTCTGGCCAAAATGACACCAAATCATTTCACCTCCCACTCCATGCTTGAGACAATTCCAGTTTGAGTTCAAACACAGAAAGACACCAAAGCCAGAGCACTCCAACCCCTCTCAGAGGGTTCCCCAGAGCACTGGAGCAGCCACGAGTCCCACAGGGCCTCTTCCCCTGCCCACCGGTGACAGCCAGACCCTCTCGAGGCCTTCATGCCCCACAGGGCCACATCCCCTGACTTGAACATTTCCCATGCAGGAGCCAGCAAGCCCAGTGCCCTGGTGCAGGCATTATGCCCATCCCACGCTGAGCCCTACTCATCTCCAACTGAAGAGCAGCCCAATGGCTCCAGAAGGCCTGACTGGCTGCTGCCTTAAGAGGAGAATAACCAGCAACAAGGGATTTCTTCAAGCAACGCTTAAATACTGCGGTGCACTGGAGACCAGACACCACCACCACCACCCTCCACCCCCCTGAAAAGCCTACCTGGAGGTATTATTTAGCCTCTTCTTTTAACCACCCATATTGATTCCAGTAAGTAGGCTGAAATGTCTGTGTGTGTTTGAGGTAAAAGGTGAGGGCACATGTGTTCTCCTCTCAGCTGCTGTTCAGGGACAAGCAAGCAAGAGTTACCAGAGTACATGGACAATGGCTGGAGGCACTTGAAAGGTTCTTAAATAGATGGGGCCCCCGTGGGCTGATCCCCTCTTTCACCAAGCTCTTGCCTTTCAGGATTTCTTTCTTCAGCAAAACAAAATTCATGGGGAAAACAGAGGAACTTCAGAGGATTTACATTACCTTCTGGGAGCTGCATGGAGTCCTTTGATGGATGGCTCTGTGTTCATTTACAGGGATGCTCAGAGCAGGCTGGTGTGCAACCCAGCCATTGCTCAAACCCCTCCTAAAATCCCACAACCAAAATAATCCAAGGCAAGGCACGTCTTAGCATCCTCGCCAGGGGCTTCGGCAGGCTGGATCCCTGCACACCAACCACTGGTGCCAATCAGCTGGTACCTTTCATAGCCTCAATTAGTACTTCCATACTTTTACAGTCCTCAGATTACTAATCACACAGTTTAGCATCACTATATGCTTAGTACTTAAAGCTATTTACCAAATAAGTTGAAAATTATTTATAATTTCTGTGTGCTGTGACAATTCACAACTTGCCATGGAAATTTGGGGCTCTGTCTGTGCTTTCGTCACAGCAAGACAAAACCCACTCCATCACAGTTAAATACTCACTTTTCCTCCTCAGTGGAGCTAGACAGAAAAAGCTTCATCCACAGAGAAGCAGCCAGCCACTCACTCTGGGAAGATAACTAGCCACACTAACAGGGGCTTGGTTTTTCTCAGGTTTCCATGAGGTTTAAGTCTCACTTTGAGGAATAAATGGAAAAGACAATTCTGTCCTTATCTGAGCCAGGTGAGGAAGCACGGGGCTCCAAGGCACATGCATGCCCAGGCTGGTCCCAGGTCTATGTGTCCCACCATAGCCAAGGGACCTGCTTCTTGGCAAGGGCATCAGGACACCACCCATCCTGTACAAATAAACACAGCTGCAGGCAAGGCATGGGGGTTTTGCCAGCCCCTCCTGCCACCCCGTGCTACCTGTCACAGCACTGCCCCAGTCCCAGGCAAGCAGCCATCGACCAGCACCAGACAAAGAAACCAAACAAGAGATGGACAAGCAGAGACAACGCGTTTCCAACACCTGCCTGCCTCCTCAGCCTGGCTGCAGAGCATCCCTTCAGTGGCTGCTCCCTGGCATCCAGCATGCTTCTTGTTCTTTCATCAGACACGGGGAGCACAGGGCCACCAGCGCCCACCAGTTGCCTTGGAAGCTTTATGCACATGCGTAACATCAATGTCAGGTGGCACAGGAATAAACAGGAGCAAAGAGAGCGGGGGCAACACAAGGCCCAGTTTGTCCAGGCAAAGCACATCCCAGTGAAGGCAGCAAACATTAACTGCGAGTCTCAACAGCCCCAGAGGGGCCAGGCTGCGCAGCATCCAACAGCAGCAGAGCCCAGCATGCAGCACAGCCTGCTTAATCCAGCGCTGGCCAGGGGCATCTCCCTTTCCTCGGGGCTCTGCAGAGAGCTCTGTCCCAGCCCAATAGCAGCAAGGGCAAGCTGCAGCAGGGGTGGCAGCAGCTGCAGCAACACCTTCCCTTGCCTGGCATCAAAGGGCAAGCCTCCCTGCTGCAGTGCTGGCCAGGCACACAAGTGGTCCCAGATTGCTGCAGCTCTATCAGTGAAGGGTGCAGTCAGGACAGAAAGCTGGTTGGAGGCCAGGAGAGATCAGAACTGTTCTCCCTTGCTCCCAGCCCAAAGCACAGAGACCCAGAGGTCTCAAGAAAAGGCTGTTCTCATGCCAGTTTTGAGTCTGGTCTCAGCCCAACAGCTTCTCCTCCCTGGTGTGTGCGGTGCTCAGCACAAAGCTGAGGTTCACCCTCACCCCTGGTCATACTTACTCTACAAGCTTTCATAGGAGGCTTACTCGAGTACTAAGCCCAGTGTTTTCCAGCAGCTTTGGGAACAACTGCTGGACCAGAAGCTCAACCCACATGCTATCATTTCAGATGAGAGGCTACCTGAAGAACCCATGGGCTTCTCTGAAAGAAAGGTCCAAGAGAGAGAGAGCGCAGAAGCCCTGCCTGCACCCCGGTGTGGCCCGCAGGCGCAGTGCCTTTCATCTCCCCTTTGAATCCTGCCTTCTCCCCCCTGCCCCTCCACGCACAGCAGGGAGCTTCATTTAATTAAACACTTCCAACAGGCAGGGCCTGCAGCCTCACTTAGAGCAAAATGTCACAAAGGACTTACTAATACTTACTAATGACTGAGGGATTGAGGTTAGCCCAACAGCTAGATGGCAGGAAGGAGGGACAGCAACCGCACTACAGAAATGGGGACTAGGCAAAGCAACTCTGCCCACCCAGTTCAGAGGCTGAAACGCCACTTGAGTCTCGTGCCATGTTATTTTGGGTGAAATGCAACATAGAATCACCAAGTGACCCCACACCAGGTTTATACCCTGACTTGAAAATGCCATGCTGTCCACAGCTGCAAGGGAACATGCTGGCCTGATCCAAAGCAGCCCCAGGGAGACTATGTATGTGTGCAATGCATGTTAATGCCTAAAAATCCAAAAATCACCCTGCCCTCTGCAAGCTGAGGAGTGGAGAGCTCACGGATTGGGGAACACCACTCAGCCATGCTGCTGATAAAGCATTGAGTCCCTTCTGGTCACAGAGGTTGCAAGGTTCAGGGCAGGAGCTGAAGCAAGGACACAGTAGACTAACTTTAAATACCTGGAGAGCCTCTGCCAACTGTTTACAACATCAACAATAAAAAAACCCCTCTTTTAAAGCACACCTGGTTGCATCCAAACATCCCCTCCTGCTACAGGACCAGCGCCGCTGCTGTGGGGGATACAGGCATAGTGGGTGGTGGAGCCCCTGCACGAAAGCAGGCAACCACAAAGGTTTGTCTGAGGAATTACTTGGGTCACACAGCACACCCTGCCTCTGCTAACAGAGACCTGGGAGAGTGCGAGAGTTCAGGCTGTTCCTGGTTATAACCCTGCAGCCAGCAAACAACCTGGGAGACCTTGCAAAGGGGAATTGCCTGGAGTAACCTCACCATCGAATGAAAGTCCTGCAGCTCACAGTCCTCAGGTGCCCAGACTGCCCCAGAGCTCTGAGAGATGGTTCTCCAGAGCAGCAGGAAGAACTACCACCATAAGAGGAAAAAACCCCCCAAACAACCTCACAAATAAGTAATAAATTAAAAAAATAATCAAAGCTCCAAGTCCTCAGAGACTCACCTTCCAGGAGGTACACAGGCTCATCCTAGAGCAGGCCTGGACAGTGTGCAGCTTTTCCCAAGCCCCCAGCAGCAGCACAGCTCCCATCTGGAGCTCCCCAATGGCTCTTGGCATCCCTCAAAACTCAGGACACCTGGACTGGGAGCTCCACGCCTGCACAAGGCACAGCTTTTCTTCCCAGGGAACCAGCCACCATTTAGGGTAAACCTTAAAAACCAGAGAACATCACCTTCTTGTTACTCTAGGGCACAGGTAAAACCCTTCTGCTGAAGGCAGCTAAATAAATTCAGAGGGTAGCTGCTGGCTTTTAGCCTGCTTATTGGGATGTTAAGGGGACACTGCCCAGCTCTGGTGGTTTTGGCAATTAATGAGCACTTAACACCAAACCCAACCCACCTTGGCTTAAAGTTCTAGGCCACTGACTCCATCTGGTTTGTGACTGTAATTGGAGGGAAGAGCTATGGTAATGTGTTTCCTCACAGGTTTTTATTTATAACCCTGCTCACAGCAAGCAGACCAAACTATTTTTCTTTTCAACATGCAATCTAGGGCAGAGCTATCAAGAGCCCCTGGAACAGGCTAATCCATGCCTTTGTTTCTTCTGCCTGGATCGTATGTGACAGTATAAAAGCCACAGAAATGGGGGTTTATAGACTTTCAGATCCATAAACTGGGGGGATACGGTGGGCATGATCACCCCAATTGAAAAAATCAGTTGAGTTATTGCACCTAAATCCATTAACGCCTCCTTGTAATTGACCTCGTGGGTTCTCCCCAACTGCAACATGAAACTGTTAATTTACATGATTTTAATGACAGAAAGCGCCTGTAAATGTATTTAAATTAGAGCTATCAAGCTTCCTCAGAGCAAAAGGAGGGAGGGACTGGCATTTTTTTTCCCCTTGCTCCTGCCCTTCATAATTGATTTCTAAAGTAATTTCCTCCTTTGCCCAGCAGATATCACCTCTGGCCACATTTGTGGGAGGCAAGCAGATTTCCCCAATTTATTACTGACAATAAATACTGTTAATTGCTGCCTGGAGGGTAAAACCTGACAGCTCCCTCTTGGGTACCCAATACAGTCATGATGGCAAAGTTCCCCTGGTGAGACACTGGGCAGGGATGCAGGGCCCAGCCAGGGCAGGGGCAGGACACTGACCGAGAGCTGCCCAAGGGGATGCTTGGTTCAAAGAAATAAAACAGAAAACTTTTTTTATTCTTAAAGTATTTAGCCCATGGCTAAAGCTGCAAACACATGGACAATGTTATTCAGAAGGACATAACTGGCCAGAGCATCCCTTTGCCCGCAGCATTGCTCTCTGTCCTCAAAGAGCACCGGAGTCCACAGGACAGGAGCAGTTTTGGCACAAAACCCATGCTGAGAGAGCTTGAACCTACAAGCCAGACTTGCTTCGCCCCCACCCTGTGCTGCAGCCGGAAGGTGGGAGTATCCTCTGACCCACTCTTCAGGAATCACAGAGTCACAGAGCCTTAGGGGTTGGGAGGGACCTCCAGAGACCATTGAGTCCAACCCCCTGCCAAAGCAGGGTCCCTAGGACAGGTCGCACAGGTCGGTGTCCAGACGGGTCTAGAATATCTCCAGAGAAGGAGACTCCACACCCCCCTGGGCAGCCTGTCCCAGGGCTCTGTCACCCTCACTAGGAAGAAGTTCTTTCCCATATTGGTGTGGAACTTCCTGTGTTCCAGCTTGAGGCCATCACCCCTTGTCCTGTCCCCACAGACCACTGAGAAGAGGCTGGCCATTTCACCCTGTGTCCCACACTTCATATACTGATAAACATCGATCAGAGAGTCGGGCATGCTGTGCTAACGCTGATGTAATTTGCCCTCAGCCACTCTGGGGACACCCAGGATCAACATTTTTAATAGCTCCAGGGTTTTATGGGTTATTTTACCTATTTGGGTGGCTGTGCTCCTTGATGGGGATGGGATCCCCAGGGGTGAGGGGTCACTCCTGCAAGCACGCACCATAAATGAAGTTTGGTTCAGGCATGGCAGCAGGCACCGGTGGGGAGGAGGAAGCGTCTGTCAGGGCTCCCCAGAGGTTACTCACTGGAGCAAACTGGTCTTCGAGGCAGCCCACCAGTTTAATAGCATACTCAAGGCTGTTCCTCACTGCTCAAGCACCAGGCCCATTCATTTTTTCCTGCAGCTGTTTATTTGCCTGTATTTGCTGTTCTCAGTGTGACAGAAGCGGGGAAATTATTTGTATCTTACACTGCTCTAGTAATTATTGACCAGGAGTTTGGGTAACAGCTTCCATTTCTCCAGGCCTGCTCAGCACTGGGCACTCAAAAAATTACCTTGTGAGCACATTATTGGGTTTCCAGGCTCTGAAGCTGTTTTAAAACGCTGCTGTGTTGGCCTCTTTGGGATCAAACTCATGGAATTTAATGGGTTTCGCTGAGGCATCAGCAGGCCTTCGAGGCAGCTATTGATTTCCCACAACAAAGGGCCGCTCTTCACATGATTTAATGGGGTCACCATTGAGTTTGAGCTGCAGGTGCCGGGGTGCACACGGACAGGAGCTTGCTGGGAAAGTATCCCCCAGAGCAAGACAGCCCTGACCCGGCGTCCCTAGGGGAACATGCAGATGAGCGGAGCAGCAAGTGCCTTTCTCCAACAGAGTCCCCTCCATCCTGCAAGGCCAGAGCTGGAAAAGAGCCATCTTCATCCCCTGGTCATCACCCGTATGACAATGTGTGGCACTGCAAAGTTGCACGCCCACAGTGTGGCATGCAAGGACATCTAGTGTCTGCTGCTGAGGCTGCAAGGAGGGTTACTGCGTGGGGTGTTCTACCGGTGGTTTGTCTCCTTGCAGCAGCAAAAAAATCCCAGTCGGCCCAGCACCAGCAGTTCTCTGGGGAGCAGGGTCCTGGCAGGGGGTGGCTTCGACACTCAGATACCTGCTTCAGCTGTCTGCGACGTCTGGTGCTTCCTCTCATGGTCTGAGGCTCCCTGACAGCCCACACTCCCCAGCAGCCAAAGCCCCCTGACAGCCCATGCTCCCCAGCAGCCCATGCCCCCTTGCTAGTGACGGACAGTCCCATTTGGGCAGTTCAGGCCCTCCCCTCAGGAGGTCCCACACAGCTCCCAGGGTAGTGCAGGTAATGCAGCACGACTGCCAGGAATGTGAGGGTTGTGTCCCCATCCACTTGCAGCACCTACCTTTCTGGCCCCTATCTGTGCTGTGGGCTTCTTAAAGCCCCGCCCAGACCCAGCACCCTAACTGAATGCTGCGCACTGTGTGCAGCACAAGGAACCAGCCTTGTCTTCAAAGGACGTGCTCCTGCCTCAGCTATCCGTAACCCAGCTCTGCATCTAAGCTGCTTGGGCAGCACAAGCCGGACTCGCCAAGCCCCTGTACACGCAGGGGGACCATGTTTCTGAGGATACCCTAAGCTATCCACAGTCGAGGAAGGTGGAAAATCAAGACTTCAGAGCCACCTCAGGGGGCTAAAACGTCATGAGCGTTGCAGAAGGACACAGGAGTCTATCAGCAGCTTAGGCACAGAGGATGCTTGAGTGGTATCCAAACTGTTCCCATCCCTGCGGTGCCCCAGGACACAGGATGGAGACAGGGAGGGCAGCTGCCCAGCTGAGCACACTGTAAGCCAAGGTCAGAAACTCGTTGCACCGAGGCTCTGCCAGCAGATGACCCTGCCCACAGCCCTACCACCCCCTCCTTACACAGCCACCCTTACGCTGTGAACTAGAGATTTTCTCTCCATGAGATTCGGAGAAGATGGTTGGAGATAGGTGAGGTCCCACTGGGCCACAGCAGAGAACCTGAAACATTAATTATGGATTTGGGATGCCTTGATCTGCCCATCTCCGCAGATGGGTCCCTTTGCTCGAAGGACTCTGCCCCGCAGAAGGGAACATGCCCGGCACCGAGCTGGATAAACGCTCCGTCGTCGCGCTGGGAGCTTCGCCGTCGGGAGAGGGAGCTGTGCCGCTACGGGACGGACACACGGACACCCCGGGCAGGGCTTAGAGCTGCCTTCCACGGGCCTTGCGGCACGCACGGCGTGGTCGTGTTTCCTGAATAAAACGCTGCTTTAAGGAGGTTTCCGGGAACGCGTTAATAACGCTCGACATGTCTTGACCTCCCTCCTTGGATGTTTGCCTAAATGATATCCCTTCACAGAACGGGTGCGACTTTGAGCATGATTTTGAGCATATCTTTGAGCTCTCTGAAAATCACCTTTTAAACTAGCCTGCTACCCTGTGCTGCCCAGCCTGCACCGAGATTCTGTGTGACACCCCGGCACCCCCAGGCACCCGCCCATGCTCCCCAATCCCGCCTGCCGTCTCTGTACCAAAAGTAAAGCTCTGACCTTCCCGCTGCCAACTGCACCCCAAGTCCCTGGAAGTGTTGCCCCGTCCCTGGAAGTGTTCAAGGCCAGGTTGGATGGGGCCCTGGGCAACCTTGTGTAGATCCACACCTGGAGGTTGGTGGCCCTGCCTGTGGCAGGGGGGTTGGCACTCTGTGATCCTTGGGGTCCCTTCCAACCCAGACCATTCTATGATTCTATGATTCATGGGCTCACAGGTTTTATCCTCCTAACTGGGGGTTGAATCACACCTTCAGAAGCCCAAAACTGCTTCCCAGCAAAACCTGTCCTGACAGCTTCACCGCCCCACACAGGCCCCGATGGGTTTGGGACGGGCAGAACAGCTAACCTCCTCCTTGGAAACATGTCTGTGCCGTCTGTACCCGGATAATTACATAATGCACTGTCCGAAATATCATGATGGAGAAGAGATCCATGCTGGTTCTGTGCAAACGCCCTGAGCATCACTGGCAATGCCTGGGCTGTCTGCTCCGGCTGCCGGGCCAACATGCAGATCCCTCAGCCCAGCATCTTCTAGGGGCTCCCAAGCACAGGTTTCCACAGAACCCGCCCCCCCCCTGCCCCCGCCAGGTAAACTACCTGAATATTTTTCTTCCTGGCAGAGAAAACAGTGCTTGTGGGTTGCATCCATGTGTTGTTTCAGGTCCTCATTTGGGTTCCCTTCGTTTCTGGGCAATTTTTGAGGGATTCCCCAGCGTTCCTCACCTGCTGTCTCCAGAAGGAAGCTGGTGCCTTGTTGGAATGTCTCTGAGGGTTTCTCTGCCAGGTCCACTCTGAGTCACAGCAGATTTACTGCTTTACCTTTGCCTCCAGGATTATGGCAAGCAACTCCAGAAGCCCGTTACAGACTTAAAGACCATTCCACCTCCAGCAGACCCACTCTCAGTGCACCACTCCTGTCCCACTATACATTCTGCACGGCTGTGAAGCATTTCTACCTGTTACTCTCAAACTTGTATAAAAAAATAACCAGGAGTTGTTTATTCTCTAGCATTATGGGGCACACCTTAATGGCTCAAAAAATCATGTAAAGACTTTGATAGCAGCAAGGAGGTTTGAGTCTCCCAACAACCATTTCTGAGAGGACGGGACACAGTTTGGTCCTGGAGAGCCAGCTGGCTGGAAGACACTGGGGCTGTTGGCTTGGGCAGGGGTGGAGCGGGACTGTGAGAGGCCAGGAAGCTTGGTGAAGGGTCCTGGAGTAGGGTCAGCCACGCTGGCATGGCTGCACTGACTGCATATTGCTGGGACTAATCTCGTTGCTAGGAAGGGCAGGGATCCGGGAGATAAACTGATAGGTGCCTGAGGCATTTGGCTGGAACTACAGCTTGCCGCAAGTCATGGTCCTGAACTGGAAGTCCCACCAGGCAGCCCTCTGGGATTGTGGGAAATGGCCGTAGGGTGATGCTGGCTTACTCACCGGCCCCTTCCCTAGTCTCAGCTTCTGGCTCTTACTCATGTTCTCACTTACTCAAGCTCTGAGCTGACCATGACTGCATCCCTGACAGCAAAGCTGCCTCCTACATCCCCCTCCACAGACACCAATGCTCACTACCCTGGCACGCCACAGAAGAGCTCTGGATGCTCCTTTTTTAAGGTGAAATACAAGGGCTTTGGCTAACAGAGTAGTCCTGTGTGTTTCTGAGCCCACCAGCCAGAGGAGGTTCCCTCAGTGACCTCTGGGGATGGGGTTATGACAAGGTAATGCCACCGTGCCACCACTTGTGATGGCTGACACGCCAGCAGTACGAACCAGCACAATGCACTTGGGCGTCAGCCTGGACCAGGATCAACTGCAGAGATGTCCAGAAGCCCAGGCAGCGCCCTCCAGCTCTGGCAGCCGGATCCGATACTGCCAGGAGGCTGCGTTTGGGGCTGCTCCTTCAACAAACAAACGATCAGTGATTTCTTCTCACACTTGCTGAAGGACAAGCACTGGCTCGCACCGGGAAGCTGTTACACGTGCGAGCGCACTCGGAGGCAAGCTGGCCGGGCAGCGGGCTCAGCAGTCCCACCCTGGGTGGGCTGCGCTCCCGAGATCAGAGTGGGGATGCTGGCCTGTGCCCTGCATTGAAGGAGATCTTGATGTAGCTGAGGTTTATGGTAGGCAAAGACAGATAGGAGAGCTAGAAAGAGAGGCATGTCCCACAATGGCCAGCTTGGACACAGTGCCTTTGCATGACAGGCTGCAGGGACGGGCACAACAGCGCCCTGCACAACACCACAGTTGCCACCTTCAGATCTTCCAGCCCAAATCCAAGGAAGTTTCCTCAAACAGTTAATTTTCTTCAGGCTTGTGGTCTTTTTGGCCTTTTACATCTTTGCTGCCCTGCTGAAGGCTTTCCTTCTGGACCACTCTGCTGAACTGGGCTTTATCCATCATCACTAGGACACATCACATCCTTCTTGTAGACAGCATTTCAAAGCCAAACTTGGTTGGCAGTCAGATTTCCTGGGGTGGACTGTTTATTGCGACTGTAATTCCAATTTGTTATTGCAAGAGCTGTGAGAAAAGAGAAAAAACCCCACAACTCCCCTTCCCCCATTCAGTCGGCAGTTTGCACAGTGTGATCAGATGGACCATCCTGCTTCCCGAGCTTTTTCCCTCCTGTATAAACTGCAAGGTAGTAAATCATTCATGAAATGCATCCTGGCATATCTGAGTGTCAGGGAATCAGAGGAATATGAAAATTATATTTCCAGATGGAAAACACTCAGTATTAGTTCTTTCACCAAGCTGGGGCTGCTGGGACCTTCTGGAAACAGCGAGAATTTGGGGCTTGGTCACCCAGCCCTCAGCAAAATAAGCACTTTCATCCCATGCCTTTCCACTTTCCTTATCAGGGCAGTGCTCAAAGACTGTTGGGACTGCTCACGTGAGGGAAGAGGGAAAGATAGTTCATCCATAGGGATACTCAGCCAGAGTCAGACTTCACTGTCTCAGCTGTGGGGTTGCTTTCAATGCCCTGATGCTTCTCTTCACCCAGCGCTGGGACAGTGGCTCACACTCCGCTTCCAAATGGCTATCTGCTCCAGCGGAGCCGCATCTCTCCCTCTGCAGGGAGCCATTTCCCAGCACACAGGCAGAGGGGTACCCATCGCATCGTTTAAAGGAAGGGGTGGAAAAATAAGCCCCCCTGGCAATGGATGTAACAGCACAAGGAAGGTCACAGGGGGCAGACAGCCTGGGAACCAGCAATTCCACCTCCCTTTGATTTGCTTTCCTTTGTTTCAGGGTGAGAACATCTCACTTGGCCAACTCCAGATGACTTAGTAGAGGAGGCATTTGGAGTGTTGCATCACACAGATAACGTTTGTTTATATAACTTTATCTTTTTCTCAGACACTTGCTTCTCCATCTCCCTGAAAACATATTTATATACACACTTTATAAATATTTATCTAAACATTTATATTTTCAGGAATGCAAGCTGGTTCACAGCAGCCTCAGGATGCCGTTTATAAAATGGCACAAGAGCTGCTGCAGTCCTCTGTGGCATTGCCTGGGAACTTTTATTTGCTTCTTCCAAGCACCACGATGGGAGCTATGCAGGGGAAGAAACCCGTTCTGGTGAAACACAGACCTGGAAACGCCCTCAGCCTTGAGATGGAAGCGCTGGCCAAAAAGGGAACCAGAAATTCACCCCGAAATCCCAGTGGTTACAGCGCTCACCGCAGTGTCAGGGCGCCATGCCTGAGGCTTTGCTATGAATCCCCAGTTGAACGCTGGTTTCTCTCTCTGTTCCTAATGAAAAACTTTCCAAAAGTCTTATTTCTCCCACTGTGTAAAATGGGGGGATTTGAAAGGTTTCATTTTCAGGGGAGAAAGGCACATTTGATGTGGTCAATATTTTGCAGAGGTTGTGTGCTGCCCGGTCTAACTCGGTGCCTTCAGCTGTTGGAGTCATGCTCCAGCCAGGAAAACCCCTGCCAGTTGCTCACACTCCTGAGGAATCTGTTAAACTTGGTGCAAGTGCTATGGGGATGAGTTAGGGTGTTGCAAATAGGTTACTTCAGGCAGCATCAGTCGCATGTAATTCATTCATCTGAAACTGCCCCTTCCCTCTCACTGCTCATGTGTCTTGTTGCTCATTAACCTCCTTAATTCTGGGCAGCTGCCAGAGATGCCAGACAAGAGCTCCAGCAACCCCGGCGAAAGTGAGTTTGGCAAACAGATGCTGGAAGGGGCTCAGAGAGAACATCGATTGCAACATCTGAGCAGGGAACCAGTGCTCCCACTGCAGCACCCAGGATGGGCTCTCATCTTTGGGGCCATGCCAGTGCCAATGCTGATGCCAGTGCCAACCCTCCGAACCAGCTGCAGGGGAACTGCTGGGAAGCAGATACCCTGTACCTCCAGTTTCCCTTTCCTTATGTTTTCCACAGGCAGGGTCAGACCCTGCTGAACCTCTCCCTTCTACACAGCCCCCAGACCCACGCAGACACCCATACATGTGCTGGGGAGAGCTGACAGCTCCGGGTCGAGCTGCTACCCACCACCCTCGTGGGAACGAGCCCACAGCACATCCCACCCACGAAGCCATTCGGAAGCATCGGCTGTGAAATCCCTCTAGCCCTGAGCCACGACATGTCAGCATCTGCTGCCACTGCTGCTTTTCCCAGGCTGCGGTTTGATAAAAGAGTAAATCCAGCACTGGCATCCCAGCAATGGGATTAAAAACAAAAAAAATCCAGAAGAAAAAGATGGTTCCACTGCATAGCACAAGGGATGCACATGCCATAAACTCACCGACAGCTCCACTTCACTTAGAAACAACGCTGCCAAGTTAATGTTATGCAACTGGACTCACTGTTCATCTTTGCAGCTGCTGTTGCAGCTTGGGAAGACAAACCTGTCACCCCTGCCCATGTCATGATGATCATCACATATCCCCCCTTCCTCCCGGACAGACAAGACCTTAGAGCTTCTGTCCCCCAATGGTCTCCGAGCAGAATTACAGTGAAGGATGGGCTGAGTCTGGCCCAGCCCAGGGCTCCCAGCACTGCAGCCTCTGGGACAACCGCATTCAGCATCCCAACACTTTGTCATTTGTTTGTTTTTGCTGGACTTTAAACAGAAAAGTCCATTTATTACCCTAGAAAAACACCAAGGGATTTTTTTCTGACATAAAATTTCCCCAGCTCTTTCAGCTGAAAGATCTATTGGTTGGTTTCTTAGCTTAGAAAGTTATCTGTGCCTCTGAGACCTCTGCTGACTTGGAGTTACGGGAACACTGGGTAACTCGGGTTATTAGTGCCAAGTTGCAAACGAGGTTTGCTCTGCTGGGCCAGCTCTCAAAAGGAATGAATGTTTTAGGCCTGAAACTGTGCCTGTGGTCTCAAGAAAAAGCACAGCTCCCCTGGTTTTCTATTTCTTTGCCGTTAAAGGAATGATTTCATCCTGCACTTTGCAGGAAGAAAACTTTGGTTAAAGTTTGCCTCCCTGGCAAAAGGTTCAGCCGCCTATAAAAGCACAGCTCAGCCTTGCAGACTCACCCATGTAATATCCCCAAATCCACCCTTGGTCATCGTCAGTAACTCTACACGCTTACAACCCCGGCTGAGCCGGCTCCTCATTCCCAGCTCGCGGTTATCCGCTCTCTTACCCAGCCATCCCTCTCTGACCCGGCTCCTGTTGAACACCGCAGCCCAACCAGCTCTGTTTACCCCGGGAGATTGCTGGGCTGTGATCAAACATCCTGGCTTGGCCGGCCTCGGTGAGGACTGCAGCCCTTTGCAGTTCCATCCCAGATCCAGCAGGTATTTCACAAGCCCCTTCGCTTCCAAGTGAGACCGAGATGTGGAAATTCACCTGCGATGTAGGTTCTTAAATAAATAGTGCTTGCACCTTGCCCACAGGGTTTCCCAGCTGGCGTTAGGCCAGCAAGGGAGCAGGGCCATGCTGCCTGTGCATGGGCACTGCCTGGCTCCAGATTCCCCTCCCTTTCCTGGCTTCCAGCTTGCCTAGCTGTAAAACCGGGCAGAACCAACAAGAGCGCTTCCAAGAAATTAATCCAGTCAGCAAAATTCGGGCTGAAAAACAGCCACCATTCTGCTTCCTTCACAGAAAGCTCACGGGAGCTGCCTGCTCTGCCCCTCCACAGCTGGGCTCCTGTACACCAGTGGATGAGTGGGTCCTGTGTCTCCCCACCACGCTGTGTGTGGGCACCCAGGCAGAGTAAAAGGGCTCTGAGGGCAGAAACACTTTAAGGTGTTTTCCTTCCCATGCCGCAGCAGAATCCCTCTGAGCTGGCAGAGGAGGGTTCAGGTTTTGTCCTGGCCCTCAGGGCTCTGTCTCCAGGGATGGCAAAGGAAACTCTTCCTGGACAGTGGGTCCATGCAGCTTTCCAGGCTCTGGCAGAAGGCAGGATCCAGCCAACAGCAGCAACGGAATTTGTACTCCCTTTTCTCACTCCCCATTTGGCCCTGCTCTAGCCAGGATCCCCTTGCTTTGGTCCTCACAGCTTGCTTCAGAAAGTTTTCCCTGGAGTCTCCAGGCTTGTCCCAGCTTGAAAAACCTTCTGCAAGGAGACACCCCACACACCATACACCCCCAAATTCCTCCCCCCCAGCTTGAGCAGCTTAACCCAACATCAGGAGCTGTCAGGTAGCAGCGATGCTCCAGCTGCTGGCCTGGCCCACAAATATCCAGGTTTCACAAATAAAGCAGGTTCATTTACGCCACCACGCTCTGACAGCTGCCTGAGGGGTCTCATAAAGCTGGGATTCGTGCAAACATCGGACTTGCAACATAGTGCAAGGCTGCTCTGTGGCCTTTCTAGCAGAGCGGTCTGGCCAAGATGTGGCTGGGTTTACTCCTGCGCTCAAAGGCAAAAGTGTGGCCAAAAAGAAGTGAACACTGAACAACCAAAAGGGTTCCTGAGACTGCTTTACTGGAATATTTTTTTTTTTTAAAAAGAGGGGACCCTTCCTTTCATTTGAGAAGCAAAAGCTCGCAGCGAACATGCTCTGACATCTCGCCATGCCAAAGCGAAGGGGTAGCAGCAGTAATTGTTCATTAATTGCATAATAAGAGGTACCGGAGTTTAGACTTGTACTGTTGGTTCTGCCACACCCACAAGGGTGTTTGTTTGAAACATCGGCCTCGGCTACGGGGACTCGCTAGCGCAGTCAGATAAACCCAGCGCCATTCTCCTTCCTTGCCTTGACAGTAAACGTCCAATCCTTGTTTCTGTCCTGGGTGCACATTTTTCTGTGGTTCCTGGTGCAGCAAGGGATCTGAGGAGCTTGTTTTGCAAAGACACAGACTGGAGAGCTTCCCACTGGGCAGCATGGAGAGGGCACCAGCAGTCTTGCAGGGGACAGAGAAAGGAAGCAGAGTGGTCTCCAATTTTAACTCGCCAGGTAACTCCAAGGTCAGCTCCCGGCCTCAGATGCAGTGAAGGGAAGAGGGGTGAAAACATTCAGTCTCCTGCCTGACAAAGCTGCGTCACTCCCACCGGTGGCATGTGATGTGCAGGAGGCCAAGGAGGAGACTGGTTTTTTTCCTGGTCCCATCACATGCCATAGGTCAAGGTTATAATGCAGGGGTGAATCCCACACGTAACAAAGCTGGGATCTGGTGACTGTTAGGGCTGATGTTTTGGAACAGTAATTCATACTTGTCTCCCTGGCTACAGAGAACTGAATAACAGCTTGGATTAGCACCACACAGCCTTGCTCTGAGGACTTGCCATCATCGATGAGTAAACCACCACCTCTGCTGATGAGGTCTCACAGAATCACAGAATCGTAGGGGTTGGAAGGGACCTCGAGAGATCATCGGGTCCAACCCCCCTGACAAAGCAGGCTCCCCAGCTCATATTACATAGATAGGCATCCAGACTTGAATATCTCCAGAGAAGGAGACTCCACACCCCCTGGGCAGCCTGTCCCAGGGCTCTGTCACCCTCACTGTGAAAAAGTTCTTCCGCATGTTGGTGCGGAACTTCTGTGCTCCAGTTTACAGCCATTGCCCCTTGTCCTGTCCCCACAGACCACTGAAAAAGGGCTGGCCAATTCCCCCTGCATTCCCTGCCTAAGATATTTATAAACACTAATTAGGTCCCCCCTAAGTCTTCTTTTCTCCAGACTAAACAGTCCCAGCTCACTCAGCCTATACTCATACAGGAGATGTTCCAGGCCCCTAATCATCTTCATAGCCCTTCTCTGGACTCTCTCCAGGAGATCCCTGTCTTTTTTATCCCAGGGAGCCCAGAACTGGACACAGTACTCCAGGTGGGGCCTGACCAAGGCAGAGTAGAGGGGGAGGATCACCTCCTTCGACCTGCTGGACACACTCTTCCTGATGCATCCCAGGATCCCATTGGCTCTCTTAGCCACCAGTGCACACTGCTGGCTCATAGCCAACCTTTCTCAACCCTCTCCTGCTTTGGCTTCTCTCTGGGGCAGAGCATGGGATACTTTCTAAGCATCACTTGTGGAAAAACCCACTTCCCTCTCTGGTCCTACATGGGGCAGGCAACCAGTTCCATCCCTCTTGGGCAAGAACGCTGGCTATCTAACACATGGTCACCCGAGCTCTCCTGGCGCAGGCACAGGCTGCTGCTCTCGTTCGGAGCTCCCCAGCACAGGGCAGATTAGATCACGGTAACACAGTAGGGGATACGGGAATAGTCAGCATGAGTGCTGTGACTTTGACCTAGCGATAGGAGGAGCGGCATTGCTCTTGCCCAACCCTGTGCCCTCGGCCCCAGCTCGCCCTGATGCCTCTTGCTTTTTTTTTTTTTTTTTTAATTAAGATGCCCTTTGGCTTTTGTTCTCTGCTCCATTTGCTTTTGATGCTGGGAATTTGAGACCCAGCCCAAACCGGGTATTTTTAGAAGGGTGAACATCGATTACAGATTCTTTTTCTAGCAAAGGTCAGCTGCAGGAGGGAAGCATCACAATCCTGCACTGCTCAGGACCTGGTCTAGAGGAACATAAACTTTGGCAAAAGGAGTACCAGCTCATCTCCTCTCTCCTGAGGACTACCAAAAACATGTAAGATGGCTCAGCACCTCATTATCCATACTCAGCAATCCCCATATTGCCAGGAGGAGAGATTCAGGGAACAGCTGCCACCTCAGAGCCAAAAAGGAACCCAAGGGATGGGGCAACCTCCAACCTGAAACAGACTCAAAGCTCCCCTGACGAAGCACCAAACTGCCTTATGCCTCACTGGCCTAGGCCCCAGTGTTGGATTTTCCCAGGCAGGAGGCACTAGGTAACGGGACAGAGATCTACGATGCTCTAGGCAAGAACATGCCTTGTAAATATCTTGGTTCAGCATTGTTGTGTTTCAGCCTCACAGGAGACATGCACTGCTAAAGCAGCTACAGGGGTTTTCCATCCTGCTGGAAAGAGGAAGATACACAGAAAGCAAATCCATAGTGTTGTAGATTTGTGTTGTTCCCCTCCTAGGGAGGGGAAAGATGCAGGACTTAGCAGCACAAGCCATACCTTCAGGAAGCTGAAGACCAGCTCATTACATCTTCTCTGGGTCAGACTCAGAGTGAAATACACGCACACAGACTAAGTCTGAAAGCACTTTATTAAAAAATAATGAATATAAGAATAGTCAGTGGCAAAAATATTCAATGTAGTACAGCAACATCAGACAAGCTCCTCACACATCTTAACTTGATGCATTTACAAAGACCCAGTCTCCACACAGGTTCCCAGAGACACCAGCTGCATCCTGTGCCATCAGTGAGTTCCAGTGCAGCACAGGGAGCAGAGTCTGTCCTTATATCAGCTAGGACTGGTTGTTCCCGAGAGGTATGAAAGGCCCTGTAAGTCTCGAGAATGGTGTTTGCAACGTAGGGCATCATTCCCACCCACCCCTGTTCACTCAGGACACTGACTGAATGCCTGTGACAAGGAATTTTTTCCAATAAAAATCTTTATTAAAAAAGTTATGTGCATATCTCTTCTTTACACAAATAGAATTCTTACAAAGATAATGACATTACCTTAGAAGTTCACACAATAGGTAACACGCCACATCTTTCTGAAACACTCTGTGCAGCAGAAGCCTCACACAGTGCCTGGGCGGTTACAAGTCAGACCAGTAGCTCCCTTTTAGTTCTGCTGTCTCTACAGCAGCTGCCAAGAATTTGGACATCACAGTTTTAGGATTTAAAAAGTAGAAAGCTGCAAGATGACAAAGTGTTTGTAAATCAGCACCATCCCTTCTCATGGAAAAGAAAACCATCACAGGAATCTCGTGATTAAAAGATACAGCATATTACTAGTTGCTGGTGTCAATGAGACAATACAGTTTTGACTTTTCTGTGTCAGTTTTGATCTGCAGAGTACCACTTGCTGCAGAGCAGCTTCTTTTCAGTGATTTCTGATCTTTTAGGAACACACAGCTGAGCCACAGGAGCAAACAAAACCATGTCAGCTTACTTTGTTTCATGAAGAAACCCAGTAAGGTGCTAACAGACACAGGGCTCTGAGCCTGCTGTATGCAAGTAACTGATAGTTCCCTAATTCAGTAGTCAGCAGCCCAGAAAGTGTTGTACAGAAGAGCAATTGCTATCTTACCCCCAACTTTTCCAGGCACCAGAGAGTCAAAGCCCCCATGACCTTCATGCACAGCTATGCAGGAAAGGAGCCGAACCCCAGGGCCTGAAGGAACTGCCCTGTGTGAAGTCCACTCTGTATCTGGTGACTTCATCTTCCCAAGTAACTCAGCAAGAACTTAGTAACTCGCTGAGTAACCTTGGAGAATACCAGGAGCGGGCTTTACATGTGAGGTTTACAAATCGGGTGACTTGCTGCTCTAGGAAAACAGCAGTTCAGGCACAGTTAGCGTGGGCACTGGCTGTGTTAGGGGGGATTTTTGTTTGCCTTCTTTAGCAGAGAGCTGGCGACAGCCAGGGCCCCTCCCTGCACAAAGCGCACAAAGTTATCTCCAGCTAGAGGCCCGAGAGCATAAAGCCCTTTCTCCTGAGTGCATTCATAGGTGAATGGGTCAACCTCTATGGGATTCCTCTTTGGATTGACTGGTTGGTCCCCATCCATTGCCAAGTCAATGCCGTTATTTGGCAGGAAGGAGAGGTTGGGGTTTGAGCCAGTTAGCACAAGAGCCATGGAAATTTTATAAACTTTCTGGTAGCCATTCTTGTCTTGAACGATACATTTCTTGTCCTTGCCAAAGGATAGGACATGATGTTCAGGGAGGCTAATGTAACACTCATAGGGCCCAGCACAAGCAGCTGTCTGTTCTTTCATCATCTGGTGAACTTTGTGATATTCAGGGTACATCATTTTGGGGAGCTGGTTAAAAATAAGACCTGGATCACTGACTCGTCTCCGAAAAACATGGATTACTAGAATATTGCAATGGTGAGCAAAGAGAATCGCATCAGCTGCTGTCAGACCAGCACCTACAATCAAGACTGGATCTGACATGATGCCAATGCTGTTGTTCTTCACTGCTTCCTCCAGGGCAGACAGCTTGTGATGGACATAGGAAAGGTTCTCTCCCTTGATCCCAAGCCAAGTAGGACTATCGTATGTTCCCGTAGCTAAAACCACATTCTCTGCATAGATGGAGAAGGGCTCTTTATCACCTTTCACAGTTCTGACAAACCCATCCACCTGAAAGACCTCTGTACTTTTCTCATCGTTCCAGAGCGAGTCACTGTTCTCCTGCAGATCTTTCTGTGTGTGGCTGGAGATGCTCTCAGCACTCACTTTCCTCACAGAGGTCACAACGGTACCACATCTGAAATTCTTCTGCAGCCCTTTCTTCATCACATAGTGCTGGTAATATTGAGCAATGTCTTGCGCTGTGGCTCTGTTGTTCCTGAGGCCCCTGTAAGACAGTACGTACAGAGGTCAAGCAGCAGTCAAGGAAGAATTTCTACCCTCTTTCTCTGAATGTATCCCAGAGCCACCTAACCTGGCACTACTAGAGAAGACTTATCTAGTTTCCCTGACTCCAGCAAAGTTATTCCTGGTATAGGGATCCAATGTTCATGTTCACACACTGTTGGACAGAGGCAGCTTTCTCTAGCATGAATCCCGTCCCTAAGAACATGGTTGCTCATTTTTCCTTCCTCTCACATCCTGATTCTATGCCAGTTTTAACTCCTGGACTGTAACTGTTTCACGTCTCAAGAGCCTAAGTGCCTCAGAGAGGGCTGAGTTGAGGATACCTGTCATCAGGGACAGCAGCAGTAGCCACAGGAGGCAGGTACCTGACCATGCCTTTTCCAAGCTTTATTCAGAACTCGTGGTCACTGTGACCCATGTCCCCAGTGGGCGTTGAGGAGGGCACATTCCAAGCAGCACTGCAACTTTAGCTGAGTAACTGAATGCAGAATAGACTTTTACTGGGTGTGGGAGAGTGTCCTTTCTCTTACTAGAATCATCTGTAACAGAAGGGTAGCTACGTTCATGAAGTCCACTCTACGTTCCCAAATACCTCCAGATGTTTGCAGATAATCCCTTCATAGATACCTTACCTTCTCTTTTGCTTTAGCCAGTCCTTAAACGGGAGATCTGGGAGTCCCATCCATTCCCCTCTGCTCAGGGTGACCATAGAGCCCTCAATAGACTGGAACAGGAAGCACAGGAAAATGATTCAGTCAGTGCCAGAACTGAAATGCAGGTTTGTCATATCACAGAACGAGTGATTTCCCCTGATCCCCTGGATGATACCCTCCACGTTGTCCAGTAAGAGTAACAGATTGAAAATATAAGTGTCTCTGGTGCTTTTTTCCCATGTCTATATAAATAAAATCAATGTGGCTGACTGGCATAGCAGAGGAGCTTTTGCCTCCCCAGTCAATGCAGCTGGCGACCTTACAACATGCAGGCCCAAGCAGTTAAGCTTCAATTCACATACATGCCAGGCACCTCCAGGAGCGTTTCTGCCAAGGACCAGGTGGGGGATGGCTCTGTCAGTCTCATGCCACCAAGTGAGGATGGATTCTGCTGTTCCACCAAAGTCTGTGTCTGGACGCTGAAGAGTATCAAACAGAAGAGCCACAGGGCTGTGGGATCGTCCCTCCAATCCTTCAGACAGATACTCCAAATCCTGAAGAGAAGCAGATCAGTGGTTTTGGTGCTCTGTGAAGCTGATTTACTGGCACACAGACACTGTTATTGCCTAGAGACTACTTCAAGGATCTTAACAGCAATACTAACATTTCATACAAGGGGCAGCTAAAAGTACTTTGATGAAGGCTCGTTCTATCTGTGTACTTTGAAAATTCATATGGCATTATCACTTAGAGCCCTAGAATGCTTTACTGTGTTATATATTTTCTCTTTAGACAAACCTGGTCTAAAATGGAGACATCTGGTGCCTCTTCCAATTTCCTCTGAAGAATGGGGTGAGGATGAAGAGAGTCTCTTTTGACGTATGGGGTGTAGCCTGACAGCAAATATGAGAGACAGATTCCTGAAGGTCCATTGCCTAAAAAGACACAATAGAGAAGAATTTATCTTCCTGCAGATAGAGCAGCCCTTCATGAAGTGTTTCTAATATCTGAACCAATTCCAAGGCTAAGACAATGCTGCGAATACAGGGTACTTTCTATTCCAGGTTGACCAGTAAGCTACTGGATGGAGTTGAGGATGTCATTTTATCCTCTTATGTCCCCTTCTCCTCCTCAGCTTCATCTATTTGCATTGCGAGGTCTTCAGAACTTGCTGAAAAGACACTGAGTTAAACAAGCCAGAGGTTAACCTCACCTGGAGCTTGAAGTCTCTAGCATGCATCAGCTTGTTAATAACAACTCTGAATTGAGTTATTCTCATTAACGTCATTAAAGGTTTAGAAATTGGTGACACACTGACTGACAGGCCTCAGCTATTCTGGAGGCACATTTCACAGCAGTGCCAAGTGTTTCATTGTGCACAGGATATGGAGCAAGTCCAGAAGGGGAAGCAGCTGAGCAGAGTAAGAAATCCCATCTAAGAGGAGGTATTTGGCAATAGCAGTTGTGACTGTTTTGGGGACGCTTTCAAATGGGAACCAGCCCTCCCATGGCACTGCCAGCAGTGTGTTAAGGAAAAAAGGTCTCTCTGCCATGCCACTACAGCCCTTTGACCAGATTACCAGATGACCAAACCGCTCCTGATGACCACCCAATAGCCCGTGGAAAAACCTCTTACAAGTGCCTCCCAAGCCCAGCGAGAGCAGGCTGTGGAAAGTTTTCACATGGCTGCTCTCCAGCACGTTTAATATTTTACCATGTCTGCACAACTTGGAGTCAGTCTTTGGCTACTCAGGCCTTGCCGCTCACTGGTATGTGACTAACCCCATTACATAACGCTGCGATGATGTAGGGGAGGAGAGCTGAAGTGACACAGCAGCCAGCTGCTGGCACAGTGCCCGCACTGCCTGCGTGAGCAACGGCTGCTTGGAAGGATGTGAGAGAGAGGGAGGCTCAGGCTGTGCAGCTCACAGCAAGCTGAGCTAAGGGCAGCACATGCCACTGCTGAGGCCAAAGCCTGCTGTGCTGAGACAGGATCAGCAGCGGCGGGTCAGCGTCTGGAATATTCCACTTGCAGGAAGTTATCTAAAACCAGCAGCAACAGTCATTAAAAGCAAACTGAACTGCAGCTGGCATAAAACGTAACAAATTTCAGCTCACTCCTTTGCTTTTAGGAAGCACAAGGGGGTACCTAAGCAGAAAAGCCTTTTGAAGGCACACTCAGCAGCACACGCAGAGGACTGAATCTGAACCACACCTAAGTTTGCTTTCTAGAATAGTTTGAGCCCTGAAGGAAGCTGTGCTCAAACTATTCTAGAAAGCAATAGCTTTCGGGATGCTGCCAGCACAGCAGGAGTCCACAGCCATCTGGGAACGGGGCCTGGGAAAGCAGCTGAAACCTCTGCGCAAAGTCCAGCTGCAGCGAAACAGCTGAGCTGCTTCAGCCCGAGAGCCTCCTCTGAGGACACAATCTTCACAGCAGGGCTTCTGCGGCTTCAGCGATGTATCCGCAGCGGGTCCCTGTATAGGTGCTCTAGGGGTGTACCAAAATATCCTTCCTCCCAGCTAAAGATTTCCTACAGCTGGGTGGTACAAAGTCAAAGCAGAACCTGTTGGTAGTAGTGTCCTTGTCAAACTTTCTGTTAGCGAGGATTACGGGTGATTTATGCAGTGCACTAACTTTGGACTAGCTCTCTTGGGGGCTATAAATTAGATGGCAGATAAGGAAGGGACCCAGCTCTACAAGGCATTTAAACAGATGCTGGGATGAACGGGGTCCAACACCCGTGCTCATGATCAAAGGCACTGACATCACTCACTCTCTGCTCCAAGAGCCGCCTCACATTACAAAGCTCCCCCCTGAAAAGGGAGCTAAGACAGCTACTACATAACTTGCTTTCTAAACTGGTAGAAACCCCACAGCTTTTTACCATTCTATTAAACCTGTATAAAATCAGGGTAGTTGACTTGCATTGTAAAATAAGTGGGGAAAATTGAGCAACTTCAACAGCATGCAAATCACTTTCAAAACACACACAGTGGGAAAAAAGATTGCACAAACCCACCTCCAACTCAAGCACTACAGGTAATCACTTCACAGCAAGTTGGTTAGCAAAAAGGTTCCAAACCCTTCTAAATCTCCAACAGAGAAAAAACACACCCAGGTAAACCGATGCCCAAAAGGTTACCAATTTTTCTATTAAAAAGAGGGGCATGTGGTTTAGTTTGTCATATACCCGGTTCCCTACCTCCCACAACTCTTGGTAGTCTTTCTCTTAGTGCTAGAGAAAGTTTGGCTGTCAGAGAAAAGAGGCAGCAGCAGTGGGCAGGCATTTCTGGTTTGAGTAAGAACATGCAGAACAAGAACTGCAGACAGCAAATCCAAAGCAACAATGACCCAGAAGAAAACAGAAATGCTGGCAAGAGAAAACTTACCGATGATCACGACAGGCAGTGGTTTGAGCCCACTCTTATTTTGGGCCCGGTTCAGTAGTGCGTACATCTTCCTGTCCGGAAGCATTTAGGTCCTGGAGTCTACCTGTTAAAACAAACGAGTTTTGAATCATTTGCTTTTTTGACAAAGCATGTGAATTTATAGCTCACAAAGCCAGGTTGACCCAGAG
Source organism: Zapornia atra (assembly GCA_013400835.1). NCBI lineage: Eukaryota > Metazoa > Chordata > Aves > Gruiformes > Rallidae > Zapornia > Zapornia atra. The sequence continues at coordinate 64,029 of VZTU01012775.1, read as the reverse complement.
CACTATCCTTGCGTTGCAGACCATCACATTACACTTCCACACTCAGGACAGACCCGCTTATCTTTTTCTTGTCCCCAAACCCAAAGGATGATTTCCTGATTACATTGTAAAGAAAAAAAAGGGAGAGGACCCTTATCTTTCACTTCCACACACCAATTCCAGGCCCTGCAGAACAGCTGGCAACTTCAGTAACGCTCTGCCAATAGTAACTGATGTATTACAGCTTGTGAAAGAAAGCTTCAATTCTGCCCATACCATGTAAAAAAGTGTGATTGCCATGATTAGTATGAACTCACTCATGAACACTTTGTACTTTTTTAAGCAAGTTGAGCTTTTATTGATAATTAGAACCAACCTCACTCAAGACTCCTGTCCAAAGACCAGAAATCTCTTGGTTGCATTTTCAAATGCATGCTGTTCCACCCCTAAGGAGGTTATTGAGAAGTGCTGGTTTAGTTCCTGAACCTTCTTTCTTAATTTTCCAGAAAACAGAGTCTCCTAATTTTGAACAAGTAAATAACAAGTGTTTCAACAAAATACACAAAAAATTCATTATCTTGGAGACTAAGGTGTAAGAGTGGTATCTACAAAACTCATCTGACTCTTGTGCAGGTATTTAACGAGCAATGAATTGGGTTTTTGCCATCCTACTATGTCAAATAATGGCCTCTTCATTTTTCCAGGGAATTCAACTACACTATCACTAAGCTAGACAAGTTGAAAAGTTACTTTTACCACAGTACAAGCAAAGCTTTCAAAATTCAGCACAACTTTTTAAGGTATTCTAGAGAGAAAACAGTCTTTTTAAAAAGATTACTCTGATTTTGAGAAGCTAAGTAAAAATTTCCTGAATGGCATGACTTTGTTCAGTGGGTCACGCTCTCCCCACCCTTTTCAAGCACGGAGAGATCTCTGGCAAGCATGCTGCACACTCCCATGCGGTCTGGCACATCACTGCCTTTGACACAGGTATTGCAACAAATGTCATCCAACAAGTGTCATGTTCCAGTTTAAGCCTGACATTCGTGTCCCCAGCAGGAAGGCAGTGAGAGCCTGCTGAATGAATGAACGAGCTCAGGCTTTGCGGAATCCCAGGCTTCAGGAGTCATCCTGCAAGTGCATTTGCCTGCAAGGATGTGACAGTTCCAACACACACCAAGGTACAGCCGTTGCTGTGCTAGATAGAGCTATTCTAAGAGGTCTAGGTTCATCCAAATAGAGGCATGTAAGGCTGACAAGTTGTATTCTAAATACGGCGCTCTCCACGTTTTTGGATCAGTTTAGTAGCACTCACTGGTTGCCTACTATCACTTAACTACCCATTAGCCTACAACTCTTCTGCGTTTTGCAAGGCAAGAACCGCTTAAAAGGCAAGAGTCCTGCTTTCTAACTCAAGTCATTTCAAGCAAGTAGCTTGTAAGAGAGATGATTTCAAAGAAACTTTGGTTCCCATTTTGAGTCTCAAGGGTAGATGTATGCACAACAGATGAACACTTGCGTGTTCTGTGCCCACACCAAGGTGTTCGTCAGCCCCTAAGGTGTATCTAACGCAACCCTGGGAGCTGCAGGAGCACAGCTTCACTGCCCAAGTATATCCCTACTTTTCAGGTAGGTTCTGCCACTCAAACCAAAACCTGCTCCACCTTCAGCAGATGGATGCGTAAATGTACCCACAAATAATTCCTTGCCAGAAAGCTCCCCAGTTGCAATTGGTAGAATTCAGCACTACCACTTGGGATGGCCAAAGACAGCAAAGGAACAGGACACTGGTGTGACCACTGAGGTATTCCCTTCAAACCACACTAGGTGTCTCAAGGTTACCAGAGGTTTCTTCTCCATGGGAGCAAACACTAACAAACACCTCCCTCTCCATGGCTGTACTACACAAGAAGACAAGTCCTTACCAATTTTTCCTAACAGAGTGCCCATCTTAATTGTGTGAAGCTACTAGGAGTCTGGAAGAGGGAAGCAAGACCTCTGGAAGCAATCTTCCAGGTTTCTGCTCCATAGCATGCTGCAGCAGCATGCACAGAAAGACTGCATGCACTCTGTAGACAGTGGTAACCCAGCAACATCCGTGGGATTTTTGCTGGAAGCAAGGACTACTGAGCCAACCCAAATCAGCACATGGCAACAGTTCCAGGTGAGCATATAAATAACAAGCCTGCAAGCCCATTTGTAAGACTTGGGTGTAATTCATGCCATTGTGTGCCAGCATGTTGCTGGGGGAGCCTGAAGGGGACAAAAAAGGCATAAGACAGTAGAAGTCAGCCTGGCACCCTTGTTTGCTTTAAAGGAAGGTTGCCTTGGCTCCTGGCCATTGCGCTATGCCACCCTACCCCACCCTGATAGAGAACAAAGCCAGCAGCCAGGGCTCAGCGACAGCTCTCATTATTTCACCCTCCTCCTGCTCCATTCTGCACCTTCTGACAAAGGTACAATTTGGAATTAAAGCAAACCCTAATGGCTAGAGAGCACAGTTGATATTCTGATGAAAGTACTAGATCCATGTACAGGCATGACCATTTTTAGTCATGGTTTTATTCAGCATCTGGGTTTGTAAGGTCCATTTCATTGCTATGTGCTTTGTTTCCTGAAGCTTTGACACTTGGCAGTCCTATCAACCATCAGAGATGCTTCTGTTTGTCTTTGCATGACTCTAGAAATGGAGAAGGCCCCTTCATGTCCTACAGCTGCCATCTCTATAACTGATAGTTAATTCTTTTTAAGCAGAAAGTGAACAAGACTCTGATCCTGTTTATAGCTATTCCCATCGGGTAAAAGTGAGCTCAGAGCATCTCAGACATTTCAGCTGCAGGCCACATGTTCACTTCTCCTGCTTTTAGAAGTAAAGTTGGATTATTATAATTTTTTTAGGAATCTTAGAACCAAAGGACCGACCTGATAAACTGTACAAATAATAACAGTGTAGCAGATGAAAGCCTGTTCTTGCAGAGGCTACTGGAAAGTACACGGGGCATTGAAATTCATTTCAAATCTATACAGAAGTAGCTAACAGCAAGAGAAAGCCTGAGCTAGAAAGAAACCCAAGAGTGCTCTTCTCACCCTCCTTTTATGTAGTCTGCTGGGCACTCACACTTAGCCAACCTGGTGACACTGATCCCTGTTCTGGCTTCCTACTTTAAATGGGTGTCTCTTTCCTCCTCTTCATTTGGGAGCATGCTGCAAGCTCCACAATTCATCTCCTTGCTGCTTCCAAAGTATTTCAGTGTCTATGTGATGTTACATAATTTTGTTGGCTTGGAAAAGCACCCAGCTCATTCTGGGCCAAGCTCTGCATACCTTCCTGACACAGCCTTAAGCCTTGAGGGACTCTAACTCACACAAAGTCGGTCAGTGTGGCCCCTAGCAGTTTTAGGCTGTGCAACTGAAGCAGGTTTTAAGTGATTAAAAGAAAAAAGCAAATATAAATTTCGCAAGACAATGGCACTAAATGATCTTTAGCAGAAATAAAAAGCCAAGTTACATCAGCCACATGCAGGTAGCTCTCCCTAGAACATCCATGAGGCTTCTGTTCAAGTAAGCTACTACCAAATGTGGCCTGTACAGCACATGGGCAGAGGTCAAGAGAGCAGTGTCGCCTGAGAGACTGCAAGAACTATCACGACGCTCAGGTTTAAACAAGAACAATGCTGACACATATACAACAGTCTTCTTCAGCTTCTTTTTTCATCAACCCATTCATTTCACCAGCAAGTTTTACAACTCAACCCATCAGTGCTTTTAAAAAACAGAAATATCAATAGCTTTTACATTTTATACTTGCCTACAAGTCTCCTAAGTATATTTTCCCTCCTCCTCTTGCCTTATCGCTCTTACATGCCAGGCCAGTTCCCTCACAAAGTATGGGGAAAAAAGTTCACCTTTGTGATACACAAAAATAATACCTTTCTAAAACCACCCCTGAGATACTCAGAAAGCAATGTTATAGCACTGTAGCTAGAGCTTTCTTACCTTAAGCAGCAGGTCTGACCAGTGAGATCTTTATGAAAATGCCTGTACAGCCAGGAAAGCCCACCAAACTACAAGCCTTGAATGCTGTCTCTGCTTGAAGACAGCTGTTTAAATATAGTAGGTTACCAGCACTGAGAGAGGAGGAGCTGAAACGAATGGAGGCGGAGCAAGGAAAATACTTATAAGCATGAGTCAGCAGGAATATTTCCCCTTCCAGCTTGTGAATGAATGATGTAGCGATGTGCCTTAGTGATGTTCAGCTGACCAGATGACTACAGCAAAGGCAGGCTTATAGAAGCCACACATGGCAGAAGTCCTGTGTTGAACAAGTATCTTCGTTTTTAACCCTCAGGGCAATTTAAAACATGGGACTTCATAAAAAGCCATGTTCCCTGTGGCAGAACTGGGGTTCCCCTCTGTATTTAAAAAGAAAAACTGTTAGTTATAATTACAGGTTGGAATAAAAGTAATGGGATAATGCTGTTTGCTTGTTTTAAAACCAGTGATCTTTTTGGCCACAAAAGGACAAGGAAATGTGATGACTTTCTTACTTTGGGTAGTTTCTAGCTTTAGTTTCACTTTACTATTACAGCACAGGTATAGTGGGGCTGAAAATGCAGATTTCAGTTTGCTTTTTTTTTTTTTTTACCTTGAGTGAGATGAAGTATTACAAACCTGTTGCACAGTAGCAGTAAAATGAGTCAGGTACTTCCCATAAAACTTACAACACACCAGGATTTTCATCCAAGTTATCTTACTTCACTTCAGTGGAATGACCAGTCAAGCTTGCTAAATTTAAAGTGCCCTTAACAAAGAAAATAATTTGTGCCAAAGGGCCCAGTTCAAGTAGTAAGTGCTGCATGTTTTTACCTCTGAGGCCATTTGTTTTGAAACTACAGGCTTCAGGGAATCAGGACTGCTGATGCACAGTTAGGATGCATACTTTCAACCACATGAAAAGAACGATAAAACCAGTATACAATTCTTTCTCATGAACTCTCAAGACCCACATCAAAGTAAGAGAGTTCATAATCGATTTTCATTCCAGCAGAATAGGTTGTTTTAATAAATACAAAGCCATTGTTTCACTTAACATTTAACTGACAGCGATCCCCCTGAAAATCTGACTCACTAAATACTTGCTGTGTTTTGGGGCTTTTTAAAGTCTCAAGTTATCTGGGCCTTTATCCAAGGTAGCATTTGCACAGAGCTCTTGAATAACTCGCAGTGATTCCCTTTACAGGAACAAAGGCTTTTGTAAGCATTATCCAGATATTTATTGGCAAGGTAACAGATGTGCCTGTATCAGTCAAGGAAAAAATAAGCTTCCAAACTAAGGGGCTTGTTTGGTTAGGTGATTTAAGGGTGTCTTGTTGCTAGGTTTTTCAAAAAATGATCCTCAACATATAGCAGTGTTGCTTGTCACACATTTTAGAACAAAGATGTTCACGTCCATACCTGTTCATAGCATAGATACAAGAGGAAACTATAGGATGGTTTGGCAAGCTTTATAAGCAGTGAAGTCGGGACTGCTTCCTGTGTTTGCACACCTGGAGAAAGAGAGATGTCCTCTACGTACAAGAAAAGGAGATCCTCTCCATTTCCCACTAGAATCTCTATTACTTCTGCAAATAATGCCCAGATGTCTTTCCAAAACCAAAAGTTCTATCATATTTTTGAACACAGTACAATTCTTTACAGGAAACTACTCATGTACAACAATAATCCACTGTCCTTTGTCTGCTTTTATAGTAAGACCACTGAATACAGTAATTTGGGGGGAAAGGGGGTGTTGTCTTCTTTTTTTATAGATACTCCAACAAACATATCACATAGCATATAAATTACATATAAATATAAATTACTGCTCCTCCTTGTGTACCTTGTATGGAAACAAGTAATTCAGCTCAATGCTTTCTCTGCACAGACTTTCCAGAAGAGGAAGTAATTGTGCAACCTGCACTTGGCCTGGCAGCCAGCCTTAGCCTTTGACCTATAAATTTATGCAATTCACACAATTTTTCTGCCTGATTTAGTGCAAAGTAGTATCAGCCAGATTAGTTAAGTGCCCAAGGAAAAAAGCTTGTATCAAGATTCCCACATGACTTTGCACTATCCTTTTTCATAGCTGTCACCAGTATGTAGCTGACTACCAATGCTTTTTTCTTTGCACAAACTGAAAAAAAACAACCCACATTTTATCAGTGCACAGATTTAAGGGTCTTTAGAAGAGATTTCTTTTCTGTGAAAGTCTGAAGGTCTCTAAACCACTTACCTGTCTGTAGGCTCTCCAGTTGAGCTGTGACGAACCCACCTCTTTATCACACAAGGTACAAAGAGTTTGTCACGCTTAAGTGGAAACTGTCAATAAAATAAATTATTTGCAAGGGTTTCTCTTCTAGTCTTTAAAAGTTTTCCTTTTAGAAATAAAATAGTAAAGCTTAGCCTCTAATGAGCATTATCCAGAAAACATGTACTAAGCTAGGTTAGTAAGACACCACCAAATAATCTAACAAAAGCAAAATACTTACACAGCAGCTTCTGGAAAGCTTCTTTTAAAAAACTTTGGGTTTTCTAAATGAGACCCATAACATTAAGGGCTGTCTTCACATAACACAGCATCAATTCTATCTGTGTACTTGCAAAAACACAGGGCACAGTGGTAGAGCACTACATTTGGTTCCATATGAATGAATCTTGCCCATAGTATAATGGTAGCTAGGCACATCATTCCCTGTTGGTGTGTAGGGAGGAGTTCAAATTACTGCACCACTCCTCAGTCTCCATTTCACAAGGTTTTGACCTGCAGAAAAGAGGGGCAGACTTCACTGGTTGTTATTCATTCCACCTACAAGTCCCACCCTGCAGGTCACAGTACCAGCAATCCCGGGTGCATTTGTTGCCAAAGTCAGTTACTTCCCTTCAGGACAGCCACAACAGTTCTCAGAGAACTCCAGCAAATTGAGTCTGGGCACATCAAGCATAAGGGGGTCATTAGGAGCAGTCAGCATGGTTTTACCAAGGGGAAGTCGTGTTTGACCCACCTGATAGTCTTCTATGAAGATATAACCAGGTGGATAGATGATGGTAGGGCAGTGGATGCAGTTTACCTTGATTTCAGTAAAGCCTTTGACACTGTATCCCCCAGCATCCTTGTGTCTAAACTGAGGAAATGTGGTCTGGAGGATTAGGTAGTGAAGTGGATTGTGAACTGGTTGAAGGAAAGAGTTGTGGTCAATGAGACAGAGTCTGTCTGGAGGCCTCTATCTAGTGGAGTCCCTCAGACCTTGGTACTGGGACCAGTACTATTCAGTATATTCATCAACGACCTGATTGAGGGAATGGAGTGCACAGTCAACAAGTCTGCTCATGACACAAACCTGGGAGGAGTGGCTGACACCCATAGGGCTGTGCTGCCATGCAGTGAGATCTGTACAGGCTAGGAGAAATGTAAAGAAATGAGGGCAAGTGTAGGGTCTTGCATCTGGGAAGAACAACCTAATGTACCAGTATAGATTGGGGACAGATGTGTTGGAGGGCAGCACAGGGGAAAGGGACCTGGAAGTCCTGGTGGACAGCAGGACGACCATAAGCCAGCAGTGGGCCCTCATAGCTAAGAAGGTAGATGGCATCCTGGGGTGTATTAGAAGGGGTGTAGTTAGTAGGTCAAGAGAGGTCCTTCTCCCTCTCTACTCTATTCTGTGATACTCTGCCCTGGTGAGACCACACCTGGAATATTGTGTCCAGTTCTGGGCCCCTCAGTTCCAGAAGGACAGGGAACTACTTGAGAGTCCAGCACTGGGCCACAGAGATGATGGAGTGGAACCCCTTCCTTATGAGGAGATGCTGAGGGAGCTGGACCTCTTTAGCCTGGAGAAGAGGAGACTGAGGGGTGACCTTATTCATGTTTATAAATAAGCAAAGGGCGAGAGTCAGGAGGCTGGAGCCAGGCTCTTCTCAGTGATGGCAGCGACAGGACAAGGGGTAGCGGGTGCAGCTGGAGCAGAGGAAGTTCCATGTGAAACTAAGAAAAAACTTTTTCACAGTGAGGGTGACAGAGCCCTGGGACAGGCTGCCCAGAGAGGTTGGGGAGTCTCCTTCTCCAGAGACATTCAAAACCTGCCTGGACATGTTATTGTGTGACCTAAACTAGGTGATCCTGCTCTGGTGGGGGAAGGTTGGCCTAGATGATCTTTTGAGGCACCTTCCAAGCCCTAATGTTCCGTGATTCTGTGTTTTACCTTGGTAAAATTGCCAGAATATGCCAGAAGCATGGCCAGAGTCACAGCACCCGCCCGCTTAAGGAGTAACATTCCCCTGGAGTCTGAATTCATTGCTGCTACCTCTGCTGCTGACAACTCATGGCAGAACAGTTCTTACAGTACCTCTCAAGCATCCACCCTCCCCTCTGGCCAAACATAAGGTGTACCATCACTCTGTGCCAAATCATGACATACTGCATTGTTTCACACATTAGAATTTCATGATCTGCTAGTTTTTCATAATTAGAGGGACACTCCCAGTGTGATCCTCCACAGGCCACAGCAGAGCTTTGATGCTTTGGTGTTTCTTCCAGTTGTGGTAAAAAAAAATATAAATTTCTGCATCTAAGGGAACATTGGGTGCTTCACTCCTGCCCCACTCCAGTGCAGATCATTTAATCTAAGGCAGAATCTCAAGTTTAAGCATTAGGATGTCTGACCAAGCATTTTATATGATCTCCTTGCAGTACCTGAAATCCAACGTCACTCTGCTACTACCAGAAGTATCTCTACCTTTTTTACACAGGAAAACATCCACTTCAAAAACCAGCTTATGTTAGCTTATCCACCAGAAGTAGAACACATATTTAATGATAATGGTTTGACATCGATACTGGAACATTTTGCCTGGTTTCTTTTTGCTTCAACTAAAAAAAACCCACATTTGTCACCAACACCATAACCTGGACCCACATCAGCAAGATGTTCACTGTAGATGTCCTGGCACCCTGCAAGCTGTGCCCAGGCCACCTCTGACAGCAGCTGGATCTCTGAAGCACACCACTTGCTCCACTAAAGGACAGATGCAAAAAAAGCCACGGGGAAGCCCAGACAATTGCCAGGCTGGACAGAAAAAGTAGCTTAGGGAACTTTGCAAGTGTGAGACCCGGTTCTACTTGTGACTTCTTACATGTGGTTGTGCTTTCACATGGCTTCCTCTAAAATATTTTGTCCAAAGCACGTGTCCTACTTTCCCATGTCCCTGCCAAGGCCAGTTCTGTGTCATACCTCTTTTTGCAGTGTTTAGACAGATGGGTCCAAGGGAGAGAAGTAAATGTTCACCATGCTCATTTGTTATTCAAAAGAGCATTGACCTCCCAGTCAGATAAATGATTGAAACAGTTTTGTCCCAGTAACCTGGAAAACTGTCTGAGGAAAGTAGAAAACAATATCTCACATTCTGCTGGAACTATTTTAAAACAGTGAACATTGCTTTTCCTTGCTCTCAACTCACTACCTTGGAATCATCCTGTCTGTTGTCTCCCCAGATGACAGTGTACGGGTATGACAGCCAAATCTAGTATGCTTTCTCCTTCCTTTAACTGAACTAGTAGGATGCAAAGAGGTGCAAGTCCTTTGGCTCCAAGGACTACAGCAATGCTTCTTCCTCAGAATGACTGTGCCTCTGCAGATTGCCTGTTCCATGCCGAGGAGAGCTCAGCTCACATGCACTGTGCTCAGACCTCCATCGTGATCTCTACATCGATGTGGTTTGGGGGAAAAAGTAAACACATGCTCTTTTATTTCAAACAAACAGCAGCTATGACCTAGTCAAAGATTAAACTGCACATGAAGCCGGTAGGGAATTTTCCTCTTCTTATCTTAATGTCAATATATTCATAAATATTTACATGAGCTCAGGATAGCAGGATCATTTGAAGACACAGCTTTTAGTTTCTACAATCTTACAGTCGGTGTTCAATTATGTTCTTTTGATTTACACTGGCATTTGTCATCTGATAGCTTAATTTAATAAACTGCTGTGCCAAACTGAGCAACTTGGCAAGCACATGCCCAAAAGCAGAAAATACCCCATGAAAGCTCATGCACACGGTTTCCTGACTGAAATAACCAATAGAAAAGAACTCTGAACCAGCAGGTACAGCCTAACTGTGACCACTGGGCATCTTTCCTATACATATTTTCCTTCAAGGCAGAAAAGTGATTTTCAAATACAACTGGGTAATTCCAAACTGGAAAGGGGGCATGTAATGCAATGAGCTTCATTTAGTAGCAGAAAATTTCCTTAACAGAGCTGCAGAAGCTATTTGGACACTGTTGGATTAATTTCCTTGCCACACCTTAAGCCATTCTGCAGCTCTTCAGCCTAATCAAGTTCATTTTCCTTCACTTAAGATAAAGAATTTAGCAGCATTCCTGAAAGTCTCAGAAACGTGTACAGCCAAGTGCAGTCAGAGCTAATACAGCCAAAGTCATTGATTCCCTCAAACAAAAAGAAGCATTTCTGCAGTGAGGCACAGTACTTTTTAGCTGGTGTGATGGGTCACCCTGCAGCTTCCCACCCTCCATAGCAGCTGACAGTGACTTATCAGATGCAGATACTGCATCCAGGTCACCCATTCTGACGTTCCTGATTTACAAAGTTTTATTTCTGCTGTAACTTTAAGAGTCTCTGGGAAATTCAGACAGATTTTAGCATGCAAGTCCTTTTCTCTGAACAGGACTTTAATGCACACTGAAAGATCAGCTGAAGTGCTGGATTTCTCTTAGACCCAATTTCCCCTTCACAGAGGTGCCACACACTGCACCACTGACTGCCAGGAGTGAAATTTCAAGTCCCTTGAACTGTTCCACATAAAACTGGATAAACCAGTATCTTTTCCAAAGACAATCTTATCACTTAGTCAGGGTATAACAGTAATGCATTAAAGTGTAACAAAATTATTTCATAGGTCAAGGTTTCTCACCTGTGATCGACAGCTGTGTTTCTAGACTAGTGTAAGGAGGCTGGAACACGAAAGGAGCTACCACTTGCTGTAAAATAGAAGGTGCTATTTTGGAAATCATGCATATATTCCAGGATAATTGCTGCGGTTTTGGAACACGTCCACTGTGAACTCTGGAAAGATTTGGCACAGTGGATCAGAGGCAGGGTTTCTTCACAGGAATCTTTAAAGCTGCTCAGTAACTAATTCCCCAGTGCATTTGTTTTAGAAATGCCTAGCCATTTGTGCAATTCCACATCTAGCTGACTGTCATCCATCTTTTCCACACATCAAAGCTTAAAGCTGAGCATAGGTCAATGAAAAAAGTGTGCAGTGCTGCCATGGCAAGAATTATCTTTCAGTATAGATATTCAGCATTTCACAGAAGCACAGAACCATAGAATCACTTAGGTTGCAAGAGACCTTTAAGATCACAAGAACCAAAATCCCCTGAAGATCTTGCTGAAGTTGCTTTTTGGGGAGAAGTTTCACTAAAGGTGTCTTCTTCCTTGCTTCTCCTCCCCAGTTGTACCAAAATCTTGCCGCTCCTGTTCCAAGTGTATTATTTTATTTGAATGACTTTGCGTTGTTTGGTGGGTTTTTTCCCCAGTGTGTTTTAATTTTTAGTCTATTAAGCAGGTATTTCTAGATTAGAGATGAGACACTCTAGGTTAGTCCTATGCCCTTGCCAATAATTATTCTATAGAGAGAAATAACTTATAATCCACTCACATTTTGGCAGCTGTCAGACCAGCTGCAGCATGCCACAATTTTTCTGTTCTTCCACAGAGAAACTGTCCAAAGCAGGGATCAAAAGGAGTTGTTGTTTCTGGTTTGCTAGTGAGTATTTGCCTTGATTGTGAAAATGCTAAGTTTGAATCATCAAACAAAGATTCTGCCAAAGAGCCTGAGGACTGAAATATGAAGTGACCCTTTACCTGGAGGCTGAACCCAGGCAGCAGAGCCATGACCGTGAAGTACCCCATTTGCTGTGTTTATTGGTCCAGACGAATACATGTTGAGCAGGGCAGGATGGTGTGGCACCAAGGTGACCAGAAGCACAGGTCATCTCTAATATCAGTTCCCTGGGAGCTCTGACCAGGGTGTTATCTAAAACCTTCTTTTGTGCTCCTGACACTCTGAAGGTTAACATTCAAGGCTATCAGCACTAACTGCAGATGAGAGCTATCCTGCCATGTCACGGGGAGCTTATGTCCTTGTCTCTGCTGGTGCAGCCCACTGCCATGTCACGGGGTGCTTGTGTCCTTGTCTCTGCTGGTGCAGCCTGCTGTGCCTGAACACGTGCTCGCACTGTCACACTAGGTAACCAGAACTCACTATCTACACTGCCTGGAGGGGCACAAACACAAGACAGGCCAGACTGACCCAAAGGGTTCATCCAGCCTGGCTCCCCATCCTCAGCAGTGGGCATTAGCAGACACCTGCAGAACGGAACAGGACAAACACATGAAGTTCATCCTGCCTCTTCTCCTACCTCCAGCTTCACATTTGAACTGGCTGAAATCTGAAGTTTGTTGATTTGTTAGCACCTTCCTTCCTCTTATTTTCTTCTAGTTCCTAGTAATTTCTCATGTGGCCTTGTACTAGAAGGGAGTGTACACAACCAATCCCTTTCCACATCGCTCATCTCTATAGTCTTCTACTATATTCATGTCGGTCTTATTCCTGATACAGAAACTGTTCTATACCTTACTGCAGCCTGGTTTGCCTTCTCTAGACCTCAAGATCTCTCACACATTGAGATAAGGAAAAACAGCACATCATCCAGTCATCTAAGCACAGATGAACCCTAGGTTTATGCAGCAGCTTTCTGCTTTGGCCCCCATTGTTTACTAGCGCTTGATGTGCTTCAGTACCAGTAAGCACTGAGCTGACATTTCCACAGGACTATTTATCATGACCTTAGATTCAAGTGCAAGCTTGTCCCTCCTCTTGACTGAGTGCTCTTACCTGGACCTGCACCAGAGTCACACAACACGCAGGAATTGTGCAAAAGTGTGAAGTAATATGACAGTAGAGAAGCATTGCACAGACTGTTCTTTAAACCAACGCAGTCACCCACGTGCCTGATAAAAGGCAAAGTGGAAAGCCTTGGAGACTTTCTGAATACTCCTTGTTCACAAAGAAACCTCAGCAAAATAACTGAAGGGCAGGCATGTGGGAGGAAGCATGTTCTCACCTTGTACTCAGGAGGGAGGTGGCCTTAGGTAAACACAGTAGAGAAGCACGAACAGCTCATATTGCCCTCTATCCCCTGGCTTGATCTTGATCTGCTCTTATTTTCTCACCTGGAAAAAAGCATACATGAAGAGCTTATGCAAAATCACTCCAAGGTTTGCCTCAGGAGTGGCTGTTATTCATGAGTATTTGAAAGACAAAGCACATGCACAGCCAGCAGATGTACCGAATCCTTAGATAACCTGGAACAGACAGAATGGAAATTAAGCAGCACTAAGTAACACGTGGAGCTTCTAAAGGAGCCCCAACCCTTACTGCAACCTGGAAACATGCAAGACTGTTGATCCTGGGAGAGTCAGATCTTCTGTGTGCCTGCTACCCACACTGCAATGTTAAACCCCCTTTTGCTGGGAGGCTTGCTAGAAGAACAGCCCATTCTGTTGACCTTCCTTTGAGTTTTGCTCCTCCACTTCAGGCCAAGAAAATCCCAGCACAGAACTAAGTCACTCATGTACCACATCATTCTCCATCTATTGTCTCTTACTCCATCTTCCACGGTGGCCTACTGTATGATCTTGATCCTTCTCTCCGTGCAGTCTTCCCCCATCCTTCTGAGCCTTGAGCCCACTGAGTTATGCTAAAAGCTTTTCTATTAGTGACTACAAAGCGAGCCAGCCAGGCATTCACAGATGTCCCAGCAGCAACAGCAAGCCATGTGCCAGTTGTCAGTTTGCTCATGTTTGGTGTCCCCAGTCTGGTAAGCTGTAATGGAAACAGCAACTCCTAGATTTTTGGCACTCAGCATTCAGTGCATTGCAGAGTCAGTGCCTCTGAAAAAAATAAATAAACCAAGTCTCACTCCCTGCCATGTACATGTTTTGCAGTGCTTAGGAATTCAGCTCCTGGCCCAGAATCACGCCAGCAGGCTGACTGGCACTGCAAACTGCTCTGCAAAGGCTTGAGACTCCAGGGTTGGGAACAGAGTTTCTGGACAAATGTTTTGCACTGAAAGTACTGTTGAGAGGATTTATAAGTTCAGTGAGGAACATCTGATAATTTCAGTTGCATCTAAATATTATGACATTTCAACACCAAGAAAGCACATTTTATTTTTTACGTGTATGATTTTTTAAAAAGTTCTAAAAATTTAAGCTTAAGATTAAAAACCCAAGGAAAGTAACGCGCCTCATTCTGAAAGGAACATTCGCTCTCACATCACTTTGATGCCTCGGAAAGCCAGAATCAAAACTCAATAGTCTCAACCTATTCAGCATGATTACATTTCATTGAATCAACTTAGCAAAACGATCAGTGTACATCATTCACCTGATACTTTATTCAACTCTTCAGCCTGTGAATACAAATATTCAACTATGAGCACAACTATATTAGGAAATAAATTGTACTTCATACCAGCTTTGCAAGGTAAAAAGCTATCCTGGTCAAACAGGAATCTTGAACTACTTTCCTCTTCTCTTTCATGGATTTTGAGTCTAAGCATTCATGTGGTTACAGAAGAGCAGCAGTGCTCACAGTTCAGGGTAGGCATGTGATCGGGTACTTTTGCTGAGGAAAGGATTTGTTGCAGTGCTGGGTAGCTTCAAGCTCCTTGCAGAATCAAAGCTTCTACTTCAGGGCAAGTGTTACAGCGGTCATTGATCTTAACACAGAGCGAGACAAAAGAAGCTTCAGCAAAATAATGGTAGTTACACACATCTGTGGAACTATACAAGCTCGCCATCCATCCCTCCAATATTTATGAAGTTATGAATAACCTGTGTTATGAATACAAACTATTACAATTATAAAACATAATTTTAGAAAATATGCAAATATAAATATATATAGATATTATTTTTTTTTTTAGTTTACCATAAAACCTTGCTGCAGAATTTGAGTGCCATTTAGGTTTTGGATGCTTTCATTTCCTGAAAGTGAAGGGCATTCAGTATAAAGTCATGATGGTTTTTTCCCTGTTCTGTTATTTGGAAAAGGGTGAGCAAACTTGCCCTGCGGTCACAGCACCGCTGTTAGTCTTGGAACACCACTAAAACTCGGGAGTGTCCTGAGAGTGCACTCAAAGATCGCAGTTCATCACAAATACACAAACCTGTAGTAGAAAAGAAAACAGCCCAACCAGATAGCTGAGTGGCACACAACTGAATGTACAGAACAATAAGGTGATTTAGTAAAAGGAAAACTTTGAATCTTAACAGCATGTCAGTGTGTCACACGAGTATCATATAGGTGTGACTGGGTGTCAGATAAATCCTCTCAATCATTTAAGAACACAGAGAGAGTTCACAGAGATGAAGCGTTTGCTAGTGATTGCCATAGCGAACCAAGGAGTGAACCCAGACCTCCTGGCCTGGGCATCAGTCACAGGGCTACTCCAGCACAGAAGTTATTTCTTGTTGTGCTGCAAGAGAACAACCTGTGCACATCTCTCTGCCAGATCACAAATACTGAGCATAGAATCATAGAATGGTCTGGGTTGGAAGGGACCCCAAGGATCACAGAGCTCCAATCCCTCTGCCACAGGCAGGGCCACCAACCTCCAGGCCTGGAGCTACACAAGGTTGCCCAGGGCCCCATCCAGCCTGGCCTTGAACACTTCCAGGGATGGGGCATCCACTACTTCTCTGGGCAGCCTGTTCCAGCCCCTCACCACTCTTTCTGTAAAAAACTTCCCCCTAATATCTAATCTAACCCTTCCTTCCTTTGGTTTTAATCCATTCCCCCTTGTCCTGCCATTATCTGCCCTTTTAAAAAGTTGAATCCCCTCCAGCTTACAAGCTCCCTTCAGGTACTGGAAGGCTGCAATGAGGTCCCCCCGCAGCCTTCTCTTCTCCAGGCTGAACAAGCCCAGCTCCCTCAGCCTCTCTTTGTAGGGCAGGTGCTCCAGCCCTCTAATCATCTTCGTGGCTCCTCTGACCCCTCTCCAACAGTTTCACATCTTTCTTGTATTGGGGGCCCCAGCTCTGGACACAG
>VZTU01012775.1:28511-47751 GCA_013400835.1 Zapornia atra | reverse complement strand
CCTGACACTTGGCAGTGTTGAACCTCATTAGGTTCCCCCAGGCCCACCTTTCCAGCCTGTCAAGATCCCTCTGGATGGCTTCCTTTCCTTCTAGGGTGTCAACCACACCACTCAGCTTGGTGTCATCTGCAAACTTGCTGAGGGTGCACTCAATTCCATCATCGATGTCATTGATAAGGATGTTAAAGAGCACCGGTCCCAAGACAGACGCCTGGGGGACACCGCTTGTCACCGGCCTCCACCTGGACATAGACCCATTGACCACCACCCTTTGGCTTTGGTCTGTTAACCAGTTTCTTATCCACTGGATGGTCCCCCCATCAAATCCACATCTCTCTAATTTAGAGATAAGGATGTGGTGGGGGACTGTGTCACAGGCCTTGCACAAGTCCAGGTAGATGACATCGGTTGCCTTCCCTTTATCTACCGATGCTGTCACTCCATCATAGAAAGTCACTAGATTGGTGAGGCACGACCAATCTGTAGTAGTTATTTACACTATAAATTCATTTTTAGTTATGGCAAATGATCCCCCAGGAATGGATTAACGTTTGCAGCTGTGAGTAGGTGGGGGTTTTGGCCTAAGATGCCTGCACAGTCTCCTTGGCTGTGAGCACCCTGTAACATAGCCAAGGGCTGTTCAGACACGTTCCTCTGTGAACCACAGACACCATCTGCTCTAGTTGCTAAACCCTTCAGCATCACCAGGATGAGTACACTGTACAGGAGTCCTTCTTGCTGAAAGCCCTCAACAACCCCTGTGTGAAAAGCCACTCTACAGCCTACGACTTAGGAAAACAATGTGGCCATGAAGTTACAGGAAGGTGGTGTTTCACATCTCTCCAAGATGCTGCAATTTTCTATAGAAACTTTGCATATTTTCCAATATGCAAGCATTTTTTTTCCCTTATACTAAAAAAAGCAGTCTATTACAGCAAGTCTGTTGAACTTTGTGTTAAAGCTGTTTGGAAGCTCCATTTATTCCAGAGGAATGTTTGTCCTACAGGTTCTGATCTTATCTTTAGCCTGTACTGAGAAATTACTTCCATGAACTTTGGAAGGTCAACTTGTTAAACATCTATCCACTCTCCCCCACTCTTCCTAATCTTCTAGAAATAATAATTAACTTAATTTTCTGAGAAGGGGATGATGACTTTCCTACCCAATTCATGTTATGGATTTCAGATGACTCATAAACTGCAATTATGCTGCCTCCAAGGGGTTTTCCC
This sequence comes from Zapornia atra, assembly GCA_013400835.1. NCBI lineage: Eukaryota > Metazoa > Chordata > Aves > Gruiformes > Rallidae > Zapornia > Zapornia atra. The sequence goes on along the minus strand of VZTU01012775.1, from coordinate 46,522 downwards.
CACAAAAATTCCGTACAGAAACTCAACCAAATACTCTTTTTTTTCTGTTCCTTATTTCTTCAGCAAAGAAGCAACATAGATTTCTAAAACTTGCAAAAGATGGCTTCATGCCCTGGTGCAGGTATAAGCTGATCCAAAACACCATGCTACAAAGCAGAGAGCTTATGTTTGGGACTCTGTTGGGAAATGAAACAATCGAGTCAGGCAGAGGTCCATGCCAAATCTCTTGTGGCTAATATCGACCTCATCCCTCTAAAGATTCTGCCAAAGTCTTTGGAAATCAGTTGCCCAATACCACTTTGGGAATAATACTGGCATATTCACTGGAGCAGAGCGGATATTTCAGCAGATTGCTAAAGGACTGCGTGGTGTATCAAAAGAATGTGCCCAGCACAGGACACAGGTTCACTAGTTACAGCTGGCAGAGGGAGAGAAAGAGCCTTAAGGGAAATAAACCCATCTCTAGCTAATTAGGTGCAACCAGTCCTTGGAGGAAACTTGCTAGTTTAAGCAACAACTAGCTTCCACCGGTTGAGAGAGGTATCACACAATACATCCTATTCCACAGGACACTGCTCAACTACAGAGCTACTCTTAAAAAATGGGAAATACAGATCGCTGTGTTGCATTTGAATAGCACTAGCACCCATCTCCAGAGATGTCTTGTCTATTGCAGAAGTCACCTGTTGGGAAGCCAGCAGGTATGCCACATCCCTCCAACTCAAAACCAAAACATCTTGCTGGTTTGTTTATTTAAACTCTGCAACATAAAGCTGTTTTGAAAGGAGCCCAAGACATACAAAAAGTGCCTGAGCAACATGTTAAAAGCAGCCTGAATTTCAAGTTTATAGTTTCATTGTAACAGCCTCATATCAGGCATCACAAAGGAGTTTCTTCTGGCCGAGTATCAGTGATGGATGAAAGGGAAATGTTAGCTGAGACACCACAAGATAGCTGCCAGAACTGCACACAACCTTAGTCAGTCAGTTCATTACTTTCAGAAGTACATTTCACTTCATAAAAGCCAGATAATTTTCCTTCTGGTTTTCCTCCATTTAGTGTGGTGCAAGGCAGTCATGCTTTAAGGAATAAAACTATAAACATTCTTTCAGCTTGTAAATGCAGCTCACACCCGTTAATTACCCACTTCAATCTCCTCATCTGAAACACTAACAAGAATTAAGCTGTCTGGGGGGAAAGAAGGTGCCTGTCAATAGTTCTGTAAAGTTACTTTTGGAACATCTTGGGTGTTTTGTTTTTAAGAGGGGTCAGAGCCAAATTACACCACATTAAATAGAAAGGCCTGCTGAAGCAAAGGTAAGCATTTCAATTAATTTCAAGGGCATTTGGAATCTCCTCCTATATAAGTGATAAATCATTATGTTTTTGTATCACAGGAAAAGGTACAATGTTTTTCCATATACCAAAGACAGTAATCTTGAAGTTTTAGGAAGAAGCCTGGCAAAGAAAAGATAAACTAGGAGCAGCTTGCTCCTTTTGTAGTAGGGCTTTGCATTTTTCTAGAAAACACACTTGTGTTTCTAAGCATGGAGAATGACAAATTAATATGAAAAGTGAGTGTAAGTTTCTTTCTAGAGCTTTGAGCTGGACTGGTCTTCGTACATGTAGCAAAGGAAAGCCCAGAAACATGGTTTCCAGTCCGCGTACACAGGTAAAACACAGTAAGACAAACGGCCGGAAGGGCTGCCCAACCCTCTCCATTCCAAGAGAATTGAAAAAAGGTGCATGACTACTCACAAAGTAAATATCCAGCCTTTACATGGTGCAGGAGTATTAAATGTTTGTGCAAAGCATGGAGTTAAAAAATAAAACCACATAGATTCATTATAGAAACCTGAACTTGTTTGCCGTTGAATTATAGTAGCGGCTTCTTTAAGTTCTGTCTGCAAGTCTTCCCCTGGCTCACAGCAGCAGCCTGCACAAACAATTTAGAGTTGATCTGAACACAAGCCTGCTGCAGTCCACCACACACTGCTTCCATTTACGTGAAAACAGGAGTGCAGAGATCCCTTTTTTTCCTTTCGAAACATCTTCAGCTGCTCTTTCAATTCTCTAACTGCTGCTGAGAGCAGCACAGATGGGTTCTGGTTTCTCCAATATAACATCTGGACATTTTTAGCATCCTACAAAAGCTGGGCAGGCAACTCCTGAAGTGTCAGTTTGAGATTGAAAGGTACTTTTTAACCTTTCAGTTCCAGGGTTTTATTCATGCAGACAATGCCAGGATGCTGCCCTCACCCACGCTGCTGAGACCATACTGATCTCTTGTCTCTTAGCTTCTTCCTCCCTGACTCATCTTATTAAATGTCTGCCAGCAAGATCACTTCACCTTTACCTTTATTCTAACTGTCACATTCAGGGTGTTTTATTAGAGCTAAAAAAAAGAGAAAAAAAAAAATCAAGTTGTGTCTGAGAAGGCCTATTTCTAAAAACCTGGATTTAACCTGCATCTCACACACTGAGCAAACAAGGAATGGGCAGATGGAATTCTACTCCTCATCCGTGGTTAGCAACCAGCTATTTCCTACAATTCAGTTGGCAGAAAAAGCTTGCTGGAGACAACTCACATGAAGCTCACATGCAGGTAGTGCTGAACTCAACCAAGATAACAGTACCAGCAGTCAATTCCCCTTACTTCCAAGTTCAGTTTTACTGTATAATCAAAGAAAAATGACTCTCATCTGAGAATTCAGAAACGGAAAGTGTCCCAATGTTTTGCTGAACTAGAAGCGTCCGGTCTGAACCAGTGCCAGATGCTGTGAAAGATAAAGATGAACATTCAAGGGAAACCAGAAGCCTGTTACAGTGCAAGGGCATCCAGCTCCCTAAGACAGTGAACCAACCGTATTAGAGCAGAAAGCATTGGCACCTCATCTGCCCAGGAGCGAGATCTCTTCCTGACCTGTGCATCCCCTGGGAGATCAACAGTCCTGTGAGATAAGGTTTTCACACTTGTCAAAGATTAACTCAGTTACACAGCCAGTTGTAGTTCCCTATTCTCTCTCTACTCACTGTCCAACACTCCAACTGTACCACAGTCACCCTAGAGTAGCAGAGGCAGCTTTACTTGTGTCTGTCCTGTGCCTCAGAGATTTCAACTACGCCTAGATAGTAAAAGTGTTAAATTCAGAATATGATTTTTAAAAGCAATGGGTAGAACGGTTTAGAAGTCCTGTGTCTCAGCTCTAGCATAGTTATTTCCTCGGAAAGTGGGAAAGAAACATAGGAATCTATGTGAAACTGAGAGTTTATCTTCACAGTTAACAAAAGCATTGCCTGATAGATAAAAATAACCCAGATATTAAGGTTATCTCAGAACTGAGTGACATTTGATAAGTCACTTGAGCTCACTGGACTTCCTAATCTCTGACTGTAGTTATATTGCATGGGCAGGGAATATTTTGCAAAGCATGTTTGTGCAGCATTGAGAAAGATTAGATCACAAACCCTTTTACCTTTTACAGTTTCAAAAGCTAATCCACACAGCTTAAATGGATCATTTCTACAGGCCTATAATGACGAACATCTAATTTCTGCCATATAATTAGAGGCCTCTTCTAAGTATGTATGTATACTTTCTCATGCCGCTGGATGAGTAATCTGAAAGTCCCAGCATTTGGTTTATTAATACCACAGTAAAAACTGAACACTGAACATATTCCAGCATTACATTTTCATGGTTTCTTGAGGGATTTTTAAAGTCATATACAGTTACATTTGTATTGAATCAATACGATATATTACTCTTCATAAAAATACTGCCTCTCTTCCTGTGGTATTTTATCATCCTGTCTCTAAAACCAGCGTGGTCCTTGTAAACTCCAAATGGCACCCTCAGAAAGCTTCTGGCCACCTCTCTGTATTAAATGGCCTGCAGCCATACCTCGAGCCATATTTAGATGGAAATTTCCAAGGAAAACGGCTTAACAAGCATAAACAGAGTGGGAAGGTCTGAATGAGAATACACAGTGTGACTGCATTCAGGGGGTCTGTACCTGGGGATACAGGTGTCTGTTCTGATTCCAGCCCTAAGACACTGAAAAAAAAATAAATATCAAAGGCAAATTGAAATGCAAATTGAGATATATAATGGGGTGTACTTGCCTGCATGTTAGTACTGAACAGATTCAGGATACTTCAAGTGCCATCTTGTGGAAGGTCAGTCTGAGCTACTGAGCAACATTAGCAAGAACACTAAAAATCCCCACAAACCTGGAAGACATTTAAGTCCTGTTACAAGAGAAACTCAGATATAGTATTAAGGTCAAATTCAGATTTTGACTCATAGATGGTACCTCAAAGATCATTTGGTTTCAATCTCCACCCTCTACTAGACCAGGCTGCCCAAAGCAAAGGAAGATAAAACCTTCAAGAAGACATTAGCAATTAAACTTACAATTTAAACGCCATACAAAGATGACAGTGTTCCAGAAAAAAAGCCAATTTCCATCCTATTTACCACATCTACTTTCTTCTACTGCAATGCTAAGCTTACAGAAACTTTATAACATTCCAGTCCAATACCAAGAGTGCTCATTTTTAGGTGGCATCAATACCGTTTATGGACAGTGGTAAGGCACGCTGTTCTGATTTCCAAAGACACACACATACACCACTCCAACTGCTTCAAAGACAGCTAGTTTACTACGGATACTACGGCAATATTAAAAAAATCAGTGCATTTTACATTATAGCATCTTTGTATCAGCTCCACCTTTCACTTCTCAGCTACCGTAAAAGCTTTGCTTTATACTGTTACTAGGTGATTACTATTTGCTTTATATTGTTAATAAGTGATTGCTATTAATTAAAAGACCAATATTTTCTCAAATGGGTGGCTTAAAAATCACAAAGCCCTATTTTCAGAGATCACACTAACAGATATTACTGATTTCAGTAGAATCTGTGCTTTGAGAGCCACAGAAAAAACAGTTTTTAAAATGGCCTAAAAGCAAACTTACACGCCTGTCATTAAGTATTCTCAGTTGAAACAGGGGCAAGAGTTTCAAGCTGCTAACACTTCCCACTGGCAGGTTTTTTATCAGGAAGATAATGGGAAGAAAATAAAAAATTTGTTCACAACAGGTGCTTAACATTGCTTTGAAGATAACTGAAATGTTAACATAGAAAGGAAGGGTCTGTCTCAGGTTATTAGCACTGCATTTAGCGCAACTGTAATAGATACTCTCGCAACACAAACAGTTGCCTAAGGCTTGATTTCAGCTCCTTCCAGTTCCCACCCTGGAAGCTCCACAGAAAACAGTTGGATGTGCAAGATAGCCTCCACTAGCCAGAGAACTGAAATAAAAACATACTTAGAGAGGAACACTCAGCAGAAGATTCAGATCCAAGTAAGCTGTCACAGATGACATTATTAATACACAGTTCCAGACGAGTTTGAAGGACTACTTAACCCATGTTTGATTTTGTCCTGTAATCCTATCAATAATTAAAGAAATCTTTGAGTAATTTGCTTTTAATTAAGGCTTACATTTTAAAATTGAGTCAGCATTGCAGTTAAAGTGAAGCAGCTTTGGCACAGAGAGGAGCGATCTTGACAAGCCCCTCGTGCTTGTTCAATGAAACTAATCTCACCGCTCATGTTCATACCCACTTTGAACAACCGTAAAATCTCAATGCAAAAACATCACTTCTATAAACTGTGTTCCACTGTAACCCCCAAAGCCATGCTGTAATTAAGAAGACCATCCTCAGGGCACAGTGTGATGACACAAGCCATCAGCACCAGAAAGAGCTAAGTCATCCTATCTGTCCACCGTTCCTGTCAGTGGTTTCTCATCCTGCCCACTCTCTGCTCAGTTGTATCCTGACACCAATTAGAATCTGGAACAAACCCCTATTTACAAAGAAAAACTCTGCATCTTCTCTAAGCCAGTAAACACCAACCCACTTTGCCTTGTGGCCCCAACCACTCTATTAGTCATGATAACACAAGCTTGGCTCTTGCTTTGCTTTTTATCTCGTGATTAATATTTAATTGATTCCAAGGTGATTAAGAAGAGTGAAAGATCAAGGTAGTTCATGAAAATCAGCAGCTATCTAGAAAAATGGCCTTGAAACTTTGTCTGAAGGCAAATTACTATGACCAGGTCTGCAGAGGACAGCAGGGCAAGCTCAGAGCCCAGACTATGGAAAAAGCTCATGGTAACAAGGCAGGTCCAAGATCAAGCCAGGAATTCAAACTGCAGATCAGCTCCTGTGAGGATAACCAAGGTCCTATGCAGGCCAGTGATTGCTGAGGTGGTCCGCAGTGACAAGATCAGGGTGAGAAGTCAGTCCACAGGTCAGCAGCAGCACATAGGCTATCACATCCACAGCTAAGGCAGGGACCAGAGGCCCAGGACTGATCTTAAATGTGCTCCTGGGCCCGTGGCTGTAGGGGTGTGGGATGGAGATGCCAGGTAAGGCTGCTCAGGGCCATTAAAGCCTGCCCTCAGGTTCTCACAATTATAAAAATAAGCCCCATCAAGTCTCCTATCAGTCTGTTCAGGCAGTCAAAGAAATAAATAATGTAAGACCACCCTAAAACACTGAAACTCATCTTTCTACACAAAATGTAAGCACACATTCAGGAGAACATGACTAACCTTTCCTCCGAGTAGTTCTTGCTGTATGGATAAACAGGCAATTTCCATCTCCATGGTTATTAATCTGAATGGCTCATAAGCACTACTGTTCTCCCTAAGCTTTTGGTAGTTATTATATGCACATATATATATATATGCATACGAAATGACTGGCATCTAACTTGGATTCTCAGGTCCTAACTGAAAGGCTGGCAAAATCAGCAAAAGTCATTCATGTCAATAGTCTGACTCATGCCTCAATATGCTAAATGAAGCTAAAAGGAAGAATGGAAGGAAGATACATTCTGTAAGATCTTCTTGAGGAAGAGTCCTTGAAACTTTCCTAGCCTGAGATGAATAAAAAATTTGGGCTTTTGAAGTGGCATTGAGTATTGCTTGTTGTCCCTTGAAATCCACAAAGACAGCACGGCTCTCAGGAGTAACAGGAGTTATTAAAGGAATAACTACAGTGGAAACTAGAGCATGCTGGCGGTGAGTTCAAGAACAATTTGGGATTTGTAACATTTTATTCAGCTCAGCCAGATTGAACTGTCTGCAGAACAGCTTTGGATCTAATGGAAAAATTTGTGTATGACTGTGCATAAAGATGGGTTTACCCCATGTTCATCTCATCACTCAAACATGAGGCCAATTTATTTCTGCATGAAATAGGATCTCTATTCAGTCCTTACCACTCTCCTACCAGTGCTCTGACCAATGCAAACTGTTATTTTGGGTTTAAAAACCTTCAAATATCACCTCAGCACTGGGAATTCTGGAACCTGGATTCTGGGGAACGGTAAGACAGTCACCTGAATCACAGGAGCAGGTTAGCATTTATTACCTCATCACATCACCCTCCTAAGAGAGAAGCAGAAAACTCGCCTGCTTGGCGTGGCAGAACAGTTTATCAGTCTCTGGGCAAGAGGAGAGTGAATTTAGATGTGTAGCCTCCTGCTATAAAGCATACAGAATTAAATTTCCACAAGTTTCTCACTGGAACGTCCCTTGGGCAAAGCAGTTGCAGCCAGCACATGACAAGGCTACCAAACACTTAGGAGGATCTCAATTGTTCTCAAAGGAGAGAAAATGCCTTAAGCCTCACATGAGGATGAGCTGTTCCCTATCACCTTGTCTGACCCTCTGCGGCACCAGGCTCCTTCATCCTACTGGTGCCCCTGATAATCCTTTCTTCCAGTTGCAATACACAGGGTGCAAAAACTAGGGGTGGCAGCAGCAGTAGGTACTGCCCGAGTGCCATATAATGTGAGCTGTGGTCAGCACCTTGCACAGCCAGAAGTTCCAGGCAGGTCTCACAGGCCCTGGCTCAAATCCGAATGTTTCAAAATGTCCTAGGATTATTTTCTCTTCTCTCTGGGAATTTTCTGCCCATTTAAACTCTCTTTTGCTATTCCAAAGCCTTAAACATGGTTTAAATCCACTGGTAAGAAATGCTTCCTACTTCAATTTGGTGTGAAGGTGTTTCCATCCAGCCCCATCATTTGCCTCCATACCCGACAGCAAGATATATGTGATTACCTGCTATATTATTTGTCTTTAACTAACTTGAAAAAATAAAGCAAACCCTTCCTGACTGAAAGATCTTTCAACATACATGAACTTTATCCAACCCTGCCCAGCTTTTCCTTCAGTAATGGGTTTACATCAGCTGCCAGAGTGAAAACTCTGACTATTTGTGAAGACATACAGTGTAATACTGCTTCATTAATTCTCTGCCCTGAGCTGCACAGTGTACCCAGCTCATCCTCAGAGAGCTATGACCTCTGCTTACCAACAGAGGTTGTAATAACCAGGAAAGAATAAGAAAGTCCATATTCATAGAGAGCCCAAAGGCTTTATTAATTCGTATTTATAGAACATAGAAAAGGTTTGTTAGTCAGGATTTATACATTCACTTTATCTCAATAGAGAGGAAAAAACCCAGTTTTACTCTTATCTTTTATGTCCCAGTGCCAGTGCTTCAGGCAGAAGGGGTTTCAAGCAGATAACTTCTTTCCATTGGATTATTGTAACCATGATTCATAGGACAGTACTGCTGCCAGACACATGTTTTAAAAGAAACTGGAATCAAGTTATACTGAGAATGGTCATGTCTGCTCTGGGTTCAAGTAAATTTAAATGACTTCTTCACAGAGGAGCTTTAAAATCATCTCTGCCTTTTGGGGAAATGGGTAGCCAGCATCTAGGGTAGTAACTTGAGCACAGTACTACATGGAGATGTATTTGTGCCCTCCAGTAACTGATGATTATTTCATCAGATGGGGTTTTAATATAGAATAATTTTTGTATGAATTATAAATTAGATAGGAACATACAAAGCTATTTTGAGAAATAAGTTCCATTAGATGGAGGAGCTGTTTTCCCACAACATGCAAACATTTAAATAACTTGAACTGACATTCTTGTCTCAGCTCAGACTGGATCCTGTATCCCTCTCCATCCTCCTTGTTGCAAGAATTCATTTATTTAGGAATTTTGTTTACTGTCCAATAAATATTTACTGTAATGGAAGCTAAAATACACCCAGATTAGTGTGCTGTGTGAAACAATGGTCAATGTCCTCGTTGTTTTCAAAGACCACTGTCCACATAAAAGCATGACAGAGTTAAGCTGAAGACATGCTGATAACAATGTAGCATGGAAGAAGGGAATGTACAGAAAAAAACCTTCCTGCAAAAATCTAGGTAGTGAAAAAGGTAACTAAAGTCCACCTACCCAAGACAGTGTTAGGTAACTGGAGGCAAGGAAAAAACACCCCAACCAACCAGAAAAAGAATTTGCTTTTCTTGTTCCAAGGCAGCCCACAACATGCATCCTTGGAACAGCCCAAACATCCAGTACCCCCTTGTGCAATGGTTTTCTGGCATCCTGCTCTAGATCTGCTCTCCCTCTCTCAGGTAATGCTGCCCTCACACTGCTAAACAAGCAACTTCTGCTTACAAAAGCAAACTCTCATCTGTGCAATTTTATTCTACCTGCTGGAAGGTGTCAGGGTCCTGAGAACACCAATGGGTCCTAATTGCCCTCACCAACCTCATCAGGGGCCTCTGCCATGCACTGTGGTCATGCTGGTCCCAGAACTGCATTTAAGCTTGATCAAGGCCTTGCTCTTAGACCTTGCCTGAGCTGTGCACAGCCTGCAGCCTGCTGCCTTACTACTCCTGTGTTGCTCTCAGAGCTGTCTTACTACCTGGGACTTGTATGATGCCCACCAGCCTTGTTCTGCTCTCGCTTGTTCAGGCAGAGGAGCACAGCAGCCTTTGCTGGGAAGGACACTGCCCCTGCCTGCCTGCCCTTGCAGAGCATCCCTTTCTTGCTTCTCCTAACAGCACGCTTGGTGAGTGAAGTCCAAGAATAGCTAGTTGTTGTAAAGGAATCAAGCTGAAAAACAATGAAACCCTCTCAAAGGAAAGGGGGCTGAGTAAAGATGTAACTACAAATATTTCCAGGTAGCCTGAGCACTCTGAGAAGGAAGAATCTAGTCAGGGTCTCCGATTTGCTCAACACTGGAGCTAAAGCCACAGCTGGAATCCTGCAGTGGGCTCTGCTCTATGTAATGACATTTTCAGCTACCCAAGGTGCATGCCTGCTGATGGCTTGTGAAAGGAAGCAACTGCCTAATAAACAAGTTGAATCTAAACAGCAGAGCAGGGGTTTTAGATCCTCTGGGAAACCTTTATTTTGCTATTGATCTACGCTGCTCAGTTTGGTCCTTTCCCATTCATACACAATATAAGATTTAAGTGGTTTTCCAAGTGTTAACCTATTTACTTTTTGGAGTATGTATGGAAATAAGCCTGTGCCTCAAACCATGTCTAAAAGGTCCCTTACAAACATGAAAGACACAATCTGTCATTGCATGTGTTATTAACTCCCACCCTTATGAGAACTCTCAAAAAAATCTCCTTCCGGCACTTAATAGTTTTCTCAGAATTCAAGTGCTTTCTGTGAGTCAGCACCTAAAGGATATTTGGATTACAGAACACTATCCCTTTATAACTCCAACACTCTGATCTTTGATCCAAAACCAGATTAGGGATATATGTTCTGGAAGCCATAAATTCATTACCTGGGCTTAAAAAGAAATCCTTCTATCCTATATTTTAAGTATGCATCATTTTGTAGTCAGCAGCCAGGCTAGAATCAAACCTGCTCATAGATTCACTTTGTTATTGGTGCTTACAGCTTGTGCTATTGTTTTAGCATGTTAAATATACAAGTGACCTCAGTCACATGCCAGTGCAGGCTTTTTCCAACCACTATGACGTACACTGAATACCACAAAGAATTAAGATTTTCTGCTCATTTTCATGTACACCACCACAAACTCCCAACGGAATAAAAAGCTAAGTGCTGCTCTAAACATCTGTGATCAGCTGCAATATTCACAGTTTGTTGACTGCAGACTGAAAAACAATGTAATGATTTACTGCATGTCAGACCAGGAACTTCTGTACCATCATTTCTTACGGTTTCTGAAAGTTGTGTTCAGATGCTATCCAGAGTATACCCAGAAACCAGAAGAGGAATCCTCCCCAGTTCCAAGAAGCAACCCACATACCGTTTCTAGGTAATGAATATACCAGAAATACAGTCCACAGAAAAGAAGAGAAGCTGAGAACACTGTGACCCACACAGTGACTGAAAGAATTAGGACTGTTCATTCCAGACAATGGGGCTGAGGCATGGTTATGCATTTAAATACATAAAGGGCTGCTGCAGAGCTCTGTGCAGACCAGACAAGGCAGGATGCTGTGCTGTAAAGTTATGGCAAAGAAGATCTAAGTGGGGTATTTTGGGAGAACTTCCTCAGAAAGCAGTCACCCATGGAATAGATGACCCAGAAGAAACTGCCTGAGCAGGCCTTAGAGTCCCTACACTGAGTAATTTTGGGAACAGGTTTTAAAAACATCTTCAGTGGAAGACAGATCTATTCATCTGTCTGGGAATATGTGGATGGATCAACCTTCAGATTGCTGCTCTAAAGCTTACTTTGGGGAGGGGGCGGAATGTGAGGTGCCAGGACCAAATAACAAGGAACAGATATTTTCTGATTTTGCTCTTTGACTGCATTGCTACTTAAATAGCAGAACTGCTTTTCTGAACTCCTCAGACTCACAGCCGAAGCGTTGTCCTTCACACCAGTGACAGTGGCATCAGTATCCTGGTAACTGTCTACAAAGAAGGCATCAGCTCACCCCTGTGTTAAGGAATAGTATCTTAGTAACTGAGTGACAGAAACTTTCAGAATTGCAGACAGGTACAGAGGTCTCTCTCCTGAGAGACCTCTTTACACTAATTATGAACCTTAGTTACAAGGTACAATCCCAGTACTCATACAACCCCAGGATCACAAGGTTGAAAAAGACCTTTAAGATCATCAAGTCCAACCGTTCCTGTCCTATGCTAAACCATATCCCTAAGTACCTCAACTATCCACCTGTTAAACACACCCAGGGTCGGTGACTCAGCCCCCTTTCCTGGGCAGCCTGTTCCACCTCCCGACAACTCTTTCAGGGAAGAACTTTTTCCTAACATCTGATCTGACCCTGCCCTGTCGCAGCCTGAGGCCATTTCCCCTTGTCCTATCTTCTGTCACAATGTTATAGAAGTAATTATTCACCAGCACAGAGTGCACTTTGATAGTAGTCGTTTGGCAGCTTTCGAGAGCAGACTGTAACTAATCCCATATCAAGGACAGACAGATTGGGAAACGTAGACAAGTAGTTGTGTTGACCCTCCTACAGACAAACCTGGTTTAAGGAAATTGGGAAGGTGCCCCATTGGGCCCGCCTCTACATTGGTCCAAGACAACTATAGTGGAAGAAAGAGCACAGCCTGTGTACATCTGTTAGGGCTTCTTGGTTTGGTTCTACACACTGCTCGTTCCACTTTTCCTGAAGCAGATGTTGATTGGGATCCAACAGAAGAGCTAGGAGAGAGAGCCATAAAAAGGGACAACAGCACAGCAGGAAGGAAAGACTTTAAAAGAAATACCCTTCCATAAATGTCTCGATTGCCAACACTACTTCTACCAGGGAAAAGGAAGAAACTATCTCAGGCTGAGAATTCAATAGTAGGATGAGTCTTAGTGAAAGCCTAGCTATTGCATTGTCCTGCAGCAAGAATTAGAAACTCTAAGCAAGAACCCAGAGGTAAGTCTAAACCCAAAGTGAGCTCTTTGACAAGCAGGATAATGATCTCCAGGGGGACTTAGGTAAAATGACTTGGAGAGGAGGGGGAAAGTTGAGCCCTGCTTTTACAGTTAAGGTGGCTGAACGCTAGAATAGGTTGCACAGAGAAGTTGAGCAGCCTCTATTCTTGGATATATTTAAAATCTAATTGGACATGGTCCTGGGAAACTTGCTCTCACTGACCTGCTTGATGTAGGGGCATGGACTAGGTGGTCTCCAGAGTCCTTTTCAATCTCAACTATTCAGCCACACTGAATTTAACACCAAGTTAAATTATCCACAAGTACAAATTTAGACCAAGGCTCTCTTCTGGATAGAAGACAGAAATAAAGAGGTAGATTTCTTAGTCCTCAACAAGTGATGGTGGATGATTTTGAATATGAATCATAGGAAAAAACTGTGGCAGAAAAGAGGTATTAGAGCCTTCCACATACAGGAAACTGGAGAGAGGAGGGAGGGCACAGAACCAGGAAAACACTGGAGTCAAGGGAACAGGAAGGCTCAAAACTGTGTTTTCGCATGGTCAGGGATTGTGAGGATGAAGTACCACTCTTGACTGACTGTTCATTGTAGACTTTGAAAAGACAACTGTCAACTCAGGAAACAGCTCAAACTAAAATATTAAAGCAATGCTTTGTTGTTTAGTTTTGGTTGTTTGGGTTTTCTTAAAATCACTAATCATCTTTTATAGCTCAAGTTATTCCCACACACAAAAGTTTCTGGGTAAAGTTTCTGAAAGCACATAAATGCCATGGATACTTCTAAGAAAGCTCATCTGCATTGTGTTGCACTGTCAGTATTGCAGACAGCTGGACACTTAATCTGGTCCAGACATTCCTGGCTAACTGAAAGCATGACTGAAGCACATCTCTGGTGCAACTTGCTTGAAAACATCAACCGGTTTTTGCACTTGTTCCCATCCTTGACTAAATCTCACTCTGTTGCTGCTGCTCTCCAGCCAGTGCTGCTAATGGTTCACTGTCTTTCATAGCTGGAGAACAGTTATATAAAGGTCTCCACAGCTCTTCCATGATAGCATCAGGTGGGAATTTATCCAAGGTGCTTAGTTTCTTAAACAATTAGAAACAGAACAGACTATAATGGAACAATATGAAGGATTTTTCAATGCCAGGGAGAAGTGCCAAAATCACTCTGGAAGAGTGCTTGTGTTAAGATATCCTCAGACAGTTTGGTTTTTATTTATTAACAGTAGGAATTTTTTCTTCATGCCAACACTGACATGTGATCATAATATGTAAAAATCTACTATCTAAAACCTGATAACGTTCCAGGAAAGAGTTATACAAGCTCCATGTGTAAAGTGGTGAGGGAAATACTCAGTTCTGCTTAAAAAATTTCAGCTAGCACTAAATACAGCAGCACCTATCATGACCTGAGGTCTGTCCTCCATATCCATTGCAGACCCACAACCACTCTGGGCAGATCCACATGTTTATTAGACATTTATGTTTATACTTTTCTCTATTTGTGCTGGTAGCTGTTTGATAAATAGTTTGGACTGTTTTTTTCAGAGACCTTGAGGACTTAAAACACCAAACAGCTGCAAACTGTTAAGTACAAAGAAGAGAGAGCTTGTGACTTCTCTTGAAAAGGACAGCTAAGGATCAAATAATCCAGAAGTTCCTGTTGAAAAATACGGCCTGAAGATGTGAAGCAGTGCTTAATATCATCAGTCACATCAGTCTTGCCCCAGTGGACTGAGCGTGGGGTGCTGAAAGGCCCAGAGTAGCTTTGGTTTTGCCTAGTCTTGGGAGCTCAGGTCTTGATTTACAACACACCTCAGAACCCTACAGCCCTCCTTAGGTGGATTAGGGACACACTTAAATAACGTACTAGACTGGAGCCAGAATGTACAGTGCTGTGTGATCAAGCCCAGAAATTTAGTATGAACCTGGCTCAGTTGTGACTGGAAATAATCTCTGTGCAAATACTATTCAGAAATGGTTTGGCCACTGACCCTGCTAGCTGCTTGCTAGAGATGAAACCTTTTTTTCTACACAGCCTCCTTAATTTCAGTAAGGCTTTGTCACTTACATATCCCATAACAAATTTGGGTTTTTAATCCTTTTTGCATTGCTCTCTGTGAATAAAGGAGGATAAGAAAACTTCTTCCTTGCATCTATGCTTTGCTTTTGGCAGGTTGCTTCAGAACAGTGGGATCTTGCACTGCACCCTCCTCTCTGTCTCCCCTTGGTCTGTGCATCCTGACTGACCTCAATGTAGTCTAACATTTTGAAAATTGTAGTTGCTGAGACCCTGTTCTTTTTCTTTGCTTCTCCTTTGATCAGTGTTCTTACAGGATTATAGCTGGGAACAGAGATCTGGTACTGTGATTAATTATTCTTTCTTTTAGTAGACAAAGTCCATTCATTACACCTTTCTACTGAGGAAGTTCACATTTCCAAACACTCTCTAATATCATGATCAAATTGATAAATAAACCCTGAAAACACTCCAAAAATTACCAAAGCACAACAGGCTCACATTTTTTTAGGACTGCATAAAAATGCTGATTCACAGACTTTAATTTAAAATTACTACTGAATCTTTCTGCTTAAATAAGTAAAACCAAAGTCCTGGCAGAATACCCCATTTCTTCATATCTCTTCCACATTCAGCACTCTGCCCAGGGTAAAACACTGGGTGGAATTACTTGTCATCTCGACAAGCATCCTGAAAAAAACCCTTTCATATACCTGATGCTATTGAGTCAACATCACCAGATCTGACACCACATCTTAGACCTCACCTCAGAAAGCTGATGAAATTTTGCAGGGCTCTATAAGGCGATCAATGGTGTGAAACAGGTAAGTATTCTTAAATGAGTACATATTATTAAGGCAAAATAAATAATTCAGTACCTGAGGTATGATGAATTTCCATCAAATTCAAGACAGGTCAGCCTGAATTCCTGCCTATAGTCCTGGTCCACTGCTCCAGGATAGTGTCTCTTTTCCATCCTTTCCCCTCCACACTGTTCACTCCTGCAGTAGACTTCTAGATGTGCTCCAAATCAGTGTCTCCAAAACAGACCAGCCAAGTGGACTCACCCCAACATTGAGATCTGAAGTGCTCCAGGATCAGGCACCAGGTATGTGCCTCACTCCCCTGGTTCCTCAGCAAGCCAAGCAGCCCCAGGTCTTCACCCTGTGCAGCATGGGCAGACCAGCTATAGGCACACCACCAGCACACAGTGCATGTACTTGAGGATCTCCACCATGGAACCAGGAACCTGAGCCTTTAGGGTGCCCTGCTTCCAATGAGACACAAACCTGGGCTGACTTCTCTGTTAAACTGATTCTTGTCAATTCAGAGGGTGCTGAGAGTGAAAGACACGATGTGAATATATCTGCCTGTGTTATACATGGCTGTGAAACTGCCAAGACCAAGTTTTTCAAATAGCTGCAGTAGTACAAGGTCGTTTTGTAAGCATGGCTCATCTGGGGAGTCTTCTCTTTATAAAAAACAAAATTTTCAGGGAAATATTTATTTCATTGAAATCCCAGTATTTCTTGTGAATTGGAAAGCCTTTTGTTCAGGGCTGTCAGCCACACGTCTATCCAAATGACGCAGCAGTGACCTCTGGTGTCCAGCTGATGCTATTTCATACGTGGTCTGCTAAACTAAGCCTGCTGGTAATGCTCTTTGGGGTAAATTAACTCAACATTTTTTCCAAAAGCAAGTATACTTGCTTCAAGGTAAGAACATTCCTCTTTCTACTAATAAAGAAGAGGGCTTCAAACTGTAGATTATTTTTCAGGTCACTGGCATGAAGATAGCACAACTTACTCTGAATGCTTTCACTGGTTATCAGAATAGTATTAGCATTAAATGAACCTTGAACTACCCTTATAAAAATATTCTCAATAATTTTACTGTGGAGGAACACAAGGCATAAACCACTGGGTGACATGCCCACAGTCACACCCAAAATCAATGACAGAGGGCGTCATGTTTAGGGGAAATAATTACTTCAAGCCCTATTCTTTAATCACAAGACCATTATTTCTTTTCCTGTGCTGGATCAGCAGAGTATAGATCAACTGCAAACAGCATGTGTCATGCCTGTTCATTAAGCTCCCCAGGATCCACGTGACAAGGAAAAGCAATGCACACTGGAACAGAGACAGGATGCTTGCTTTCGGTTCTCGACTCAATCACATGAGAGCACTAATGCCATATAGCAGTCATAAGCCTCTTGATTTGATTCTAATGAAGTACTGACCAACAACTTCTGCTAAATCAGCAGGAAGAACATTTAAAACATTGTTCTTCCCCTTTTCTCTTAAACCCGTGCCCCTCAGCCCTCCAAGGGACCAGGACTTGCCCCCATATTGCATACTTGAGAAATCTGAGTCTGCCCCCTGCAACAGGCCAGAATTACAGTGACTGCTCAGTCTCCAAGAAGTTAAAGCTGGCACAGAGCAAGGTTGTGTGATCCTATGCTGCCTCTCCGTGGTGAAACAAGGCAGCAGTAAGCAGGAAACTTTCACTCACAACTTCTAGGAATAAACAGAAATATTCCCGGCAGCTCCCTGTAGCTATTACTCATTTACTGCTACCAGGGACATCCAATTCTGCTGACAACAGGAGGAAAAAGTTTTCGGAATTTGAATCTGAGACATGCAAAGACAAAGGACAGTGAGCACGCGTGGCAAGCCGGCTCGCCGGTGGTATGAGTGAAACACTGATGCCAGCTCTGGGTTAAGATTGCACCTAGGGATTTCCTCAGGACGACAGGATTTATGAAGCATGAGGGCTCTGACTTCTCAACTTAAACTACTGAGCATCCAGGACTGATGTTTGTACATTAGCATCAGGAAGTAATGGAGAAAATCATAGAATCATAGAATGGTCTGGGTTGGAAGGGACCCCAAGGATCATAGAGCTCCAACCCCCCTGCCACAGGCAGGGCCACCAACCTCCAGGCCTGGATCTACACAAGGTTGCCCAGGGCCCCATCCAACCTGGCCTTGAACACTCCAGGGACGGGCCATCCACTACTTCTCTGGGCAGCCTGCTCCAGCACCTCACCACTCTTTCTGTAAAAAACTTCCCTCTAATATCCAATCTAAACCTCCCTTCCTTTAGTTTTAATCCATTCCCCATTGTCCTGCCATTATCTGCCCTTTTAAAAAGTTGAATCCCCTCCTGCTTACAAGCTCCC
>VZTU01012775.1:2262-28375 GCA_013400835.1 Zapornia atra | reverse complement strand
GTCCCTGCTGCCACCCCTCTTCTAATGGAGCCCAGGATACCATTGGCCTTGCGAGCTGCAAGAGCACACTGCTGGCTCATGTTAAGTTTCTCATCCACCAGATGCAAGGACTTCTAAAGAATACAAAATGAAAGGTAGCACAATATACTGCACTGCTGACCAATTATAACACAAACCCCAGAAGTTTTGCTGAGAACATGGCAAACTGTTCTGCTCTCAAATCAGGCTTTGCTGAAAGAAAGAAAACCCACAGACCTTCAAAAGAATATACTGAGTAACACGCCCATTCTTCCTACCCAGAGGCAAAAGTTATGTAAAGGTGTTTAATCATAAGGGCTTAACTCCAGGCAACAGCAAGAGTGATGGCAATTCAAAAAAAAAAAAAAAAAAGCAGATGGACCCTGATCTATCCCAGTAGCTTGTTTTTGGATAATCAGGCTGCATTTTTGTTAGCACTGTGCTAACATACACCCATGTTCACCCTGTTTCAGACTGTAAAACCTCTCTATACCATTCAGCTTAATCCACTAGCTCCCATATTGCAGGTGAAACCTTCACTTAATATACTTCTTCTGAAAGTACATAGTGATTGTCTGAGTAAATTAAACATCAGGCACTATACCCCTCTGCCCATCTGGTTTTATTCCCATGATCAATCATAGGCAGTGTTAGAAAGGTGTACCTCTATTTCACACTGCCTGCTTCTATATCCAGCCATTTGTTTGTTACTCTGCTTGCTTTTGCAGTAGAAACTTATCTGTCCCATCTTCCTTCCTCATGGAAGAACTTAAAACTTGTCAAGTTATTTCTCAGTCTTTTTGATAAATTAAACATACAACACTAGTGTCTTGCTGTGAGGTGTTTTTGCTGACCCACAAGTTTTTTGGCAAATCATTCTTTGTTCTTTCCAGTTTTTCAACATTCTTTTTAGAGATGTGCTGCAGCTGATTTCCACCTTGGTGGTGCTCTCTACACAAACATCACCACCCTGTTTCTATCCCCCTTGGCCCTGTTTCACCCATTTCAATTTTTGGAGGTATTTCTTATTGTCTAGGCTTGCTATTTTTTTTGGTTTGTTTATTTTGCTCCCCAATGTGTTAACTTCAGCCCTACCTTTATGAAAAATGCATTTTGCTGGAACGAGCCCAGCAAGCAAATAAATCTTGTTCTTTCCTATATTGCTTTTTAATATTCTACCACCTTTTACAATGATCACAAAAGTTTATCACATTTCACTTTTACTCTCAGATTAGATAAGGGTATTAGAACCTCTACAAAGCACTGTGAAGCCCTACCAGTGATAAATATCATAAATGGCAGTTCTCTCCACCAACTACCTCCTTTTCCCTATAAACTACTAGCTCATCATCAACTTCATGTCTACCTAATGTTTGTCAAAGGCCTGTTTACATCTGTAAAACATTTTACTTGAAATGCATACCATACTAAAGCTTTTAACAAAACCACTTGTTCTATCTATGCAGCTATCCTCTGAACTTGAAATTGCTAAGAATAAAGTTCATTTTCTCAGAAATAAGTATTTCCTGTCAAAATATGTTAGCTGACATTATATTCTGAGAACTTCTCAGCTGAATCTTTTTCTTGTTTTCCTATGATTTTGCTCAAAACTTCTGTCAAACTCGTCTGCACTTACTACTTTGTTTCCTTTTAGAACCCTGGCAACACCGTTCTGGTTTCATAAAATTCTGCAAGTTTTACAAAACATTTCATGCCTGAAACATGTTTCATGTTTCAGCCAAGTAATTATTTGGATTCACATGTTTAGAATGCTTTGTACTTCTGCCATATTGGCACGACATTTGGAACATTCCTTGGACCAAGTGTCAAAATATCCCAGAAAGCAAATAGATTGTCGTAAGGACACTAAGCAAATACAAACCCTGGACCAGTCAGTGTATGTATTCACTTAGCATTCTTGAATGTTGTCCTCTAAATGAAGTTCAAATGTGCTTGCAAAGCTTGCTAGATCCATGGAAGGATCTTCTTTCACCACTGGTGTCAGTGTGGTGTTCATAGCACGGTGATAGCATCTCTTCTCCTGGAGTAACATGTACATTAGTGCCTTCTCAGCTTATATCTTTCATCTGTGAAATTGGTAAGTCAAAGTCTGCTTGACTTTTTTAAACAAAAAAACACATACTGGAGATAACAAATGGAACCAGTACTCGAAGTTTTTGGCAAAACTATCTGGAGACAAGAGATCTCTTCAGTGGCTTTTTTTGAGAACTTTTTGTGCAAATGATTTGTAGTCAAATGACAAATATTTCTTACAGCTGATGTTTAACAATCTCTAGGGTTACTTTAGAATAAAGTGGGGTTTAATCTACATCTTATACAAGCAATGAGATTCTTGCCTTTGCCACCAATATGCAATAATTTATTTATGTAGTGCTGATACCTGAATTGCAAATAATTTTACCATCATTGCCTAAGAATGAGCTGTTGCCATTGCTACAATGAGACAGGTCTGGTTTCTTCCCACTGACACTTTCTTTAGTTTTACACCCTGGGCCACAGGAAGCAATGTACCACTTTCACCCTCAGTTTCCATCACAGCTCTTCAGGTTTAGATTGCTCTCTCCAGCAGTCCTACCCAACCCTCCAGTACACCAGGCTTATTTTAACCAACCTGAGAGTTGTCCTTTTGGTCCAAGCCATAGCTGAGTCATCAAGACAATCACCATCTCTGTTGTAGGCATGCTAGGGTAATTTCCATCCTTAGGCTGAGCAGTGTGCCTCGCTTGTGAGAGTTGCATAAGTACACGAGCAAAAGTGATGTTGGACAGAAAGCTGGAGAGAGCATTAAAAGCTTGTTGTAACATTCAGAGAAGGGAAAGAAACATTCTCATCATAATCCTCCCCAAATCTCACTGTTGTTACCACTAGTTTTGGTAGCACATTCCACCTCAAACACCAGTATATATCATTTCATCTAGTATCCATTTGTTCGACACTGCTACAGCCACTCTCTGATCTATGATCAGAACTTTTTGTGTTAATGCACATCAGCTTTGCTCCAGTCACAGCTTACAGCCCCCCCAAGCAATGAGGCAAATCAAGGGGAGGGAAAGTAAACTTGCAGAAAAGGCAGCAAGAGAAAATAGCAGCTGCACAATATAGCCCAGCAAGGGGGACAGTGTCCTCAGTGTATGAGCTGTCGGTGTCAGGGTCAGAAATAAACAGTTCTCCACTCTATTTTTTAAAAATAATGTTCCTTATGCAACACTGTCTTGAGATTATACTTTCAAGCAGAACCCATACAAAGGAAAAGCAATTTCACTGCTGTAAGCTGAAAGGGACAGTTTTCCCTCTAAAGCAAATCTAAAAATAGCTCTTAGACTCTCATAATGAAAGTGGATGTTCTGTAAGTAAGGCTACAAAAATTTACTGGAAAACCCCACTGATGAAACAGCAGGAAGAACACTCAGCCCCATTTTTCCAAATACTGAAAAGAGAGAAGTAGCAGTAGAGTGGTAGCTGGACAAAACTAAATTACATCAAGGCACAAGAAGGTGAAATAAAAATAGATTTTCTTTAATGCCTTTTTACTCTTGTGGATACAGTGCTGTGAACCCAGTGTGTTTAAAAATAAGCTCAGTTTTTCAGTTCTCAGATTTGGATGCTTAAACTAGCCCAAGGGACCTCATGAAATCAAAGCACTACTGCCTTTGTGATTCAACATGTACACTGAGTATTTTCACATAGTATTTTCTTGGAAGGAAAAACAAAGCAGCAACCTTTCGACTGGTACACAATGTGTCACAATATCAACATAGCATATTCACATAACAAGGATAATATTTAACATGTTTATTCATGTGATGGTTCAGTCCAAACCAGTGGCTGAGCACCACACACCACTCACTTCTGGAGGGGAAAGAGACAGAGCCTCTGTGGGTTGAGATAAGGACAGTTTACTGATGAAACCACTGTGAACATCAAACAATAACAGCCAATTACACTCACACCCAGTGATAACACAGAGTACCTTACCAAATACAGAGTGCTGCCCAACACAAGAACCAACCAGCCCAATACCCAACCAGCCCCTTTTATGGGGGAGTGATGGCAGGTGATGTGGAAAACAGGCCAGGGTAACTCAGCTCACCTGGGCTGGCTGCTTGGAGAGGTTAACTCTGACCTGGCCAGGACCTTGACATTTAGGTACTTCTCATTTCATCACAGTCATGCTGTACAAGGAGTATGACTTGTCTCAACTCTTGTCTGCTCATTCCTTCATCTTGTCAAGTTGCTCCTGTCAGCACAACCATTGCCTGTTAATCCAGAGAGTTGCTAAATTTGGTGTACTTGCTCCCAAATGTGTGCTGTTGTCTTTTGCTTTCAGAGGAAAATGTTTTCTGCAGGCAGAGATGCCACTGTGCAAATATACTTAATGCCAGCTGTTTCTTACCATCGTGAGCCTATATCTGGCATCTATATGAGCTGGAAAGACCCCAGCTTTTCCCAAAGCTGGCTGATGTTAGGGGTCACCAGCTTCTCTTGCACAATTTATCAATGATTCCTTTCTAATGTTTTCCATAGAGCAGTGTTTTGCTACCTGTTTTCCTCTACTACTGAAGCCAAGAGGAAGTAGGTGTGTATGTATGTTACTTCAGGACATGGACAAGCCTTGGTGGCTTTCTGTCTCTCACAGTAGAAAGGGGGAATTTGCAACAGGTCATTTCTCTTTGTTGCTACTTCCTGTAGCACACAATAGAACAAAGTCCACCCTATACAGTCTGGTTTTACTCACATCACACCGCATGGCCGTTCTCAGCTTCAAAAGGCAAAAAAAGGTACTTAAGGTGATAGTATAAGAACAGTTTACTCCTCAGTTAAGCTCATTTGCCTGTATTTAAATGGATAGTTAGATAATTGACAGGTTATAAAGTCAAAACATCAGTTAGACAAGAAGATTATGCTGCACTACTGCAGTACTTTCTTAAACCTTGTGATAATTCTTTTTTTTTTGGCTCAAGTGCCTTTGCTACAGGTGAACTGTTGGCTTCCAAAGACAGCTAGCAAGATAGCTGAACAGGCAAGGCACTACTGAGGGCAGACAGCACTTGGGTTCTCTTGCTGCCTACACATCTGTCTCTGTGTGTCCCTGTTCTCTCACAGCTTTTACAGGAGAAACGACAGTGATCTCCATGGGCTAAGTGATTAAAAGTTTACTGGAAGAAAGTACAAAGCTAAAGCCAAAGGTTGTAACGTTTAGCCTCCTTTGAGGAGGTTGTGTGCAAACATGCCATCTTGAGCATTTCAAATTCCAACCTCTCAAACTAGCATGTTTCCAATGAGACTATGTGTAATAAAAGCAATGTGTTGTGCCCTTCTTATTTGTCTTCCAAACTCTGTAATAATGGAGTTCCAGAGGGTTCTCATTTGGTAGCCTCCAAATGAAAGCTGAAACTTGTACTTAGCTCCTTCATTACTGCAAGATCTGTTAAAACCATTTTATTAATAAAGCTTGAACAGGACAGAAGCTCCGTAAGATTTTTTGGCATAAGAAGACATGCTTTCTCTTTTTTTTAAGGTGCTATTTCTTCAGAGCACCCATGCAATTCATGGATTCTAGCCCAGCTAAGTCTTCTCAGATTGACAAAGGCTTCTTTGATCTGCAAGGGGCAATGACACTTCTGGTTGGACTGGCAGGAAACCAGGTAAGTTCTCCATTGTTATGTCCTCTGTGTTGGCTCTTCTCCACAGAACAGAAGGAAGTGAAGTGCTCTTCTCTAGCACTGTTTTACTTAATACCAGTTTACTGTGTTGTTAACCCAATTCAAAGAGTATGAACTCAATACAAGTCCATGTTAGTAGAGCATAGTTTCACCATAAGTGTTTTCCTAGATGACTGGAAGTCTGCTGATGTCCATTGTGGTATTCTGAATTCTTCCTCTGTCACTAAACACAAGTGACCTGCAAGCACAACACTTAAAAGGAAGTCAGAAGCAACCTGTATCTTTCAGATGCCTTTAATGTATGTGTTGCTACAACTTTGAAAACACAAACCAAAATTCCCCAAACCACCCCCACAATGGAAAAGCAACGTTTAGTTGAGATTAGGGGTTTTATTTCCTTGTGGATTATTTGTGCCTGCTTGTGCATTTTCATATATCAGAACTGTCAGGTAGAAAAACCACAGTAGTTAAGATAGAGCCAGTTAAACTTGCCCACTTTCCTGTGGAAAAAACAGGAGGTGGGCATGGTGTTGGCACAGATGTTAGTGCTGTGCTCTTCTCTAGGATGGGCTGCTCTGGGGGATTGAGTGAATGTGGCCATACACTCTCTCTCCTTGGAACAGGTATTCTCAGGGAGGCAAGGAGGGAGTGCTCTCTATCTTCCTTTGCCTAGAAGAGCTTGAGTTTTGCTTGGTATGCGTGTAAAGGCTTTGAAAGCCTGCGTGTATCCTCTTACATACCTATGCTATACATTCACAGCAAGGTCACACAATCTAGGCCTCTGTCATTTCACCACGAGCTTACTGGAACTATTTATCTGCAGGTACGTAATTGAGGGACCTGGAGGTTTAACATTTCTCCACCCTCTCTTAATACTGTTTAGTACATTATGTTCCAAAACAGATCTCAAACGCTTGGGATGTGGACTAGGGCACTTTTTATAAACCATTTAACAAGTTTAGGTACGATACCCTAAGCTCTCTGAAGCCTAGGAGTTCCTTGTCTTGTTCACATTTACATGAATTGTGTGAGACCTGTTTTAAGATTCTACTGTTTAAAAACAGCTGGGTACAGGATTAATAAATCTCTGTGGTACGATTTAATTAGCAGAGGTGCTTGGCACTGTTCATTTTACAGAAACTGCCTAAGCCCAGCAGCTGTGATACTCTTGTTTAGTCATCTCATTAATGACAAAGTGAATGTTACAACTGTTTTCCCAAATAGCATGGTGTGGGTGCTTGAGGAAACAATTTTCTTACCAACAAAACCCCAACAAATGCCTTGGTGCCCATTTCATGGTTTTGCAGCTGAACTATAATTTTGTCTCTTAAGTATCCTATTACAGCAGGGAAGTATTGTGCCTGCCTGGAGTCCTATCTTCTAAAGCAAGATGAGGTATTGTTGCTGCACTTGTGCATTGTAGCTTAGCTTTTATAAATGTGCAATACAGGGCACTCGAATCCCGCACATTTGAAGCCTAACAACACTTTAACTTCTTGCAAGACCTCCTGAAATAGTGTCAAAGAAACAGCACCTTAGAACCTACCTCTTTGCCAAAAATTACACTGTACAGATGCTCAACTGGAATAACCAGATTGATATTTCAGAAGAGTCCCATCATCATTTCTCAGAGTGTCGTATTTACTGAAGGTGCATCAGAGGCTTTGGTATTTGGGTCATCTTAATGCTTCGATCTTCTGGTACTGCGTCATTCTTTTATTGCACAGACTCCCTCCATTAATGCTTTGCCTTACACTGTGGTCCTGTAATGCTGCTCCTTGTAAAGTTCCTATTTTGTTTTAAATTTGATTGTAACTGGGTTCACTCTGTGTTACTGAGGGGGCAAACCTATAAACCACTCGTGTCTTAAACCATGTTATCCTTTAAGCATCACTATTATTCTTACTGTTGGGACGTTAAAATGTTTAGAACATGTTTGTATTCACTACATACTGTCTTAGCTTGTGAGTGAGCCACAAAACCAACTTTGGATTGACGAGGCAAAAGCACTAGCTCTTTTTGCCTTGTTATGGTTAGGCTTTAAAAGTCTGTCTTTGGATACTTTGAAAAGTTTAAATATGTTTGGTTTTTTTACTGCTTGTTCTTTGACACTCAGAGGCTCAGGTTTGTTTGCCTTCCAAATAAAGACTGGTGTCTGGGGGTTTTGAGACCCGTGACTGTGCTGAGACCTGTCATTTAGCATGAACAAATGTACATATGAGTAGTAACATACTGTCTCTGAATTCTTCCTGCAGTTCTACCTGCACTTCAATCCTATGATGGCAAGAAATTAGGAATCCTGCAGACACTCAT
Organism: Zapornia atra; assembly: GCA_013400835.1. Classification (NCBI taxonomy): domain Eukaryota; kingdom Metazoa; phylum Chordata; class Aves; order Gruiformes; family Rallidae; genus Zapornia; species Zapornia atra. The sequence goes on along the minus strand of VZTU01012775.1, from coordinate 20,360 downwards.
GTAATGGTAATTATAAGTGCTCCTCAGATTACCTTCCTATTCATTGTTCCCCTTGCATGTGGTCAGAAATGTACTTGGTGGTATATCTGCTAAAATCTCAGTCTTTCCCTGCCCTTGATGATAGCAGGCAGTCTTGAGGCACCAAGTAGCTACTGTTTTCCACAGTTGTTTGTACTTCTCCAGTATCTGTGTATTTAGGTATCTGAATGAATCCTATGTATAGGAGATATGAAAGATTCAATGTCTGTCTCACCCACTATTCCTTGCTGGAAGGTTTTATTCCAAGTGGTTTTCACAATTAAAAAAAAATAAAAATCTACTGGTAGATAGTAAAAACTTTAGTTTTCTCAATTCAATTACTGCACAAGGCAGCCCTTGAGTGAGCCTATGGAATTTTTTTCCTTGCCTATTATTTATAAGCTTTCATATTATGTGAGAGGCTTTAACTTTCTCTGGATAAATTATGTGTCGGTAAAATACTGATTCTTTAATTAACATGTTTGGTAATAATATTGTTCAATCAGTTCAGACAGACCTGCACTGCAAATTGGCCTGTATGTTTTGGTTTCTCCAAATACAGATTTAAATTAAGCTTTATAGTTTTATAGTGAGTTTTTCAAACCTGAAAACAATAGTCAAAAGGAGTAAAATACAGGATTGTTCTAGTACTCTGCTTCCCCAGCATGTGATACTTTAAAAATACAGACATACCTAAGACTCCTTTAAATGTCAAAGAATTTCCACAAAATTAAGCCCTTCAAACAGCTTACAAAGGTCCTCCTAAGAAGTTTCTTTAATTAGTTGTAAGGATTTGGAACAGTTGTGGTTCTGCTGCAGTATGGTTTGAGCCTGGCAGGCTAGTACTGTAAGTGGCAGGAAAGCATTTTTAATGTGCTTTTTCAGAATTGTAGACTATAGACACAAATTAATGTGGTGTTGATAAATAAAAGCCAAAGGGGGAAGGATCCTGTGGCCACAGCAGTTTGACACACTTCCAGCCCACTTGTTTTACTTTTGCTACTTCAGCTCCCTCGGAATAATTTCCCTTGGAGGGGTGTGCTGTGCAGAGAAAGCTGATGCTGGTCAGGAAATAACATGTGGAATGTGAAGGCGTACTTCACTCTTCCTACTCCTACTGTGCTTCCTCTGCGGCCACAGAGCCCCAGCCACATGATTTTTAGATACAAGGGACTTTCCTGTGGTCATGGGAGGATTAGGTAACTGCCCTACTGCTCATCCACTCCCTGTTGCGGGGTTAGGATTTGATCCAAAACCAACAGAAGTCTGTGGACAGGATCTCATTGAGTGACACTGGTTTCTAAGTCAGACTCTATAAATAAAGACAGCCTTCATGGGGTGGGAAGGGTGAATAAATGTGACCAATTGAAATTACTGTTTAGGTTCCTAAAGTGTCCAAGCTGTATCCAGCCTTCCCATCAACCTTCAGTGTGAATGTGTATACTGGGGGTCTGGCAGGAGCACAGACAGGCCTTACAGAGTTTTCACAATATTAAAAATATTCTGGACTTTTGGCACGTTCTAGTTCAGCCTCCTGCTCAAAGCAGGGCTATCAGCAGTGCTGGATCAGGTCAGTCATGGATCTGCCTAGCTGAGTCTAGTAAACGTTAAAGGATGGATGCTCTGCAACCTGAATGGTCTGTTCAAGTTCTCATTACCCACCCTGGTGAAAGATTTTTCTAGAGTCTGGCTTGAATGTCTGATGTGGAAACATCTGCCTATGCCACTAGCTGTTATCTGCTACTATGGAGAAGAATTTGGCTGTCTTCATATGTGACCTTCAAGTAGCTGTAGGCTTCTAGTAGACTCTTCAGCCTCCTTCACCTGACCAAACAAGACTAGCTCCCTCAACCTCTCCTTGTAAGGTATGTGCTTTAGGGCTCCATCTCAGTAGCTGCCTACTGTACCATCCTCAGTTTCTCAATGTTCTTTTTCAACAAAAGGCCCTAAAGTGACTACAGTATTTCAGATGCAGCCTTGCTGTTTTGGAGTACTGTGGCTTGACATCTCTCACTTTACTGATGGTGTTTCTAATGTAGCCCAGTATGTAATTTTCCCTTCTTGTGATGGGAACACGCTGTTGGCTCGTGATCAACTTAACTTCCACCATAACCACTACATCCTTTTCAGCAGGTCTGCCAGACACTTAATCTTTTTCTTTGCAACCTAATGTTACCCCTATGCTTACCCACCCTGTAACCAGGAAAAAAGCAAGCTTCATCCTGTTTTGAGATCAACTTGAGCTAAAGTTTAAAGGGATTTTGTACTTGTGCTGTCAGCTTGATCTCCTATGGAGATAAGTGTCAGTTGCACAATCTGTGAGCAGCTCTATGTGCTTTGGTATCTAAGCTGTAACCAGTGCGTTGGGTTTTGCTTTTCTATAGCTTCTTAGCATTCCTCACTGGGGGGAAAAAAGTAGCCACCCAACCTCTTTTTCTGTAATTCCTCTCCATGGTTGCAGGCAGTTAACAAATCAGCCTATGTAAACCCATCTCTGGTCACTAAAGAGTTACAGCTTGTAGATCCAACCAGGAAATTTTAGCTGCGTGCAGGCAGCCAATAAAAGGCGACATCAACAACGCAGCTGACTCACTGACTCAGAAGGAAAGCTCAGCTGTGTTTGAATGCAGCTCAAAACCAACTGGCGCTTAGTATCTGAGGCAGTTTCACTCCATTCTTTCACAGTTTTTAATGCCTGTATTTGAGGTAAGTTGATTTATTGTTTCCAATTTCTTTTACTGAGGCATAATTAGCATAATGTAGAGTTTCTCATACTGTGAAACATCTCGGCTATGAATTACTTTTAAAAAAATCCTACCTTTAAAGTTAGAAACTTGAAATCAATGGTTTTACTGTAGTCTCCCTCCTGCCCCTGCCTGCCTAGCTAGGGGGAAGATGAGAAAGTTGTCTGAGGCTTTCAGTGTCTTACTAAAAATAAAGCTAAGCCCTTCATTGCAGTAGGACATACTGGTTTTGTGCTTTGATAGTGGAGTTTTTTAAAAGGATCTGCAAGAAAAAGTATTCAGAAGAAAAGAATTATTGAAAAACAGTTATATGATAATATACAAATTAAAAATAAATATTGAAAAAATAGTTTTAATCTAGGGGGTAGAGACAGACTGTTATCCATAATTCCATGATAGTCCCATATTCCATGCTTAGTTCCTCCAACTGTTAGGAATCTGGGTAGCACCCTGGATAAAGGCCTCTCATTTTAGGGCTAAACTCATGGAGAATCTATTACCAAATCACTCCAAATCTAGGCATGGAAACAGATGCACAAACTCAGACAGGGATGATGGTGCTTGGCATGCCATGGTTTGTAGCAGGGAAAGGTGGGAGTGCTTTTGGTTTTGGAAAATCTAACACCTGTATATATCATTTCATCTAGTATCCATTTGTTCGACACTGCTACAGCCACTCTCTGATCTATGATCAGAACTTTTTGTGTTAATGCACATCAGGTTTTGTGTATCCAGAATAGGAGCTGACAGCTAGATCTTATTTTTGTCTAAGCTAGTTAGCAAGTGCTTAAAAAACTTACAGCTTTACTTGATTCAATTTTAGACAGACACATACTTTCAGAATAGAATTAGATCGTTGTTTGATCTTCCTTGTGGTATGTTTAAAGTTGAGTAAATTATTGGCTATTTAAATGATTATGCCTCATTATCATATACTATGATAATTTTGCTCCTATTGCCCTTCTGATTACATCCTTTATATTTTGGATTTGTAGTGCTGTGGTTGTAGCCTGTCTTTACAACTTTAAAGGATAAATTACTTATTTAGTAGTTACTTATTTAGTAATTTATCTTCATTCAGATCCATCTGTTCAAACTTTATGAAACTCAACCTGTCAGCCTCATACCATATTAGGTGTGTTCTTTAGGGAAACTCTAAGCGAGGTACCCAAGGCAGCTATTACTTCCAAACTCCAGTACTCTAGCAAAAGTAAAAAACTTCACTCTGCTTCCCTATCAAAATCAAATGCTTTTGAAGCTGAGCTGGTAAATCAGATACTGATTTTTTTTGTTTGCACTGTGACTGTGGCTAGATGCAAAACTGAGCAGAGTACCCCTCATTGTCCATGTGCCAGCATGGCACAGTTGAGATACTAAGAATAACTGAAAATAAGTTGGCCATAAACCAGTTCAGCATAGGCTAACTTGTCTTCAGGTTTTTGTTTCTACTTTACTCATGGAGAACAACTGATCTGCTCAAAGACAGAAGACTTTCAGGCCTTCTGCATCCCAGATGCTCTTTCTGTAGAGCCTGTCTTTTAGAAGGACACAGCTCACACTCAACAGTCCTCACTGGTTACTTGACGTTTTTAGCCCTGTTACTTCAGTTCTATCCATGTGTTTTCTCTTCTACCCCTGGTATACTGGACCCTGAAGGGAGTATTCCAGTTTGAGTTCTGACTCACTGACCACCAATCTTGCAGTAATCCTTTACCAATGGTTGTATCCCATCTGTTCTCTTTGCTTGCTCATTTCACCACTGACTTTTGGTTATTCTGTAATCTAATGTAGCTTCAGGAATGTAATAAAAACGTTATTCATGTAGTAACACCGTGATGCTTTGCAGAGGTTATGTGTAATCCACATGCACTGCCCTGCAATGTGTGTCAAACATTCATATGGCCCTAGAGAGTTACAACATAGACAAACTTTTGGCCAAATTAGTGGCTGCTCTAAAGACATCTCTGTTGGGCAGAGTTCTGCCAGTTTACAGCATCAATAAATTTATCATTTACCTTTTGCATTGACATGATGTTGGATCAAAAGATATGCGGGAATGATCCTGAACAGACTTCATGAATTATTGAATTTCCTTTTTAATGAGAAGCTGGGAAACTGCATTTGTCTAGTGTGTAACTGTAAGATGCTAGTTTGTCTACATCACTTTTAGGTCAGTATCACTTTAAAATCACATTTTGAGTTCTAAGCAATAGCCCATATTGCAAAGTCATCGAATGGAAACAATGAACAATTAATTAGTACCTTGCAGCCTCAGATGGCAAGTTATGGTTTAGACACTCCTTTGCAATTAGTGTATTTTCCTGTCTTTATATGGAAAGTCTGAGACAGAGTGGTAAAAGGAAGCCTGTTGGATTAGGGTAATAGTTATTTAGGAAGTAAGGGGTGGTGCAATGTCACTGTGCTTTTGTAGTAGTGACAAGAAGTAGTCCTTAAAACTTTTCTGCCATTTCTTCCCCCAAGGCAGCCATCAAGAAATGGCCAAATTGTTACCTGTAGTAAGCCAAGAAGATTTGGATAGCTTTACTTTGGCCAGGACAGGCTCAGGCTTTGCACTCAAAGCCTTTCACACTTCTTGGAACACTCACATCTCATTGAAGCTGCTGACAAGGCGGGACACTACAGAGAGGTATGTTTCTTCTTTGGCCAACTAACCACGTGAGTGGGCAGCAGAGTGAATGGTTGCCTGCCCAGGATCACCTGAGCCCTAACCATGGCTCCATTCCTAGAAATCCCTACCAGCCAAGAGGCAACTTAGAGGCAGTTATAGTGAGAAACAAGCTCTGTTTTTTCAAAAACTTTTATAAAAGTAGAGCTTAATCCTGATGTCATTAATTATCCCTACTATAATAATGTCTGCAAACTCTGATTTCGGTGTACTAGGCACCAGGGTCTTAGATCTTTCTAGAGGTCCCTGAAGAGATCTGAGTTGAATTCCATCAAAACCATCATGTACAGGTGCAAGAGCAGAGCAGTGGGAGGAGGGAGGGATAATGGTCAGCCTTACAGGGCAGTGAGATGTGTACATATATGCCCTGGCTATAAAAACAAGTGAGCTGTAACTGATGGGCATCAGCCTACTGACCATGACATTCCAGTGTGCAACAAACCATAGAAAGCTTCCAAGGACAACCACAACCTACTTCTGATGAAGCAAGATCAAAGCATTTTAGGGAATGCATTGATCTGATTGTTTATCAAAGAATTGTATGATGTGTGTTTATAGACTAATTACTCTTGTTAACAGAATTCTGCAATTCAGATGGCTTCTGTTAAAAGCAATAGACAAAATTGTCTATCATACTGTTCAATTTGTGATGTTATAAAGGCAGGGGAGGACAAAAATGCCAATATTTTAAAATTGACAGCTTAAATCGTCAATTTAATGCTACTTGAAAAACCAAATGCTGAAAGGATTTGGGGACAGTTAAGAATTTTAAGGGTTTTTCTTTGTGGGGGTGCTTGGTTTTTTAGACAATGGAAATACAGCAATTTTGTAATTGGAACCAATGTCATTTGGTTGGTTGGTTGCTTAAAGAAAAATGTCCTGACCCTGTCCGCACTTTCTTTAAATCAAACAACCCACAAACAAAATCTTAGTTTCCTTTGAATTTAACACACTTCCCTGATCTGGCATCTTTTCACTTAAACTTGCTCCCAAACTTCAGTGTTAACTAAAGTCACTGTTCTGCTTTTCTCTCTCCCATTGTCACCTCCTGTTTACATTACACAGTCTATAGGAAGGATGGGGAAACACCCTGGTGTGTTACTCCAGCTGCAGAATGCTTAACTTTGTTTTGATGATAAATATTTGAATTATGGAAGTGTTAAAATAGTGGATTATTTCTAGTGATTAGTTTACAGACTTGTCCATCAACAGAGTGAAAATGAGAAATGGAAACTGAAGTCTCAATGTAAAGGCTGTTCAGAATCACGAGAATGGGTTCCAGGTCTGATGAAATCAACTGAGTTTTCAATGAATTTTTAACTCAAGTACAACAGAGACAATCAGATCCTTAAAATCAAACATCCAACTAACAAAACTGAACCTTTAATGAGAGTTATTTCCATGAAAATGCACAACTGATCTGACAGCTCAGTATTGCATGAAGAAGTAACTGAAGTCCTTAGACATGAAAACTTTATTCTGATGATGATGATCAAAACAAAGTTTTGCTATTCTCTGTAAATAAACTTTGGATTCAGGTCTACATGCACAGTTGAGCTTGGATCAAATTTGGCAAAGTCACTAGAGTGGTATTGCTTACATCAAATCTGAATCTGACTTCGCTTTTATATCATATATCACTTCTGTACCTTGGTCTCATTGGATATGGATGGAAAAACATAATTTCCTGTAAATGCAGATGTCACAGTGAAAGGATAGAAGTTCTTTGGGACAGTAAGGGGAAGAAACTTGATTTTTCTTAATCTAGCATTTCAGGTAACTCAGATTTCTTTTGCCTTCATGCTTCGATCCAGCTTTACACTGTGCTCCTATGTTCATATTAAAGCATCCAGAAGTACATTAGAAAAATGCAAGACACACTTCTTAGAAGTGTTTGGAAGATTACTGGGTCTATTAGTAGATTTATCTTAGCCTATGCCCACCATATGGTTATCTCACTTCCATATCCTACTCTATCACCTCTCTAGCTACAATTCCCTCTAACCCTTGCCATTTTTTACAGGGAATGGAAGTTGCTACTTCAGGATATAGCAAATGTCAGACACTGTGAGTCTGAGCGTCTCCTGCTTCCTCTTGGGATTTATCAGTACCATGGACTTGTGGGGATAGTGTCTGAATGGATGGACAATGGATCCCTCCACTCACTGATCCATGAGGTACGTAAGTCACCTTTTATGTGACAAGAATAATTCAGCCAGAAGAGAACAATCAGCATGTAAACTATGGACAGTAGTCACAGTTGGTCAGTTCTTTAGCTTCTGTTTTGTTTACTGTTCTGTGCTTTTGTTTGCTGTCAAATGAAAATGTGAAATGTAAACAATTTCTCACTCCCAAATCCCATCTTTTGTGTTACTTAGCATCAACTGTACCCAGAACTTCCATTTCCCTTGCTCATAAGGATCCTGTCTGATGTGGCTGAAGGGCTGCATCACCTTCACAGCTTTGAGCCTGCTTTCTGCCACTGCAGCCTGAAACCTTCCAATGTGCTTCTGGATACCCAGTACAGAGCCAAGGTAGGAGCTTCTGCTTTGGCCTATTAATGTCAAATCCAGTGATTGTACTACTGTTGCATATATTTATAACATTTCATACCAAGACCTGAGGTATTGTTACTAAAATTTAATCTTTCTCCCATCTTTGTAGATAGTGGATCATGGCCTAACCAGTTGGAGAAAAGAGCAGCTGAGGTCGGACCTGCAGAATTGCAACCAGAGGAACTGCCAGGACTTGGTGTACCTCCCTCCTGAAAGACTTGAAGGAGGCCTGCCATCCCAGGAAGGGGATGTTTACAGGTGAATGGGATTTCTAAGTGCATGTCATAGCTAGTCCTTGCTACATTCTATGATGTTGCCAAAATACTGATTTTCAAAGACACTGCAGTAAACACACCAGATCTACATAATGCTGTAAGGTAGTATTTCCCTGAGGCCAATTACATCAGTGAATTAAATTTGAAATTCCCTGGATCTGGGGAATACTATAACAAGATATAATATACCACTGTTATTGAAGTTTGTTAGATAAATATTTATATAATAGACCTAAATGTTTTAAAAGTATAACATAGCTGCCAATTTTTTTTATATACATTTAGAAACCAAATAAATACAATTCAGTTTCTGCAGCTTCAGTTTCAGGAAGAACTATTCATGCCTCGATGAGGTAAAGAAAGAGACCTTATAAAGCCCAATTAAGGTCCTTCATGAGATCTCTGCTGGAATAACTCACTGAGCTACTAAGGCAGCCATACTTTTTAATTAAGGTGATTTATATTAAGGAGGAAGACCACCTACTGCCACATGCCCCTTTGGCATGTGTTACATGCCTTATAGCTGCTTAAATAAATGGAACATCCTCAAATTGCAACTGTTGTCTGTATGGATGTTCATCTTCACAACTGGCATGCAGAGCTCATGGACTAACATAAGTAACTTTTAAGCATGGCCACTTCTGTGCTTAGAATTTTTATGGAGGCAACAAATTTAAACTCCTCCTTTATTGTCAGAGGCAGGCTCTAAGATGAGTCAAATAACACCTACTATATATGTATAAAAATGATGTGACTAATCTGTTGTTTACAACCACCTGATTTTTGCAGAGGACGAGTGACGGCTTACTTTCAGGTGCCATCATTCATCTTCTAGCATGTCATTTATATATAATTTTAAGTGTTCAGTTGTGACTGTGTGAGATTTGTGACTAGATAGTGGTGCAACAGAGAAAACAAAAGCATGTGTCATATGAGAGATTAGTTAAGTAATTGTAAATTCTGCGTAGGTTCACATTACATCGATACCTTCCTAAAGGGTATTTAAGTAAAAGCACTTTCAGATTTTATGTGGCAATAAGGCAGAAGAGGGGGTTCTTTTAAACACTAATTCAGCACTTGAGCTAGGTATGAGTCAGCAGATAAACTTATCCTAGAACTGCTTCTTCCCTTTTGATAGCTCTGCTTCTGACTCATCCCCAGCCTGCTTTCTCTTTCACAGCAGCCTCCTTGGTTCTGCCTCTGATTTTGCAGATTGAGATTATCACAAACCTGTATGTTGTATCATCTGAGTAGTGGGGTATATATGTAGTTATATGGCATCACTAGAATACTACCTAGGAAGCTAGAAAAGAAGAAAGGTATTTGGAGTGCCTGAAGAACACAGGCACACAATGGGTCAGAATCAAGTTAATTGATGTGCTTGTCACTCCTGCTGGGAAGTCCAGCTCTTTTAGTTGCCAAATGATAGCCAAAAAAATGAAGAACAGAAGGCTCTGAAACTTAAGGAGCAAACAAGACATAAAGGTGCTAACCAGAAATGTAATTCTAATTGATTCTCTGTTTTTTAAAACACTTTAATTCTGTTTTGAAAACTGAAACTTAATAATGGAGGAAAAAGGACCTCATCAAATTAAGAAAAACTTGGGTAGACTTTGTCTTGAACAACTCTTTTCTCTTAAATCAATAAACTTGCTTTTAGAAATGAGAACAAGCAGATTATAAACTAATGAATGGTACTTTGCTGTTCTTTTTTTCTCCTTCCCCCCAAGTTTTGGAATACTGTGCTGGGAGAGCCTAAGCAGACGGAAACCTTTTGAAGGTATTTATCATTCATGCCAGACTTTGCTTTGCCCTAATATTTTTCACAAGTTCCCTTTTTGTCAGGAAATTGATAGAAACAGCACTTGGCTTTTCAGGACTCACTTGTTACAGTACGTACATCCCATAATGTGCGCCAGTTGCAGTAAGTAGCTACAGTTATTGTTAAAGGTTAGCACATCTATTTACAAGTCTGTTAATTTTTTTTTTTAATTTTAAAAAGCACTCCTTGTTTTAAAGAACCCAATAATTTATGCTGAGTATAATTTTAAGAGAGTTCTGAGGTATTGAATGCTTTCTGCAGTGATATTTCCTATCAATTGTAGGTCAGGCAACCCTGCTGGAAGTTTTGACAGGCATCTGCAGCAGTTTGCGGCCTGGCCTTTCAGAGAGCTTTATACCAAACGATCTGCCTGAGAAGAACAGACTGTTGCACCTTATCGCCATGTGCTGGCATCAAGAACCAAACTGCAGACCACAAATTGCAGGTAACATTCAGGATTCATAATGGAGATACTCCTGCTGGGGACATTGCTCCAGCACCCTAAATCAGTGACAGCAGGCAAAGCAGTCTTCAGATCATCAGAGTACTCTAGATGGTTTTTCTAACTGAAGTTTCCTGTCAGAGGTGGCACATTTGTCTCCAAAATTGCTTAGTAGAAAGTAGGAGCACCAATAAAGGAAGGGATGCTGCCAGCTATAAATACTGTGTCAACAGATATCAACCTGTCTTGACTGCGATGCATAACCAGTTCCCCTCTCAAACTGCATACTCATTGTTTACTTTGGAACTGTTATGTTTATCCTCTCTTTCTAAAAATATAGCCAAGAAATGTTAAAATTAAGTATTTGCTCAAAAGTCCTCAAATATCACAAGCTGGCATATGCAAATGCTGAGGAAGCAATCTGTATATTGTTCTACTGCAATAGACTTAATAGTCATGTGTCAACCCTTTGCAAGTAAGTCTACTACACCTATATGAATAATTAAGAAAGTGTGACTTTCATGTGACTGTAACCATTCTTTAAAAATCAGGTCAAAAAGGAAACCAAGGGGAGATATGAGGTGGAAGCTTTATTAAAATAATATTGCACAGTTCATCCAGCTAATCAGCATTGTAAGTTAGTTGCAATACACTGAAGCCTAAATAAACATATGCTTTCATATGCAATGTAGTATTTAAAAGGCTCTATTCCCTCTGCAGAATGTGCAGACCTTCTAAATGGAATTTTGGCTGGTATAAATAAGGAGGCAATTTCCACTGCAATCTACAATCTGATGGATGCAAAGGTTAGTGCAAAATAAGGTTGTCTCTCCTTCAAGGACACTACTGGACTCTTTCAAATATAATCTTTGTGGTACAAAACCAGGAAACATGTTCTATTGGATGTGCACCAGAGCTGGAGAGGACCCTTTGGCACTCCAGGTTCATTCAGGGATTGCAGAAAAGCAATATTGTGAGGTTCTCTAGAAATCATGCCAGCTGTTCCTGTGACTATAAAAATAAGATAGGTTCTTTCTAGTCATAGCTGCAGTCAGTCTGGTAAACCCATCTGAGTGAGAACAGATACCAGCCTCACGTAGTTCAGATTATGGCTAGAACCAAGGCCAGTTTTTGTTGTACATACTAGTAAGAAAGTATTTATTGAGAGCTGGACACTGTTAGTGCCTGCTGCAGCAATGCTATCAGCACTTTTTTGTATGCTTTGCTGCTGCTAATCTGATGTGCTTTGGGCAGAAGACACTGCTTGTCCTAAGGTCTGAGAGGGTTCTCTGATACCACAGAAATAGAAGGGGAATGGCCAACAACTGAGGGATGCAGCTAATGCCATACATGTCTGGGTTGCTATGGGAAAACAGGCAGAGATCTGAGTGTCACAAATAAAGCTATACTCTATCTAATTAACTTAGTCATAGTGGGAAAGCTAGTGACACTTGCCTCAGCCTTTGAACAAGTATTCTGACTCCATCTGGATTTACACAACCCATGTGGTGGTGTCAGTTTTATTGCTGGGTTTATGTTAATGCATCCTGGATTATTTCTACATGCTGCAATCACATTGTGGGATTAAAACCCAGACTTGATAAATGTTTTAATAGGTGGCATGGTTACAGTCCAAGTCACTTTTACTACTGTTGAAGTTCATTTAGGATTGTATGGCCAAATATTCCATAATCTAATGTTCCAGTCTCACTTGAGCAAAGTTTTATTTTTCTATTTGCTAAATTAGAGCACTATTTAATCAAAAAGCTGAACTGATATGTCCAGAATGGCTGTGAAAATGCTGCTGGTGACTCTTGAAAACTGATTATCAAGTGTTGAAATGTGTAAATTTAAAAAAATAGTTGAGAAAGTATGTTGCAGATGTACAAAATGGAAAAAAGTGACAAGTACTGACACATCCTTATTGCAGACAGCTTGGCATATTAAACACAGGACAGTCCTGCTGTTTGGACACTCAGAGGAAAGCATGTTATAGCTAGCCCATACCTTAATATAAGGCTGTTCTTACCTTACCCTATGCAGTTCAAAACTGGGTTATAAAATACATTTTTGAGGGCAGAAAGAGTAGTGGGATAGAGTTGTGTCAGATTCTATGATTATTTACACATGTTAAAATGCAAAGTTGCTCTGTGCCATTTCATTATATATCAGCTTAAGTGAGAGTATAATATCAGCAGTGTAAATTGTTGGTGTCAGGATAAATTCTTGCTCCTGACAACTAAATTAAACAAACTGCTTCAATACTTGCTAGAGTTACTGTGCTATTTTTTCCAGGAGACAGCACTGAATGCATGCAAAGGTTCAGAAATATACACACTGCAGACAGGCACGTGCAATTCAGAGGTGAGTACATGGCATGCATTTAAGAGTCTTACAAGAATATTTCATAAGATGTTTGCTTCTTGGGCCAGCCCTGACAATGCAAAGTGCAGGGGAAAATGTCCCTAATCCTTTTTATCCCTAACAACAACTCCATCCAGTTGAACAACAAAACCACTGTTTTACCACCTTCTAAGCAGCTGAGTCTGATGCTGCTCCTGCAAAAATAACATTCTCCACTCAAGAGTTGCTTGGAACATCTCCTCTCCAGAGGTCCTAATGAAATGGAATAAATCTAACCTTTCTTGTAGGTTTTATCAAAACCATGGCTAGAAAAAGTCTTGGGCTGAATTCTAGCATTTTCAACCAATTTTCTTAAGAGCAAGATCTGCTGCTTTGTGACAACTCAAGTACGGTTAACTCCCATTTTCAAAGGGATTCTGCCACTTGTGGCAGGCCTGCTAATAGCAAAAGACAGGCATACAGAACTACATGCCTGGATCAGCAGTAGCTTTAAACAGCTCAAGTTCTGGTGATACTATGGCTGCTGGCAGCACAGGTTGCAGGAGCAAGCTGGGGCTGCAGGATGGCCTCGGACAGTTAGCCTATGGATCTGTGCTGCCATAGTGACCCAAGGTAACTAGCTGAAGTTGATTTATGTGTGCCTGTAGGCCAAAAAGCTACATGCCCACCCTGCACTGTGATATTACTGACTTTTATATTCCAAGAGAAAACTGCTTGGAAAAGGGTTTGGAACAAAGGTTTCCAAGAAAATAATTTGCCTCTCTTTTGATCTCTTTGCAGGTCATCTGTCCACCAAAACGCAGCCATGCCATCAGCAAGAAAATTCCTTCTGTAGCGTCAAGCTTGCCAACTACTCGACTTTATAGAAGCACAAATAATGCAGGAAGAGAACATGTGCTGGAAACACCTCTGCCAAATACTATCCCACAGAACACAACAACAAAGAGAGGTCTCTAGCAGCTCAAACTAATCTAAAAATGTATCAATATTACCAGTTGTTCCATATCCATGTTATTTTCCAAGTAAAATTGTCCCTCCTCAGAGTACAGCTGTGCCCTCTGCTGGTACTATCTGAAGTGTGAGCTCACTGCAGCAAATCAGATGCCACAATATATCTTCTGATTAAACATAGATTAAAAAGCCTCTCTTGTTTTTAAAAAAAAAATATTGAAGAACCCTGAGTTGTAATATACAAATACTATCTGCTGCTGTTGACAGAACAAGTCCCTCCTAGAAACAGCTGCTGCAGTTTCTATTGCTGTGTGCCACCAAGAATAACTATTTTTTTGTCACTTGCTAACAAAAAATAGATACATTTTTTAAAATGTGTCTCCACATGTTCTGTGTCCCCAGGAACATGGGAATGATTCCTGGTATTAACCATTGCTAAATAAATAACTAACTTTGTCTTACTGATGTGGATTTGTCCTGTTAAAGTGTTTAAAGTTGTGTCAAGAAGTGATATGCTTCCTTAAAAGCTTTTTCTGTACTCCTTATGCCATTGGGTAAAAAAGCCAGGAAATAATTTCCAGCAACATCTGCATTTCCAAGCATTTTAGTTCCAATCAATAGCTGTCAGGTTTATGGAACATTCTGTTCTGCCCTTAACTTCAGAATCAAATTCCTACAGACAGCTTGAAAAAGTCAGATGTGTGAAGTAATATATACCAAATATATGCCAATATCTTCCTAGGAATAATGATTCATTAACAAGGGTCTAAAAAACAGCTGGTAGTAAGTATGCATGCTCAATTTAGTTTTCACTTCAGTTGTAATCTGCAGTGGCTGACATTACATATAGTTCTGTTGTTACTCAGTTCAAGGGTCTCATCTTACTTGTCTTTAAACCTCTTTCTAGATTACCCATGCTCTGACAGTAGAAAATCAAATTCCTTTTGCACAATTCCTTTATCTGGTTCAACTGGAGGCAAAGAAAGCAGTCAGCAGAAGGACCCACCACTGGCTCTTAAGCACAGACCACAACCTACGCACCTTGAACAAGCGGTGACAGGTAAGACTCGACTAGATCTCAGTGAAGGACAAAGATCTCTCTAAATTTTGTGCGTGCTTTCAGGTATTTAATGTAATAGCTCTTCCAAATGATATAAATATCTTATGAGTCTATTTGTGTATAGCTACTCCTATGTTCTCAAAAGTTCAGGTACTGGTCACTGAGAACACTGGCTTGTTTTTCTCCAGGGTTGCACTCAGGCTGACAGCAGATCTGCAAAGACTGTAAGAAACATACATTCAGCGTGCGGTGTATTTTCTGTAAAAGACATCAGTTGCTTAAGCCTGGGTATTCTTTTAATCCTAAACTGCGCATTTTAGACCTCTACAAAAGTAGCTATTGACTACAGAAATGGGTGACTAGGAGGGGGACACCATTCATTTCCTTAACAGTCTCAGTTCTTCCTATGGGGCAGAGGTAGAAAAGGCCAGCTTCTGACTTGTGAAGCCTGCCTCTGCTGTAGGTGAAGCTTTGAGCTGCTTTGTACTTATTTTTGTACTAATTTGGCTTTGACATGTCCAAATCCCCAGTTTCACAATACTTTTCAAACAGTACTACTACCCTGAACTACCAATTATCTGTTCTTCCACTTTTTACAGGACAAAGTTTTTTCCTCTATGCTGAGCCAAGCTGCTTTGCATAAAGTCTGATACACTTGCTAGATGAATAGTGTGAGACCTGAAAATCTCCTGCCCTTACACAATCTCAGCACTTGATGATGTTTAGAAACACTTTTTCTGTAATCTGATCTTCATGAGTCTTGAACAAATAATGAAAAGGCACTGAACTAGTTTGTTTTGAACAAAGAATGCAAATAAGCTAACTCTTCCTACTCCTCTACTGAGTATGTTTCTGGTGTTGATGCTATCACTTGCTAACAACTTCTGGAAGAAGAAAGCACTTAGATGAAACTGTTTTGTTTCCTTTTCACTCAAGATCCTTGCTGCAAAGGAACCTGTTGTCAAGTACTAGCCTGCCAGAGACAGACTATACTGAGCTGCATGACAGAAGGACGCCTCAACCACATCCTAGATGTGCTTCGCTCCCAGCAAACCTTGTCCCGAATGGACTATGAAACAATTACTTCTCACCCCACAGTGACCAGCCGTACTCGGGCGCTGCTGGACACCTGCCTTTCTCTTGGAGAGAGGGCAGCACAAGTTGTAGTGACTGTACTTTCAGTGACCAAATGTAGTCCTGTGGGACGAAGTGGCCATTACCCAGACTGTCCTAAGGTAAACAGGATGTTGTTGTGACATTTATTTTGCAGTTTGTTACATGGATTGGAGCACTGGTACTCTGGAATGGCAGTGATTCATATTAAATCCTCATAACCCTTTAACTGTTGTCAATTCTTCCTACAGCCCATGATCTTAGTCCTCTAGTAGAAAAAGCTAGCTGGATTAAAAGAATGTCAATCACTGCCTGTGGAAATTACCAAGACTGGTGTAATTTGGACCTCAGAGTTGAGAGGAGTGCAATGTTCACCAGAGCAACTGTAGTTCAAGTCACATGCTTTATTCCCTTCATTTTTTAGAAGGGAGGAAAATAGACCGTGACTCTTTGGAGGTCACGCTATGGAAGAAGGGCTGGTACTAAATCATTCCGAATAAGGACAGTGAACAACAGGATGCTGGATAAGGACAAAAAAATTCCTGCTTTTCACTGAGCTCCTATCTGAGCCAGCTGTTACAGTAAAAGGCTTAAGAGAGAATCAAGAACTGTCTTTAACAAGTCTTGAAGTAAGACTTGGAAATTTTAAATTACATGTATAAATTATTTTCACTCACCTGTGGTCACAAGCTCCCAAAATGGGGCACTGATCGCAGCACTCGGGAGAGGTGGGACATAAAATATTTACTAAATGCAAAAAAGTTAATACCTTGCATTCATGTAGTCCTCCAAGTATGGCTGCAGTCCAAATGTCAAAGTAAACCAGGAAGTAGAGGTGCCAAGCTGATAATTTTGAAACCATAGTTCTGCTGAACTGTAAAGGAAAACAGTAAGGTTATTTTAATTATAATTAAAATGAGGCTATACAAGCTGCTGCTTTTTTGAAGGCACAGTGGGATTCCTTCAAGCTTCATGGTACTGGATTAACATACCTTGTTATACAATCTATGAGTATTCCAAATGCAAACCCATGTTTCCCTGTTTCCCCATGTTGCCTTTGTTCTCTGCAGTTTCAAACTGTTTGGCAGTAGTTTGGCAGGCTGCAATTTTAAATACAGTGATGCTGTGCTTTCTAGGCCCATCTAAGATATAAATAATGTGTTGTATCACATGCTACAGTGTTTCTGGAACCACAAATGTATTTTTTAATGTAAATTCATCAAGCTTTGACTGCCTTGAGGTAATATATTGTTATCATTAAAAGCAATGTCTGTTAGACTATGTTGAAAATAGTTTTGCCTATTAAAAGAGCTAAAAAAATATTTCATTTTTTTTTTCAATCTACAGTAGATCAGTCTCTGCTAAAAAAAAGATGTCTTGCTTTTAAGGAACATGGCTATCATGGTGTTTTGCCTGTTCAGAAGGCATAAAATTATGAGAATAAAACAAATAATCATTCACCTGTGGGAAATATTTACAGACTTCTAAGAGGCAAACTGGCAATATTGTTGAAACTTAATTATCAGCTTTCAAAAATTATTCTGTTCAGTTCTGCTAAATGGTTTGAACTTCTGTGAAAGATGTGCCAGCTGGCAGGCCATGTTGATTTTTGCCATTGTTATTGACATAGAAACTATTTTGGCTCTGTCCTTGAAACAGTTGCCTTCTTGAGAATATCACTTAATACCAGACCTAATCCCAGCGTTAACTGTGAACTGGTGGGAGCACAAGTTAACTATCTTTTTCCAGACAGACTCTTGTTCTTCTCATACTTAGCTTTCCAGTGGAAGTATTTGTAACAGGGTGTGACCTCAGAGTTAATTACTATCATGCTTATCCCAATTTTTAAAAGATAACCCCAAAAGAATTTATACCCAATTACAAAACTGTTACTTCATGCCCAAAAGACCCGGAATGGGATTCTTTACATGTTATTTAATAACCAGCTCTCTTCACAATCAGACTCCTGCCACCTTGCTCAACTGAAATCAATACAAATGTTTGGGACCCTTTTTTTTTTTTTTTTTTTTTTATTGATACTTTGGCTAAAACCATTGTTTTACCTACC
>VZTU01012773.1:134877-152018 GCA_013400835.1 Zapornia atra | reverse complement strand
CCCTTGGCCCAGAGCTGCTCCTGACAGATCTGGCCGGTGATCAGGCTGTCCTCAGCCCTGCTGTTTGCCTCCTGCCCTTTGAGCAAATACAAAATCTGAGGGCTTTGGCAGGGGCTGGCCTTCCTTGGATTCCCTTTGTGAGTACCACCAATGGCTCCATGCATTCTGTGCCATATTCTTCCCTGTACTCAGTGGAGTGATGGGGAGGGGTGTGTGGGGGTGTCGATGCAAACCTTGGGCCCTGCTCTCAAGATAAAGCAATATGAAAGGCACCTTAATAGATGTTCTCAAATATAAACAATTTAGGAAATTATATCTAAAAGTAACTGTTCTGGCAAATCCTATGAGGAGCGGCTGAGGGACCTGAGGATGTTTAGTCTGGAGAAGAGGAGGCTGAGGGGAGACCTTATCTCCACCTACAACTGCCTGAAGGGAGGTTGTAGAGAGGTGGATGATGGTCTCTTCAGTCAGGTGACAGGTGATAGGACAAGGGGAAATGGCACAAAGCTGTGCCAGAGCAGGTTTAGATTAGAAGTTAGGAAAAAAACGTTCCCTGAACGAGTTGTTGGGGCCTGGAACAGGCTGCCCAGGGATGTGGTTGAGTCACCTTCCCTGCATGTGTTTAAAAAAAGTGTAGATGAGGTACTTAGGGATATGGTTTAGCTTAGGATGGGAATGGTTGGACTTGATGATCTTAAAGGTCTTTTCCGATCTTGTGTTTCTGTGATTCTGTGAATGTAACTGGAATTCCAGATGTACTGGTTGTTGTGTGTAAGTGCCTGTAATTGATGGAGAGACATTTGGTATCTGACCTCTTGGGACTTGAGAGTATGCTGCCTTTACACACTTACTCATGTAACTCCACTGATTTCAGATGTGTCGGGATTTTGAGGCAACTGTGGCATTTTAATTATTTACCTGCACTGTTGCTGGGAAATATTAATTCAAAAACTCAAAAGCTGGTAAGCAAACATTTCTTATTTCCTGAAATATGTTTGTTTATTTTGTCTCATGCTTTAAGAGGGCATTAAGTCACAGTTTTTCTTTTCAATAAATCATTATAGCAGCACTGTATTCCTCTCTGACAGAATAAAATTTAGAATGTTTACTCAAGGCATTGCCCATGTGGTTGATTATTATGTAATTATACAGCATAACCACAGGCTCCAGAGAACTTGGGTGATGAGCTTCCTCATATTCAGGATATCATTAACAATAAGCAAGATATTTCATTGCTTAAATACTTCATTTAATGGGTTCTCCATATAAATAACTGGCCAGGTGGTACAGTCCACAGCTTCCCTGATTCCTATGGTATTCCATCTCCACTGATAAAGATGAGATGCATAGTTTAGTCCAATAGTGGAAGATGCTGTGCAGGCATTTTTGGAAATGTGATGCAGACACAGTAGGAAGCAAGACAATAAACACATAAATGAAAGAACCTCTGCGTTACGAAGCTTCGATTCTTGCTGCCAGGCTGGTGTCAAACATAAACAGTAAAGCGTGTGGATGAAAATCAGAGCTAATTGCAACAGATTTATCTCTTTACATACAAGTGTCATGGTAATGGCAGACGCTTCTAGACTGGATAATGAGGCTTCTCAAAGGTGGCAGTATGTCATTTAACTCGGCAGATCAGTTTAACCCTCTCTTCCCAAGGTGCAGACACTGTATGTTCCTTGCAGGTTGCGGCTTGGCATCCAATTCTCCTGCACTTCACTGCCCTGTTCTGGAACCTATCGACTAAGAACCATGTTAGAGCCCAAGTGAGCATCTCACACCTACAGGAGCAGCATACAGATGGGACCAGGCTCTCCCAGTGGTTCTGCCTGGTTCCTACACTGTGGTTCCCATAGAAATTCCTCACCCCTCCATCATGTGTTGCAAGGGAGAAGATGACCTCTGCTTCAGGAACCTGTCTGTAAAGTAGGGAGAGTAGTATGTTTCTGGTGCAGAAACAGCACTGTAAGGAAGCCTTTACTGGAAGGTAAAAACACAAGTCTAAGTAAGCCTGACATAAAGCAAAAGGGTTTTTTTTTGTCTTACAACGAAAATAGATAACACTGGTGCTAGGATGGTGCAGAAACTTACTGGGAGAGGCTGCTGCAGCCTACTGAAAAGAATTGCCAGTAGAGATCCGTGTCAGGGTACTTCCCATGAACGCAGCCCAGCTGCTGTGCAAATGTTGTGGAAGGAAAAAATGCCAGCCACGAAAAGAGAAGGACCCCTTTGGAGGTGTGGCTGAGGACAGGCTTGGCTCTCCCACCGCTCTGTACAACTGGCTCTTCCTCCTGCAGCTGTCTGACCCCTCCCCGCAGCTAGCAAGTGGCTGCTGGGGAATCTGCTCAGGAATGGTGTGGTGTAACAGAGCAACGCAGGCTGGGGGCAGAGGGATCATCTACAGCTGAAGGGCTTATTTTGGGGGGAGGATGAAGCAACAAGGGTGTGCCCCCTTGACTCATCCTGTGCTGATTTGGAATAGGATACTGAGGCATCTTTTAAAAAGAGCCGAAGAGGAAAAGAAGGAAATACAAGCTGTCCCAGCTTGGGGCTTAAAAGCCATCCATACATCCAAGTCTGAGCTAATGTCTGATCCTTGTGTAGTCAATGGGAAGAAACAGACACCTTCAGAGAGCAGTTCCTCTCATTCTAGCTGCTTAAAATGGATCAGATGACACATCTACTAGATTTCTCTCCACTGACTAGAAAGAGAATATAGGATGACAAATTCAGAATAACCTAATGTCACTAGGTAGGTTGAATCCTCTTCTTGAAAAGGTTTTTATTTTTCCTGCTCTGGTGAGGGAGAGTGACACCCAAGCTCAGTAGAGCGTCTGAGGCAAGAAGAAATACTGAGCTGCAATTTGACTCTCCTTCGGGCGGATCTTTTTCTCCTGCAGCAGCCCAGCACACAACGGAGGGCCTGTTCTTTAAGCTCCGTATTTACAAGGCCCACAGATCTNAAAAGCCCTCCCTAAAGCCTATGGACCTCCAATATACAGGTGGGAAAATACAGCCCATCCGTAGATCAATCCACTACAGACCTTAGAAGACATCTGAGGCAATCGTAACAGGAATCGATACCCTAGAGATCGATAGCTTTTGTATGTTCCTGTCTCTTAAAAAGCTGAGCTAGGAATTTACTAATGACAAGTCAAATTATTGGCTGGGCAAATGTATTCTTGGAGGATTAAAATAGTTGGCAAGTCCTGCCAAGCCTGCAGTGGTTGGCAGCATAACTTCATTAGTGTGATATATTCCTAAGGCAAGGATAATTTTTCCAAATACACTTAAAATTTGTGGATTAAATCATCTGCCTTGCCTTAGTCTGCCATCAGAAATCACCCCTTGGCCAAGTCTTTGGTCTCTCATTGGCAGCTGGGCAGCCACGTCTGTCAGGTCTTGGAGGGGTGTGAGAACTGTGCATCCTTCCCGTGGCTGGTGAGGAGAGGAGTGGAGGACTGTACATTAGTGCTGTGTCCACTCCAGACATCTGCAGTGAAACACCAAGTCTGAAAACGTACTGAGCTGTGCTGTGCTCATTAGTGCCTTGGCTAATGCTTCTTAATTTGTATGAACACCTCTCCAGCAGCCCTGCACCTGGCTGGGGTGGTGGGACTGGCCATGCCCTGCCTGCTCTGGGCATCCCCTGCAGCTCCCAGCCCTCAGGAGCAGAGGTCACTGGCTGCTGCCAGTTCAGTTGGATTTGCACTTGTTGATAGCGATGACATAAATAACAGCTCACTAAAATGCAGGAGTGATTTACTTTAAGCACTTTAGCACCTGCTGTTGCTCATTAAGGGATTATCATGCCCCAGATTGTTACTGGCAGTCCAGGGTTTACAGTTTTAGCACACAGGATGTGTGTATGAGTTACCTTACAGTGGTGGGTTCATGCACTTGCTCTGTCCTCCCCACCCCCGGCCTTTCTGTTAAGATCCACATGTCACTTGAGGCTGTGCATGTTGGGGGTGGGGGGGATTAGGAGAAAATTCAACAATTACAGCAACACGCATGCTTTTAATGTTAGATAGTGGCATTTGACAATGCCTCATTCCTCAGAATGGCAGAGAGCTCTCCATCACCTGCCTATTCCGTCACCACGTGGACACCACTGCAATTAGCATTTCTTGGAAAGGATAAGAAGAATACGAGTTGAAGAGATGTCAAACTGAACTAAAGCGAGACGTCAACCTGTGCTGAAGCCTCTGCAGAGAGAGATGAAGCTTCTGCAGAGAGAGATCTGGTACCTCGCACTCTCCTTTTGGGGTGGTGTTCAGATTTATAGGAGTTTTCATGGCAGATATTCCAAAACCCTTGGCAAAAATACCCGTCTTGCTCCTCCTAGTAGTCTCCTCTATCTACTTAATTGCTTTACTTGCTTGTTCTTAATTTCTCTGGTATCTGCAGCACACACTTTCTCACCGTAGCATTTCACAGTACTGCCAACTTATTCCTTCATCTCGCTTTATTATAGTTGTTCACCTGCACACCTGAGCCATAGAACAGTTCAGAGATTGTTTTCTGGGTGGATAATTTCCCGCCATCACCTGTTTCCTAATGCCAGAGCTGGCTGCAGCAGTGCCTGCTACGCCCTTTTTCAACTCTCTGCCCTCTCTCCTCTCACCATCAGCATTTTTAACTGGACATTACATGGGTGGTACCACTTAGCATAGCGCTGTGGACTTACTCCTCTGGTCTCAGGGAAATACCTCCCAGGAGCAGTGGTCATGCCACTTACCAAGGAGGGAAGAAGAAACAGCCTGTGCTTGCAGATCTAGAAAATGGAAAAAAGAACACACTAACGCTGCAGAAAGCTAACAGCTCCCTGCTGCTTTCCCAGGCAAAGCTGCTCTGATGGTGGGCAAAAAATTCACACCATTACCACCAAAAAACACCACCCCCCCGCAACTCCTCCCAAAATCTAAATAATAGATTTATTCCATGAAAGACAAAGCTGTGCACTCAAGCTTTGGCTTGACTTATTTTGAGGGAAAGTTCAGCAGTTCTATAAAAACATTGTAGTATCAGACTTCATATAAACGTTACTCTAAAACAAGCAGTGGTGCAAAGCAGGGGGAGAAGAGATGCTGTAAAGGTCTTTGAAAAGTTTACTTAAGAAATACCTTTGAGGGTCTATTTCAAATTTTAAAATGTGTTCAGAGGCAAGGAAGATACATCTGCTACAGAATAAAAGCCTTGCTTTGGACACAATTTATTTACTTGAGGAGATAAAGCTTGACAAGTTTAATGGACTGGTTGAATTCTCATAAAGGAAAAAATAGAGAAAAAACAGTCTAAAGTAAACCTATATGCTTTTAGCTTTCCCTTTGAGCTGTGGAGTGTAAGCATAGTTGAGGAACTCGCCCAATGCTATCTGTGCAAAGACTGTCTAATGGTATCCAGTGGATTCTTGGTCCCTTAAAAAGAGGGTGAAACAAAATCATACATAACATGTTGTTAAGGTTCATGTTAAGAGCCAGATTTCCGAAGGACTTTACAGAGTAGGTTGGAAGAGGGTCCAGATCACATAGAGCTTGAAAGTTCAGTTCCAGAAAGGGACTCTGCTGTTGGTACTCTCTGTACATGAAATGGAGAAAGTTAGAAATCGAAGGATGAGATTTGCAGCACGCAGATTCTGCATGGGGCAAAGCCTAATCCAGCCAGACAGTAGTCCTGTTATCAGGATGATGACTGGTAGTGGTGGAGAGCTTTGGCTTATCCAAACCAAGGAGGGAAGCTGTTTCTGGGGAGAGCTTCCATTTCAGTTACTGACCACTTCATGATGAAATGCAGCTTAACCAGAAAATTCTGTACTGTACATCATTTCAGATCCTTCAGATGTCTTTGGAATAGTTTGCCCTTTGACAATTTCTTGTTCATGGAGTTTTCTACAGTGTAGAAACAAACACATCAGTAACGTCATTGCATATACATTGCGACACATATTTTCCTGTGTCATACCAAATTCATTGGTGTTTGAGAAACAGAAAATACTCTGCTGGAATCATTAGACAGAATAGTTTGTTGTTTGGTTGGTTTTTTAGCATCATGTTATGTTCTGAAACATATGTGTGCACAAGAGAACTGAGAGTATTCATCATCGTCAAGTGAAAGGAAAAGGTCTCCTCAATAAGGAATGCCAAGGAGGTTTTGTGTAACCTTTTCATCCTCTCACCGGCAAATCAACACTTCTTGTATGCAGATGTCTGGGAGTGATGCTCTGACCCAGCCAGTTCTTTCTCTTTGTTGATGCCCATGAAGCATTACTGTAAGTATAACAGGTCAGTCCCCCTCTTCTGCTTTTTCACTGATACTAAACGCAACTGGTATGAAAGAACCTGAAGCTGTAATTTTTGACAGTTTCCACAAAGAAGTGATGTCAGCAGCATTCTAACTATGAGCTGATTAGTCAAACTGGTGACTCTCAGGAAGGTCAAGTTTAGGCTTCTTCAGTGTGTACAGAAATACCAGTGGATTTTCTCCCCAAATATGTCCCTGTTATCAAATAAGACTTCTTTTTGTACATGTCTTGTCCTGCATTTTTAAATGTAGGCTGTGATGAAAGCACTAAGGAGCCAATATCATAGGCGAATGCTGAAGTTTCTTGGAGGCCCCTGGCTCTTCACTGGGTAGCAGCATCATAAACCTGAGAAATGTGGAGGGTTTTTGAGGAAAGCTACTCGAGTTTTCCAGTAGAAAAGGTAGGAAATCAAAGCTTAGAAGTCATGGGCCATACCTAGGATTACAGCTTCCCTGGAATAAGGACATGATTTGCTACGGAAAAAACATGGAAACATACTACCAAACATTGATATTTACTGTGCTAACATATGTATTTTACTTTGAACAAAACTGCAGAAAGCCATGAAAACAAATCTATGGGGAAGCCTTCAACCCAAAATGTTTCAATGACTTGTATTCTACGAGTCTTGGTTTTGCCTTTGAATTTTCGGGTAGGAGGCACCATTTCAGCTGCTGAAAGCAGTGTTTCCATCAGAGAGGAAGACAGGTACTGCCTGCTGTGAACACCTGTTGCCATCACGGTGACTAGTTTCCCCACCACAGTAGCACTTGCAGGGAACACGTTCGGTACTGCTGCCGATTTGCACCACATGAGAGAACTCGAGGCTGATACATGACAAACCACAAAATCTGCAATACCTGTGACTTTGCTCTCAGGGGGCAGTTATGTAACTGAAAGAGGATTATCTTGATTTTGTGATAGCAGGATGTTTCTTTTTGCTGTGTTGTACCTTTGACTATCAGGTACCTCCTTCAGGAGGTTGGGTGGAAACTGCAGACAAGCTGCACAGCTCTGTAGACACTGTCCCATTCATCTGAGTTGAGCTCCTGGGAAAACATTTTTTGAAAGGAGAAGCGGTTCAGCTAAGAATAGATGGTTACTTTTTAAATTTGCTTTCTAGAGACCGTTAAGTAATCAAATTAACCCTTTGATTGAGAGGAAGGCTCAGCAAATCTAAGCAGCCCTGGGTCATATGTCTACTAGTGAACACAGGGGAGGGAGCTCATTGTGTCTAGGTGGAAATTTCCCAGTGAATCTGTGCCCCATTTGCTTCAGGATAAGGCACTTCATCAGGTGACTATCAAACAGCTCTTGCTTTGGCCGACAGCACCTCCTGAGGTCATCCTGCAGGTCGTGATCTAGAGTAGATATCTGTAATTCAAATGTGAGACAGCTTGTGGTGCAGGCAAGGCTCCACAGGACTATGGCAACATTTACCTTTAAGGCTTCCTTTTTACTTAGGCGACTCTGAATAGGGAGTGATGTTATAATTAGGACACTCGGCTGGTCTGTAGGAGATGATGATGATACAGTGACTCAATTTCTCACTTGTCTGTGGGATAACAACTGTTTCCTGTGGGTGTTGTAAGCACTATAATTCTGTCATGTTCTAGAGGTGTCTCCATCTCGATGTGACAGGCATCACCAGCAAAAACCTGCAAATGAGTCTGTGCCTTCTAAGTCAGAAAGATGAAACAAGAAAATTGAATGAATGGTGGAAACTGTGCGCTTGCTTTTTTTGTGAACAGAAAAATAGGACTATTTGAATTTATTTGGCATCCACTCAGCAAGATGTTACATCCAGATTTTGACAACAACCAGCTTCCTGCAGGCTGTTCAGCAGAGCCCCGATCCCATTTCTTTGCAACAGAAATTTCTACCAATCTAAACCAAGCAAATCAGAGAAACAGCAGCAAGCTAAATCAGTATTTTTTGTTCTCCCTTCCAGAAGGCATTCTCCTCTTCTCTGTAGGCAAAATGATCCTACAATGGGTAGAACAAACCAATACACCTTTGCAAGCAGAAGGACAGGCACAAGTGGAAATCCATACTCTCTTCCACAGCATATCATGGGCAGAATTTTGGATTAGTGGTGTCAAAATATGTCACATTCTCCTTCAGAAACTGATGAAGGAAAGGGCTTTTTATCTTCCTTTTTGGTTTGTTGTTTGTTTTTGGTTTTTTTAAACTGGCATGAGAACTGGACAAAATCTGCTATTTTGTCCTAGACAAGATTGATACAGGACAGCTCGTGTGACTGAATCATTCCCAAACAGCTCTGGGTTAGAGGGACAAGCCTGAATGAAACTGTTGACTGTAATGGGCGTATTTTTAATTCCCTCCTGATGACTGGCTCCCCTTGCTTTGCTGTTCAAGGGAAAGGTTGGGGTACTTGGTTCAGATTTCAGGACTTATCCAGGTAGATGTAGTGATAGAAACCTCTTCTTACTGGCCCGTGTGAGACAAATGGAAAAATAAAATACAGAGAGTGTCTGCATGTTGGAACTGATGGGAAGCAAACAGAAAGTGGTAAAAATAGTATGTAAAGGGACTTCACTTTGTAAGTGGTTCTCCACTTGAAGGACTTTTAAAGTAAGACTTTATGCCTTATAGCTTAGCTATAACTGATTTCAGTTTAAATTGTGCAGGCTTCTCAATCTAAGCCCAGACATCCACCCACAAAAAACAGCTTGCAGGCTCAGACCTTTAGCTGGAAGAGTTAGATGACTGATGTCAATCAGCTTGTCTGCATACACTCTCCCTACTCTCTTCTTAAAATAGTAGTAGCTGGTTGAAAATTTATTTTAATGGGGGTGGGGAGGTGATAGGATTAATAAAATTAATTCATAAGCCAAGCCACGCATCATGAAATATCTCTTGATTCTTATGTATATTAGCCATTCACGTATGATATATGACTGCAGAGTTCACAGTAAATGCCATTCAGATGGATTTTGACATTTAAAGGTCAAGTAGCACCAAAATTCATTGAGAGAGCATGATCAGGAAGAAAGAAAAAAAAAAAGGATATGTAAAAGTGAGCCTCAGAAAGATAAATTAAGAGAATGATAATGTGATAGCTTTCCATTTCACTCCAAGTAGATTTGAAGATCAGTAGGGAGTTTGTCTTGCCATTCACTATGAAATATAGTTCTAAAAGTGGCATGTAAAGGCAAGCCTTTTACTGGAAAAAATATAAATAAATGTAATGGCTACAGCACCTGTCTGCTAGAGATCCTCTGAAAAGCAGAGGAAACAACAGAAACATGGTATGACACAGCTCTGCTTTTGCTGCCTTCTGCTTCCTTCTTCAAAGAGCTGGTGAGGGAAGCAGCCTTGCCTATGGTCCATCTTCACTTCTGTCTTTTTCTTTGATTTTTTTTTTCCCCATCAGACAGAAACCTGGTAGTTTTAGGAGAACGTGCTTATTAAGCGAGGAGATCCAACTGAGTTGCGGAGGGCCTCTTATCCAGCTTGAACCTCACCGAGCGGTGCTGGCAGAGGGGACTGGCTGTGCACACAGCGCTGTCGTTTGCACAACATAAGGAAAATGAAACATTTTTTTTAAGTTGAGGCTGTCACAGCACTTTTGTAATAGCCACAGTCAGAGCAAAAAAACCTTCAGGGAGAGATGTAAACATTTTTCTAAATTTGTTCTGTTGCATAAGAACTGAAAGGTGAAACCAACTTTTCCCTCATTCCAGAACAAAAATAGACCAAAAGTACAATGAAGGGATTGAATTGTAAACTTTTGTTGAAGTTGATTTGGGATTAGCTCCCAGCTTCACACTCTCCATATTTGCACATCACTATTTGATGTCTACTCTTCCATACCACTCAGCTCCACACCATTCAGAGTCTGCCTTTGACACACGTTGTCAAAATTGATCTTTGGGCCAGGTTTTTAAAAGGCTGGCATTTAGCTAGATGGGAAGAAATACTGCACGACTGTGGTGACAGTACACTTTCTCCCTCAGCTTTTGGAAGGGTAAAAGGAGCGTCCTGTCTTCTTTTGAGGCATTTTCAAACTTCCAGTGATGAGTTAGGAGGAAATGTATCTCCATGAACAAAATGCCATGACAGTCACTGCAGAGTTCCTTGCAGAACTGCCAGGTAATGTAATGGCAGTTTTTAAGCTGTGCCAGGGCAGGCTCAGATTAGATGTTAGGAAAAAATTCATCACTGAAAGAGTTGTTGCGATGTGGAACAGGCTGCCCAGGGAGCTGGTTGAGTCACCATCCCTGGATGTGTTTAAAAGCTGGGTAGATGAGGTACTTAGAGATATGGTTTAGCATAGGACAGGAATGGTTGGACTTGATGATCTTAAAGGTCTTTTCCAACCTTGTGATTCTGTGATTCTGTAGATCAGTAGGGATGCTTTATAACTTTGCCATATGCAGGGAAAAGAGGCAACGTACCTTAAATAGCTTCCAATATGCAAGACTTCAAGGGGACAAAAAAAAAAGTGCTCCCATTGATAGATGATGATTTGTCACTGCATTATGTGGCACCTAAAATGAAGGATAAAGTATTTTCATCTCGTAATTCATAATGGCTGTTATTTTTGTGAAGCTTCTAAATGCTGTTTTTACAGCCCTGTTATTTAATAATGAAAAGAGTAAAGAGAAAACACTACAAGATGAATGTTTCAGTGTTGGTGTCTGCTTTGTAAATGATGCAGAAGAGGAAGCCATGTATTGAAGTTGATTTAACTCAAGAAATTTAGATCATGCTGAGTGAAGGAAAAAGAAGTAAAATACATGGAAACAAAATAAAATAGGAGCAACAAGCAATTCTTCTAGCAGGAAAATGTTTGTGGGGTTTTTTTAAACAGTGGACTCACTTTGCTATCCAATCCCCCCACTCAATTTGAAGACTTTTGCCTGTGGTGAGGTCGACATGCTGAAGGGAAAGGATAGCATCCAGAGGGACCTTGACAGGCTGGACAGATGGGCCCATGTGAACTGCATGAAATTCAACAAGGCCAAGTGCAAGGTCGTGCATGTGGGTTTGTGCAATCCCAAGCACACCTACAGGCTGGGCAGAGAATGGATTGAGAGCGGCCCTGAGGAGAACGAGTTGGGGGTGGTGGCTGCCCCCACCATGGCAGTGTTTTAGGCCAGGTTGGATGGGGCTTTGGGCAACCTGGTCTGGTGGAGGGTGTCCCTGCCCATGGCAGGGGGGTTGGAGCTAGATGATCTTTGAGGTCCCTTGCAATCCAAAGCTTTCTGTGATTCTATGATTCTATGAATTTATGAAAATATTACAAATAGCTAATTAATCCAAATGTTGTGATGTACAGCTTCTAATTTTCAAGGTGCATAACAGTTTTGTCTCTGAGCTCCTCCACAGTGGTACAAAGCCAGGGCACATGAAGTGAAATGGGATTATGTTACTTGGGAAGAGCTCCTGCTGCCAGAAGAAGCCAAGATGGTGAGTGTTGCTGCTAATGCATTAAGTAACACAGCTTGCTTTCAATGGGAATACATATTCTTCTAATTATTTTAACTAGAGAAGAAATTAAGTTATTACCATGAACAGCTGTTTGAGTCCTGCAGTAAATAAAGGGGGAAAAATGATGTTACATTAATTCTTCAGGCACCACCTGGTTATACAAGGTATATCCAAGACAGGATTTGTGAGACACTCTGAACTCCTTCTAGGGTGCTTTACAGTACTGTACACCCTGCCTAAAAATACTTCCCTGTGATGAATTCCAAGTTTTTTTCCCCCTGTATTTACACCTCAAAAACACTTCAAAGCAATGAAAGGACTCCTAAGAGGCATCTAATGCCTGGACATCCATCATCACTGGCCCGTGTCATGGCACAGAGGCATTCCTGACAGATGTGGGTCCTTCAGGACATGTATCTCAGTTGTTTGTCTTCCCTGCTGAGTGTTGATACACCAGGTGTATGTAACATGCACGAGAAGAGGATCTTGGTAAGTTCAGAACCTGTCCCTCGTCAGGAGTAATTTCTCTTAGTCTTATAATAGCCTGAGTCATTGGTCTTCTGGGTGCTGCCTGTGTGGCTACACATGCCCTTTATAAAGGCACCAAGTCTGTGTAGATCTATCATAGATGCTCTCTGAGACCAAGTCCTGTGGCACCCTGCTGTGAGTTACCTGGAGGTACTCTGGTGAGCAGCTCTGACAATTGATGTGTGAGCAGTGCTTTGCTCCCCAGAAACTGGGGCCAGGCATCTGTCTCAGGATTATCTGTCACCTTCTCTAACAGGCTGGTGCACACACTGTGACATGGTGCTGGGACATTTAGTAAAAATGACCACGCAAAAGGCACTGAGGGAGATTTTTCACTCATCAATTCTGCCAGATGAGCTACATGCCAACAGGAGAAGTGCTGCAAGTCTGCAGCAGGCCATTAGCAATAGCCTAGTCAAACCAATGTTAATAGTTTGTGATGCTACTTCATGATACTCAAACCAGATTTGATTTAAGTGACCTTTCACAAACAAGCAATAATCAACTTTAAAGATGCTTTGAGCACTCCTATGGGCTGTCAGTTGTCCTGTGGATCTTTCAGGAGATCTTGGCAAGTCTTTTCTTCTTCACACTGGTGCCTATCTTCACTTCCCATCAGCTCAGCCAGCCAGCAGCTGAGCTCTGTTGGAATACAGAAAGGACTAAAGCAGTTGCAGTTAAAAAGACCACAAGTTGCTCTTTTCTTTGGTGGTGGATGGGTGCAGATCGTGCTGATCCAGCTCTTCATGCCAGAATCCCATTTCCCTCGATGACTGGCTTAACTTCATCCCTCATCCCTGCCTTTCACAGGCAGCTTCTAAAGCATGCAGGAGTGCAACATAGACTCTTGCTTCTCCATATTTATAAGTTGAGCTTTACTAAGAGCTTTCTCATGAGTGAAGGCTCCTTGTGACTGCAGCATGACACAGCTGTCAGGGATATGCCAAAATGTCACTAGTCAGGATTTATTTTCTTTTTTTTTTTTTTTTTTTGGTTTTATCGCGGATAGCAACAATCAACNCTGCCCCCTCTGTGGCAGTGTTCAAGCCCAGGTTGGATGGGGCTTTGGGAAACCTGGTCTACAGGAGCGAGTCCCTGCCCATGGCAGGGGGTTGGAACTAGATGGTCTTTAAGGTCCTTTCCAACCCAAATCACTCTGTGATTCTATAAATGGAAAAGGCAAACCATAAGTGATAGCCTTCTCCCCTTCACCCAAAGAAAGAACTGACATGCCTAAAACTGGATTGAGTCTTCGAAGCCTAAACGCAAAACTGAAATCCACCCAAGGCACCACCTTTCTGGGGAGTTCAAGGTACCTGCACTTGTACTGCCCCGAGCTTTAATTACCTCAGAGTTCATTAAACATTTGACCTGCAAAAGTCAAAAGTCTTCAGCTACTCTAACTTACAATGATCTGGAAAGATTCAAAATTAAATATATTCAAGCTGCTATTTAGCATTGGTACTTAGAAAAGGTAAAGCTCTGGGTTGGGGCAGATGTTTTCTGTAACTGGGAACCTGGATTGTCAGGTCAGTCCTTTGATAAAAATTAAAGCAATCATTATCTATTGAGTAACTATCTTTGTGTGGGGAAACTAATGAGGTTCAGAACATGGAGGGAATGCTACTTCACACTGAGGCAAGGTCTGGTCATCACCCAAAGACAAACGTCTTGCTGGTCTGAATCTAGTGTTTCCCAACTCTTGCTAGGACTCCATAACAGTGTGGTTTGGGAAGGACTGTTTGGGACAGGCATCTGGGAAAAGTAAAGAAAAAAGTAAAAGGAAGAAAAAACCTGTCTGTGCATGCACAAGAAGAGTGGAGGAATTCTGGATCACCTGCATTAATAAGCTGCCAGGCCACAGTGACCTGCATTATGAACACTGAGTCAGACAGGCAACTGTTTTGTTATACTTTGGATTTTTCTTGACAGAATCCTGTCACACGAAATCATGTTTCAAATATTGCTTTGGTAAACCTCAAAAATATTGGAAAGAGTTAGAAAATCTTTGGGGGTTTTGGGATATTTTTGCGGTTTTTTGGTTTGTTTGGTTTTCCCATGTTCAGGAAATAATCCAATTTATCAGGCTATAAGAGACATGATCCCTCCTGACGTTGGGAGAATGATCTTAAGATTCCCTCTCAAAAGAGTTGCTCCTAGAAACAGATTCAGTGTTGAGGGAAGTACATTTTTAAATGAAATTGCCTTCTCACCTTTGACTGCAGAGAAATCTCCATTGAGTGCCTAAAGTTTATGAACATAAATCTGGATAAGGATGTGTGGAATGAAAGGATACATGGAAGGTAAAAGACAGGGGAAAATAAAGGCTGTGTAGCTACCTGGCATGGAAGGACGTCTGGTCTGTGAGCCTGTCTGATTAATGGTTATTCAGCATAAAAAACCAGGGTGAGAGACATGAGAACTAATAAACTACCCACAGATACACAGACCTGGAGGAATAGGAGATAACAGAGACAATCCTGAAGAGCAGAGCACTCAGATCACTGATCGATGGGCCACTGAAGGAACAACGCAAGGCCTTGAGAAGGTTCAACCAGGACTTTATAACTGATAAGGAGGGGTGGGGAATGGGTTTATCATGGGTCTCATGGAAAGGAGAAAACTTATTTGGGGATATCTGAGGTACCCTGTGGGATTGTGTAAAACTTTTTATGGGATGCTTAAAGAGAGTTGGGGAAAGGTATGAAACATTAGGGAATGTTTAGGGGAGGGGACAGAGGAAACAAGATGGATGTGGAAGGACTAAGTATGTGAAAATGGAGAGGAGGGGCAGATGAGAGGGGCCATCTCTTGATTGTATCCTTGTCTGGCCAAGCCCTGAAGCTGATCACTGCAGTCTGTCCTATCTTCTTGAACACTACTCAGAACTGTTTTCCTGGCTGAGGGTGTTCCCTGTTCTGGTTTTCTATGTGTGTGTCAAACCCAAGGAAACTACAAGCACGAGAAGGGTGAGAGGTCTTGGACCCAGCTACTGGAAAGGCCACAGGTGTAGGGATCAGCGGGGCTCTGAGAGCTGGCTGCTGTGTGCAGGTGTGGGTGTGAGGGAGTGTGGGGGTGTGTGTGTTAGGGACAATGCTCAGGGATTGTAGCAGCCTGGCTGTACAGGGCAGGAACTGGGATGGGTGAACTCCTCAGTCCTGAAACCAATTTCAGCTTTCATCCAGCAATCACAGCCCAGAGGTCTATAGGCAGGAAAGCCACCAGAGCGGGCTCATGCAATGCAGGGGTGGTCATGAGAAGGTGGGATAATGTTCTGCATGGGTTACACTGTCTCCATCAGAGTTTATGCTGGGCTAGGGTATGCACGGGAGGTACTACAGACATACTCTCTAGTGTAGTGTATAGTCTGCTCTGAATTATTTGACCACAGTAAACCAGTTAGGAGTAAAATTGAAATAATAAACAAAAGGTAATGAAAACTCACAGTCTCTGTCCTGAGGCTTGAGCTGCGCACACGAATGTAAGCACGAGTAGTAAGGGTTACAAGAACACCTAATTCTGCTGCTTCTGGTGCTGCCAGCAGTTCTTGTAATTTGAAAATGCCTCACCACTGTCTCTCTCAAGAACCTTCCTTCTCCCTGTGTTCTCCTCAGGGAGTACATCTCCTCACCAACCTTTAAAAGACCTTATGTATTTCCTCAGTCCGTGTTTTGAAGCACGGCAGAAAACTGTTTGAAATATGTGTAAGCATACAGGGAGAGTTCATCAGGGAAAATAAAGTTTTGCAATTTGCAAAATTAAAACCTTAAATATTATCAGGTAAGTCTGTTATGTTAAATATACCCAGGGCAGGGTAAAATATTACCTTTTTTAAAAAAACTCAATTTATATATGGCATTACCAACCTAAATATAACCTGAGACCCAGATTTTAAAATGTATTGAATTTTCATTAAAGTAATGGTAACTATGTGCCTAAGTTAAGATTAAGTGTAAATTACTATTCTGCCAAACTTTTTTTTTTTTTCAGTTGAGGTTTATCTAAATTAAGGAGCTCAGGACTTGTCTCAGGGCATCTTCTAGTATATGGAGTGAGAATTAAATGTGTGGGTTTCCATCACCTTGATTACCCTTGCCATCAGCAGGAGAAACTGTGCTGTGAGTAATAATAGCAAAACCCAGACCATTTCCTTTCTGTTTTTCATTTCAGGTAGAGCAGTCAGTTTGCAAAGGAGTAAAACTCACAGCGATAGAAGATTAGAGGCTGTTTAGACTACCATCGTTGGTAGTCCATGGAGAACCTGAAAGCAATATACTCTACTGGTGATACCTACATAACTGGGATAAAATTACTGGTAACATCTTGTTTTCCTGAAGCAGTTGCAGCTTCCCATGCCTACAGGCAGTAAATAAAGCCAAGTATCACGAAGAACAGGCGTCAGGCTCACAAATAAGAATGTCTGCTTTCAGCATGGAAATGTTTCAGCATTTCCTCCTAAAATGAAACAACTTTACCCAGCTGCCTTGTCAGAGCAAAACGGTGTGTTGGAAGCTAAACTAAAGAAATGCAACTGAGTTACCAACCTTCTACTAGTTGAAAATATTTACTGCATGGAGAGGACAAAGGGTTAGTTATTACACTTGCCACCTTCATTCAGACATTACTCAGTGGTAAGTAAAATGTGGCCCCACAGGTCTGCAATGCTTCCAACAACATCTGAACGCAAATCTCTTGCTGTTGCTTTTTTTTTTTTTTTTTAAATGAAAAATTCAGTTCATTCTGTGTTGAATATAATTCAATTTAGAGATTTAAAAGAACCTCAGCAACATCATGAAGTTCAACAAAAGCAAATGCAATCTCCAACCTCTGGAATAGAACACCCCCCCCC
>VZTU01012773.1:123825-134835 GCA_013400835.1 Zapornia atra | reverse complement strand
GGGTTGGAAGGTACCTCAGAGATCATTGAGTCCAACCCCCTTAAATAAACAGCTGGAAGGCTTTGTGGAGAAGGACACAGGCTCTGGTGGACAAAACGTTGACCCAAGGCCAGCGATGCACCCCTGTGTCAAAAAAGGGCAGCAGTGTTCTGGGTTGGATCAGCATAGGTGTCCAGGGAAACAATTCTTCCCATCAATCTGGCATTTGTGAAACTGTATGTAGAGTACCGTGCCCAGTTTTGGGCTCCCCAGGACAAGAAGGAAATGGATATACTGGACTCAAAAAGGAATACTATAAGATGGAATCCATCTCACTTTCCCTATCCTGAAACTCAGTGCGGAATCAGGTGCCCACCATGGCTCATACGAAGCTTCCCTATTCTCTTAAAAAGAATTTTCTAGCTGTTTTGGTTTGAGCTTTTTGAAGGAAACCCAGCGCTCTACCCAGTTCAATTTGCCTTGAAGAACTAATCATATCAGAATTGACAATTGTCATCAGTGTGCCAGCTCATGCTGAATATTGGGATTTCTTACCTTCACCACTGTTTTATGTCCTTCACTTTGGCTGATTCATAGCACATTGGCGATATATTTACTGTCACAGAGTCCTCCCCCAGTCCTAACAGCCATTGTCCCATTTCTTCAATTAATATCTATTCTGGATTTAGCTCTTGAACTCTAAACAGTCATGCTACCAGTTGATTACACAAGCTATGTGATTACAATGAACACAGACTATCTGGGGTTTTTGCCTCCTTCTTCCTTTCACTGCTGAAGACTTGCACACACCAGTTATGTGGGCCAAGACTGACATTTTCAGAAGCTAATCAGAGTGTGCATAAGGAGATTCAGAGGATGTTCTTCCCCTTACAAATGTTTAAGTGACATAGTCATATTGGCATGTAACAGAAAAGAATGCCTGAAGAAGTAGTTTATTTCTCACACTCTGAAATGTTACAATAATTATTTTCTGTTTTAAAATATTCCAGAGAAATTCTTCCTGTTGTAAGGTGAAGTCAGCTGTTCATTATTTACATTTTCTCCTTTATTCAGCTATTCTTTCTACATAATTAAAAATTCCTTCCCATCCAACGAGAAGTCTGCATTCCAGCTGAGTTTGAGTCTCCTAGAGGGAAAGGCTATTTTTTTTTGTTATTGCTGGTTTTTGGTCATCCCATGCTGATATCCTGTTGCCCAGTCAAAACAGAAAGAATTTGCAAGAGGCCTCCAGCAGCAGAAAAATCTCTGAAGCTTTACTGTAAAATAATGCATACAATGTACTGGAAAACGATTGAGCCCAAAGTGATGGAATATAAAATCACAGCAACAAACCACTAATCAGTATGACATACCAAGTCCGATATTGATTTGAAACCATTTCATGGAGCCCTTGTGCAATGTCAAAGTGGGAAGTGGATGTAATAAAGAGGCTAACACAATTAACTTACACAAGTGTATAAAGCGAAGTAAATAATCACACAGAAGTTTTAAATTACTAATACTTGGTCAGATATCTTACTGTGATGAAATCCTTGTCTGTTTGGTAATGTTGGAAGTGCCTAATAGCTATCAGGCATTTAAATTATTTAGTATCCAAATGAAGAATTTTTGGAAAAAAAGCAAAAAACAAACAACCCAGATGGCCTGTGGACCATCAAGTGCTGATGTGAGGAACTGGCAGCTTCACACACAGGTGTATATGGATTCTTCTAGAGGTCATTAAAATGGAACCTGGAAATAATTTACTGATACTTCCAGCATTGTCACTACTGAATCCTGTGAAAATCATCATCTAAACTGGAAGAGCACAGAAGAAAATATAAATTCGGGTTGGAATGCAGGATGGAAGGCTAATCTGGACAGCACCTGCATTTTACAATCAGTATAAATTAATGAACACAGTTGAATGGACACACTTTTCTGGTTTGTTTGGGGTTTGGGGTTTTTTTTAAAGTACATAAATAAGGCAGTGGTGTAACACCAGTCTGAAAAGTAATGTGGGAGTCTCATGGATACAGGGTACTTATGCATCTATCCTGTTCCAGGGAATGTGGATCCAATACCATAGAGTAAATTGAGTCCTTGTGAGATTTTGATGGGTCTTTTTCTGATCTTTCTTTCAGCAATATTGCAGACCACAGTCAGAGATACCAAGATTTATTTTGATGGCTTCTACATGGACTCCCTATCAGAAAGGAGCATTAGGAAAATGTTCTCAAAGAGCTGCTTCTGAATGGGCTGCCAATTTGAGAGAGCAGAAAGAGCATACTCTATTATCTATAATTTTGAGCCATTTCATTCAAATTAACTTTTGTTGTCTATAATAATTCTGATTTATCTTGCTGCCTTTCTGTCTTCTTCCTGCTTTGCAAGGCATTTTACATACTTCTCATCATTTGTTTAAAGATCGGTGTGAAGAATGTGCTATACATGATCACTGTTGTGATGAACGTTTTCCTAAAATGTAAGATTTTTTGGGGTTTATGGCCAATTCAGACAACTACTCTGTTACACTAAATGCTAATTTTAACTAGTTTTATACAACCAAAACATCTGGAACGCACAAATACTGTAGCCTTGAAAGTGTACGTCACAGAGCCAAACATTTTTTGGGTATTAGACAAAAACAACAGGCCAAATTCAAACAGGGGATGCGCAACTAGATTGTTGTGTGTGGCTTAGTAAGCTTCTACTGCCTAATAATTAAAATATATCATTTAACAATGCTACTCGATTCATTTTTTTTTTACAAATGAGAAATTGTTGTTTTCTGTGTGGGGACTACGTAAGCACAGATCTGAGTTATTGGGATAACTACAATGGAGAGATGCATGCTAATTAGCAGAATCTGTTAACAGCCTATCTGTTATCTAAACACAGTATCAGTTACATAAGAAGTTGTATGCTGATATCCTGAGCTACCTTATTTACTCCACTTTTTTGCAATGCTGGATTAATCTGAAATAGATAGATTTTTCTGGTGTCACATCTGGTCACAAGGTTCGAGGTTGAATACTAGCATGTAGAACTTAAATCCTCATTAATCGATTTTATTCCTAAGACAATCTTGATTTTGGAGACCACAACAGCCCCTGAAACTGTTGAATAACCCTGCGAAGAAGTCATTATCTTCTTCCCCTCCCCTGTCATGAAGGACTAGCCTGAACAAGCAACTCTATATTATTTTTCAAGTTACTCAAGCACATCTTCATTTATCTAAGATTTAATCCATGGAAACCATGATTTTCAAACAGTTCATAATAGCATGGAAGTTCACAAGGCGCTACGTAATGTGTAATCATTTTTGCCTTAAAACTGATTTCTCTCAATGTTGTTTTCTATAAATATTGCTTGATCTAATGGAACTTAATTTTAGAGCTCTACTGGAATAAATCGATTACCTCTTGAAACATTTTCCAGTATTAAAACCATCAATTTTAATTTCTGAACTAGATAATTTTGTATAGTGCTTTAATAATTTCTGAGGATTGCTGGAGTAGCTATAGCAGAACTTCCTCTATAAAACAGATTATTTTTACTCTCCGGTGGGGTCTTGTTCTGCTAAAATAGTCAATTTGATATTAAAAGCTTCTATTAGAAATAAATTCTCAGTTACTTTGAAAGATGTGAATTAAATTTGCTCTGTAAGCACTTAATTCACACAACTTTTGTCTAATTGGCAAAATATGAACAATTAGGACCAACTTTTAATAAGATTACAGTTCTATTATGCCAGGAAACATTAATATTTAAAAGATCCTGAGCCTGAAGGATTTTTTTTTGTTTCATTTTTTAGTTTCTCTCTTTTATATATAACTGTGAAACACAGCATGAAAGAACACAGTTGTGTTTCTAGACCTGTGGGATGTAGTTAAAAGCATCTTGGTGGGTTTTTTTTCTGTAATCCACCCCATCTCCATGAATTCCTTGACTATGTTGCTTGTTTTCTCACACAGATTCACAGAATCACTAGGTTGGAAAAGTCCTTTGAGATCATCGAGTCCTACCACACCTGTCCCCTACTAAATCATATCCCTGAGCATCTCATCTACACGTCTTCTAAATTCATCCAGGGATGGTGACTCAACCACCTCCCTAGACAGCCTGTTCTAGTGCCCAGATCACAAGACAATTTTAGTCAATCTTTAGTCAATATTCTCCTCTCACTGAGTATGTGGAGGACAGCAAGAAATTCTGATCCCATTAACCCC
Source organism: Zapornia atra (assembly GCA_013400835.1). Taxonomy (NCBI): domain Eukaryota; kingdom Metazoa; phylum Chordata; class Aves; order Gruiformes; family Rallidae; genus Zapornia; species Zapornia atra. Next base: position 130,624 of record VZTU01012773.1, on the reverse strand, counting down.
CTACTCAGCTGCCTTTTAAACACCGAGGCACCTCAAGCTGACTAACTTCCTTTCTCTTTGGTGTGCAATGATGTCAGTGCATAACCATATACCCGGTGGCAATGCATGCCTGGAAGTATCAGCCTTCACAAGGCCAAGTACCCCAGCACAGCTCATACCTGAAGCCTACAGAGGTCTAGAAGCTTAGAATGAAATTAATTTCACCAAAATTTGCAGCCTGCTTGGATGTGACTAGTTCCCCACCTGCACTTTATGGGAAACACAGGTGCATGTGAAAGGGGTTTGATGTTAAGGCGCAAATGACTTTTTAAGCTTCCACCTTCTTTATGACTACTACTCTTAGACCTCTGGAAGATGTGTTCTTATAGCTTTGAATGAAGTCAAGGGAGAATCTCCCAATACCAAGCTCACACCTTTCTGTGCTTCTCACACCTACTTCTATGAATAAATTATTTGTTTTACTTCACAGAACAAGAGATGAAATATCGCCTCTTATAATTACACAACTCGAGAAGCTGGAACCTTGAACCCCTGTGCTGTTTAAGTGGCTGATTCCAAACAAAGTGACCGATACTAAAGGAAAGATGCAAACAATCAGAACTAATTTAGAGCAAACCATTGAGCTTGATTTCTTTGAAACTGTATTTCTTGTTAAAAGTCAGTCTTAGCCTGTGACAACATGAGATGGCAAAATCATTTTTAATACTAGAGACTGTCAGAGAGAGACTGTCAAACAAGAATTTTACACGGCAGCAGGTGAATGTCTGAGGAAAAGTGGTAAGATTCATATTGTCATTTTTCACAGGTGATGTTTATATTTTCTTCAGAGAGCCATTAGACTCACTGAATGGTTAACGGGGAATTGTGCATTTGCAATCTATTTTTAAGGGGTACTTCATAGCTACCAAATATCTCAGTCAGTTGTCTTCTGGGCCTTGTCTGCCTGATCATCAATACCATATACATTAGTTCAGCAGTAAGCGCTCTTTCAGACTGAAACATTCAGTTCTCTACAACTCTAGGTGCAGTTCTGGGGATAATTCAGCTCCCAGACCATTCTCCAGGGGTATGTTTGGGAGCCCACATGACACTCCATTAATCCACTCTCAGTAGGCTTGCAGCCTCAAGCAACCTTACATGTCTCGCCCAGGCAGGTTTCATGCTATAAAAATACTGCTTTTGATAGGCTGAAGCAAGATACTCATATTTTTCTCAAACAATTTCAACTAGAAAATGCAAGTTATTAAAACCCAATTTCATCATTAAGCAACTGGGAAACTATGCTGGTACTTGAGGAGGAAGCCCAGGGCTGGTGTGGATGCAGCCAGCTCATCTGCACCAGTGGGAAAACCCCTCTGTGTGCACGAGTCCTTCTGCACCACTTAGCATGGGCCCAGGGATCTACCTGTAGGGAATACATTTAGGAATGCAGGTCCAGCCAAAGAAACTAAGCTTCACCAGTTATTCAGACAGTTGATGGCAAACTCACAATTGTGCTATTGGCAACAAACTACAAGCAGCAGAACTTCCTCCCCTCCCCTCCTGCACAAAATACACTTGCTGTGGTGCCACTCCAATTTCATATACATTTGTTGTACCTTGCTGAGGTGTCCAAGCACCTTAAAGTCTATGATTCCACAGAAATGTTCAGACAAGTCTAAATGCTGATCCTTGGCATACACTTCTGCATATACATTACTAATGTAAATAATTAGCTTCATTGGGGCTCAGTGGTTAATCATGTCCTTAGGTGCACTGGGTCCCAAGCTGTGTTCAGAGTTTAAGTGAGCAAGACAACTTTGTAGAGGCTTTCTCCACCAGGACCTGTAAATAAAAATATCTGCAGTCCAGTGACTTTGAAGACCATTAGTCAGCCACGTGGGTACACTGTGCTTACCTGCACTACAATGGCGACACCTTTTTGACCTGAGGAAACACCACCCCATCACAAACTACACTTTGCTATATCCATCCTCAGCATTCATTCATATTCAAAGGTCTGCTGCTCCTGTGGCTCTTGAAAAGATGAAGAATTTTGCCACTGCTAGCAATGCACTGAATCAGGGTGAGATTTTCTTTAATACAAATATGTAAAGCTAAGGTGGGCAGGTAAATCATAGAATCAATCATAAAATGGTCAGGGTTGGAAGGGACTTCAAAAATCATCAAGCTCCAACACCCCTGCCATGGGCAGGGACATCTCTCACTAGACCAGGCTGCTCAAGGCCCCATCCAAACTGGTGAGCCAGCAGTGTGCTCCTGAACACTGCCAGGGAGGGGGCAGCCACCTTCCTGGGCAACCTGTGCCAGTGAAAGACAGCTTTACAAGTTCTGCAAACTTGCCTATGCTTTAATGAAGCCAAGCTTGTTCTTAGGAGCTTTTCACACAGTTTTGAGCAGCAGATGTAATTTTTTCTTATGAAATTAATTTTTTTTCCCCTTCATTCCCTAGCATTTTCTTAAAACCACCCAGCATGCACAGTATTCTATGTTATTTCTAAACAAACACGATTCTTACAGTTTAGTTAAAGGAAGAAATTTTCCTGAGTACTGAAGTTTACTGATGCCTAGGGGGCTTAAGTATACACTCCAATTAGCATGTAGGTAAATATGCTGCTATATCATAATCCTAGTTTCTTTGATAAGAATTGCATTATCTGTGCTCTGTTAGTCAGCCTAGGTCATCCATGCTCAGCTCTCCCTTCGGATTTCTTCTTCATCTCACCCCTCTTTGTTCTGTAGTTGTCCTTCAGTGATTGAGAAATGGCTTCTTTGTTTCCTTTCAGAAAAACAATTCCTTTCATGATAGAGTCCCCACCTCAGCAGTCTTTCCATCACTAGCTAAAGATGAAGTATCAGCATCTGTACTTACTGATGAAGACGCTTCAAGTGTAAAGAGAATTTACTTGGATTCTTTTCTAATTAATGTGATCAGAAGCAATATTAATTTGCAAGCATCTTCAGTGTGAGGATACCTTTTTGCTGCTGTGGCCAAGATAAACCAAGAAACACTAAGCACAAACATAAAACATGTCTCCTCACCTCTCTTTCAAAATCAGTCTGAGAAAGAAAACATTCAGAACAATTCTTTAGAAGATAATTCACAGCAATCTGTAAAACAATCTGCAGAGAAGCTCCTCTAGTTCTTGCCATTTCATAACCAAGGACTGTAAGAACAATCCTTAGGGGTGACATGGGGACATTCTTTCATTTATTAGTTAGTTTTCCTTTGACCCTATGAGACAATATTCAGAGCCTGTCATCATTGCTCTGTGCTTCATTTTACAATGACCAATAGAAGGAAAGGAAGCCATCCAGAGGGATCTTGACAGGCTGGAAAGGTGGGCCTGGGGGAACCTAATGAGGTTCAACACTGCAAAGTGTAAGGTGTTGCACTTGGGCTGGAGGAATCCCAGACATAGATACAGACTGGGAGAAGAGCTTCTTGAGAGCAGCCCTGCTGAGAAGGACCTGGGTGTCATGGTGGGTGAGAGACTTAACATGAGCCAGCAGTGTGCTCCTGAAGCTCGGAAAGCCAATGGTATCCTGGGCTCCATCAGAAGAGAGGTGGGCAGTAGGGACAGGGAGGTGATTGTCCCTCTCTGACCCCATCTGGAGTACTGTGTCCAGATCTGGGGGCCCCAATACAAGAAAGATGTAGAACTGTTGGAGAGGGTTCAGAGAAGGGCCACGAAGATGATTAGAGGGCTGGAGCATCTCCCCTACTAAGAGAGGCTGAGGGAGCTGGGCTTGTTCAGCCTAGAGAAGAGAAGGCTGTGGGGGGACCTCTTTACAGCCTATATAAATAGGAGGGGAATCAACTTTTTAAAAGGGTAGACAATGGCAGCACAAGGGGGAATGGATTAAAGCTAAAGGAGGGAAGGTTTAGTTTGGTTATTAGAGGGAAGTTGTTTACAGAGAGAGTGGTGAGATGCTGAAACAGGCTGCCCAGAGAGGTGGTGGATGCCCCATCCCTGGAAGTGTTGAAGGCCAGGTTGGATGGGGCCCTGGGCCACCTTGTGTAGATCATGCCTAGAGATTGGTGGTGCTGCCTGTGGCAGGGGGTTGGAACTCTATGATCCTTGGGGTCCCTTCCAACCCATGCCATTCTATGATTCTATGACCTCTGTCTGCACAGAAGGCAGCAGAGGTCCTCTGAGCCTGCCATCAAGGATACATAGGAATCCTGCACTGATTTATTCTGCCTGGATGATAGAAGCAAGAAAGACAATTAGACCATACCTGAGGATCACAGAAGCACAGCAGTGGGATGGACAATCTGAAGGGCTAAAACTTTATGAGGATCCAGTGTAGAAACTAAGCTGAGAAGGTGCTGTCTGTCTGTCATTACTTGAGACAGACCTGGTATTGTGATTTGGTATTGAGTGTTTTAACTCAGAACTGTGTCACTAGAAGGGTATAAAGGGTTTGCCTTCTGCTGTTCAGGGCAAGGTGCAACTGTGCCCCCTGTGCAAAAGCCTGGCTGTTTTGTCTCAACAGGGTTCCCAGAGCACTTAGTAGAGAGAAGCAGAGACAAATGTGCAGACATACCTCCTTTTCCCATTACCACACAGTCCTAATTTCCACAGGCTGGTCTGATTAACAGCTAATGCCCATTTCCAATTGTTAGTGTAATAGAACTGTTAATTTTGTAAATGTCTTAATACTCTGCACATAACCTAATAATTGCAAGATTAAGAACTCCCTGATTACAATCTAAACTGGGACTAAGAAGAAAAATGGTATCTTATACCCAGTGGCCCATTACATTCCTCCTCAGCCCTTACGGATTATTTGTATGCCATTTGTATTGCAGTCACATGTAAAGAGCCACCACTGCACCTCTCTCCACTGCACGACACTGAAGCATGCAATAAATGGCAGCCGTTTCCTTACCAACGTTAACGTAGGAAGTGCAGGATCTCACAAAGCACACCATGGAAAACCTTTTCAAATGAGAGCCTTAGAAACCAAAGGGCTGCACTTCTCCAAAGCAGGTATGTTATATACACTGTAGGTTTAACTCTGGCTCACAGAGAGGCATATTTATGATTTTTGGGGCAGGCTAAATTCCCTTTAGGCAGGTTGTCATGTATTTATTTTTTTAAAAAAACCCACAAGGCTTAAAAACCTTTCCTATATTTTAGCTTATTCTTGTGGTAAGAAAGAAAGATGGAGAGTCTAGGATATACAACATGAAAGGATCTGCACAGACACTAAACAGTTAACCTCCCTTGTCTAATTTTGCTGTGTGTCTCATACGTGTACATGGGTGTATGTATACATCCTTCTCTTTTCCTGTTTGTCTCTTATTATCACTGATTCTCCCTAAAGTGTATCTTCCTGTATCTGGCTTGTAGGCAGTACCTCATCTTTCATCTTTATATAACTGTTCTCCCCCTCAGTTTTCCACACAGCAGCCTGTTTCTTCCTCCCAGCTCCCACATGGCAATCACCCCACCCCCCCTTTGTTAACAGAGATATGCTGTCCCTCAGTGCTCAGAGCAAACACTTGTTGAACTTTTCTTAAACCAAATATACCTGTTCTGCCTTTGTTCTGTGGGGTTCTACTTGTGGGAGAGTATGCTGGGTCTCCTCATGTACCTAAGGGAGAGTAGCAAGTATTTTAAGTTATATTGCCTTGTAATAAAAAAAAAAAACCAACCCAAACCCAGATACATTATTTACTTAGGGCATCATCACATAAACTTGCTCTACTTACAGTCTGGAAGACATACTTCACCTTATTGTTTCACCTCATGTTGACCAAACATGAGCGGTAATTAGTGCTCTTTAAAACTTGTAATCACAGTTTTCATTTTATCTTGCACATAACTGTGAGAAGATATGACAGCAGATATATATGAGAGCATTTATATTGAAGCAAATATATTGAAATGTATGAGAGCATATATTGAAGCTACTACAGGGGAGGTTTAGGTTGGATGTCAGGAAGAGGAGAGGGTGGTTGGGCACTGGCACAGGCTCCTTGGGGAAGTGGTCACAGCACTGAGCTTGGCTGAGTTCAAGAAGCATCTGGACGATGCCCTCAGTCCCATGCTCTGACTTGTCTGGCCCTGTGTGGAGCCAGGAGTTGGACTCGATGAGCCTTATGGGTCCCTTCCAACTCAGGATATTCTATGATATATTCCCAGTGACTTTTTTACACACATTATCATCAAAGCAATAATACTATAACATGCAGCATACATTTTAAAGGTCTATTTTTATCTTTTTTCCTCTTTTTCTTCACTCAGCTTTGTGCTTGTTTTATCCTTTCTCACCCAGAAGCTTTGTGTCTCCTCTCTAGTTTGAGAAAGAAAAAGTATGAACACCACAAACTCTGCAGGGAGTTCAGGGAAATGGCTGTTGCAGCATTGTTTCCTGCTGCTTTTTGTACAGACAGGACCACAGAAAAGAAGCTGAATCTAGGGCAATTCTTCCAGCTTTACACTATACAGTATGAGGCAGTGGGGAAGCTGAAGGACTCACTATGTACATCTAGCAACAATGAAAGAATCCCTGTTTAATAACAAAGCCAAAACCCCATTTTTTTTTATCCCAGATGCTCAAGTATTCATTTTAGGATGGAGTTCAGCCTTAGTTTGTTTAGGGATACTTCAGCTCTCTTGCAAATACAACTACCAACTTCTATTATTTTATCACATAAGCCTGACAAAAGCACGTTTTGCTTCAAGCACATTTTAAAAAACTATTCACACAGTTGAAAATTAAAATTTTTTTCTTCCCTTCCCTTCCCTTCCCTTCCCTTCCCTTCCCTTCCCTTCCCTTCCCTTCC
>VZTU01012773.1:110126-123596 GCA_013400835.1 Zapornia atra | reverse complement strand
TCCCCTCCCCTCCTCTTCCTTCTCTCCCTCTTTCTTCTTTCTTTCTTTTCTTTCCCTTTCTTTCCTACATATGTCCTTTCCTTCTATTTCCCTCTTGCTCTCTATTTCCTTTTGCCACTGGAAAAGAGAGAAAACAACAGAACTTGTGGGTAACTTTCGGGCTGAGATACACAGTTTGCTGGACTATTTCTGTATCCAGCATCACCAGGGATCAGATAAAATATGGGATCCCTGGAAACCACAGTTTAGGAATTACTTGTTTGAGTAACTAGTAGGCAGTAGGGTTATGTTCTTGCATGCTGTCTGTCTGTAGATGTAATGTAACTTCAGCAAGCCAGAGGAGAGCATTGATTGTTCTGCAGTCCTGCTTTCATTCTGGACTATGAAGTACCAGAAGAAGATAATTTTCCTGCTAAGGTTATGGGTGGTTGGGGAATATGTTCAGCTGCCCAAGGAACATGCAGACACTGCATAAGTGGATGTGCCTGGTGAATATCTATTTGCCAAGACAGAGTTATCTGCGCTTGCTTAACTTTGTTTTCTAAGGATATGGAGCTCAGAAAAATCAACAAGGCTCCATTCAAAATTAGTTCTTCTAAAGTATGGAACAAGTACTGGCAACCTGAGCCCCTACCTTTCATTGTCTGAACTTTGAACATGTTCTTGGCAGTGCTGAAGTGGGAATGATCTGTCCTCCCCCAAAGGCTCCTCAGACTCTCTGGAGGATCACTGCCAGCCTGCTGCCTTTGGTGAGCAAGCGACATCCATCAGCTGCCTCCCGATCACTCACAACCACCTGTGACTGTAATCAAAATGGACAAGAGGAGAGAGCTCAAGTACGCTGAATTCCTTAAAATGTTATGAAATTAGACAGCTGAGTAGAGAAAAAGGACATTTGTGTCTGTGCTGGGGAAAAGGTTAAGAAGTTCATTCAGCATTGGACATCGAAGAATCAATGTGCTACCGACTGGACTCCATTTGCTCTGCTGCTCTGGGCAATTTTTTCAGGATCTGTCTTAAGTGTGAGGGAACTTTCTGCATTTGGTGATAAATTGTGTTTCATCACTTTCACATTATCCATGACTTTCACCTAGCTAAGTGATTACCATGCTATTTTGCAATGGATTTATCACTTCTTCTACATTTATTCCCTGTTGTGGGTTTGATACAGTGTTTGACTTGGGGAAAAAAAAAATCTAGGTTTCTTACTACAGATGCAAATATAAATAACTGCTGGCTGATTCTTTTATTTTGCTTTTGAGGCATATATTTTTTGACACTTTTGTTCCTCAAAGCATATTTAAATAACTTAACTAATATGGGAAACAGGTAAAAATGTTGTAATTCCTCAATGACTGCTACCTGCCAACTTCTTCTGCTGTACCAGCTTGTATAATTCCCAAAGCTAAGATGCTGACTATGGAACTAACACACCTCATAAGATATTTAAGTTATATTAAACAGGGAACCAATAATGCTAAAGCCTATTATATACATTTAAGTGCTTAAGAATAAAGAAAAGTGTATTTTCTGAAAGATCAGCTGACAAATTTTTACATTACTTCAGTTTTCAACAACAGGCTTTAGGCTGCTGCCAGACAGCAGTGGAAAGCTACGCTGACTTTAAGAGGGAAGCTAGGACAGAGGAAATACTATGTACTAACTTCAGAGAATCACAGTTAAACCATCTGAAACTAATCCAGATACTGAGGTTGTATGTTTTCCTCTGCTATGTGCAAGAAATAATAATTTATATTAAGTTCCTCGCCATCTTAAAGGGATTGAGCCTCATGTTTTCTGCATGGTTTAGTACTTTCAAAGTGGGACAAGTAATTATCTCTTACATAATAAACCATCTGCATGGATATAATTAAACATTTGCTCAGTTGTATTCGATATTAAACCAGAAAAAGAATGTGGTTAAGTAGCATTTATCATGCAAAAGATGCCAAAATCAGCTGAAAACCCATCCACAACATCCTGGTTAGTTGCTAAGCTTTTGAAGGGGTCTTGAATAGATCTCAAATGCGATGCTGCATAACTCTGGTTGACATGGTAACGTGCATAGTAAGGAAAATCTCAGCTCTATTAGCAACTTCATTTTAATTCCCTCCCCTTTTCATATGCTTCCCTCAGTTTCTGAAGTAAATGTATCTTAAGAGTCTCTGATTGTAACTTGTAATTATTTGGCATAATTAAGATGGTGTGCTAGTCTTTTATTTTGTAGGCAGCAGAATAGTAACAGGTCTATGAGATGAATCCCTAGCAGCATTTTTTAATGACCATGTTAAATTTAGTGCTGTTCTGAGAGAGATTATGTGTATTGCTTGGTTAATGGGATGCTTACTATATTAGGAGTGTTCTGGCAGCATTCTGCCAGAGGAAATGGGCAGAAAAGAAGACATTTTTCTCAAAATAGCTACCCTAAGAAATATAGGATCCATGACCAGAGCCGTAAATCCTGAAGAAGACTCTTGCTGAAGCAGACAAGACCAGAAGAGCCAAAGCTTGAGAACACAGGCTGAAGGAATGACTGCAGTGTGAAAAAGGATTCTGTAAGACAGTGGCAAGAGCAAGTTTTCAAGAAGAAAACTGAGGCACAGTAATCACTTTTGGGATATTTGAGTAAAACTGAAGCTTCATAGATGACCTTTACAAAACTGCAGGTCTTAAAAGTAATAGAAACATCTTTAGATTTTTTAAAAACAATTCTCTCTAAAATATTTTTTTTCTTCTGCAAAGTAAACCACATTTGTTTTCAACAACTGACATCTTTATACATTCCTTATTTATCCTCTGTGCATGGCTTAGGGGAGACCTTATTGCTCTCTACAACCACCTGAAACGAAGTTGTATCTTCTTCCAAATAACAAGCGATGGCACAAGAGGAAATGGCCTCAAGTTGTGCCAGGGGAAGTTTAGACTGAATGTTAGGAAAAATTTCTTCACTGAAAGGGTTGACAAGCACTGGAACAGGCTGCCCAGGGAAATGTTTGAATCACCATCCCTGAAGGTATGTAGAAGACATGTAGATGTGGTGCTTGGGGACATGGTTTTGTGGTGGACTTGGCAGTGTCAGGTTAATGGTTTGACTTGATCTTAAGGGTATTTTCCAACCTGAATGATTCTATAATTTTATAAGAGCACTACAGATTGGTGAACGGCGTAGGATGTGTCTGGCATCTTATAGCATGTGACTGAGGAGAGAGTAGGAGGGAGGGAGGGAGAGAAGGAGGGAGGAGAAGGAACTGCAGAGCTAGGATATCTGAGGAACATGATAGAGCTTGGAAAGCAATGTGCTACGCTGCATGAATACATGGGGAACAGACAGAGCTGAAGTGGAGAGGCGGGATCTTTTTCACTGTGTGGCACTTGACAGGACTACTAGATACAGAGTCCCCAAAACACTCAAACTCATCCAAACTTTTTGGGTAAGTCATGGATGACAAATAGTGTACTTCAGCTCGGAGGTTGATGAGGGACAGGAGGTTTCACAAAGGATAAATAAAGGAATGACAAAAAAAAAAAAAGCTTAGCAGAAGTTTTCCCTGCAACCGTGACATTGGTCACTTTTCAACCCCCAAAATAACTTACCACTTGAAAAAGTGAGATGTTATCATCACACTAGACAGCAGTGTTATGGAGTGGGAAATGAGCGTCTAAGTTTGTCACCTTGCTTTACAGGGGAGCCTTGATTTAGCATGGAAATACTGACATCATTGTGAAAGATCTCTGACAAAGGAAGTATAATCAAGGGATTAGAAATATTTGAAAAGAGACCTGATGAATGAACAGAAAATTACCTATAATTGTGTAAGTAACAAGTTTGAAAAAGGTTAAAACTAACTTCTGTGAGAGCTTCTGTTTTTAAAAGGATAGACGGTGGCAGGACAAGGGGGAATGGATTAAAACTAAAGGAAGGAAGGTTTAGATTAGATATTAGGGGGAAGTTTTTTACAGAGAGAGGGGTGAGGTGCTGGAACAGGCTGCCCAGAGAGGTGGTGGATGCCCTGTCCCTGGAGGGGTTCAAGGCCAGGTTGGATGGGGCCCTGGGCCACCTTGTGTAGATCCAGGCCTGAGGTTGGTGGCCCTGCTTGTGGCAGGGGGGGTGGAGCTCTATGATCCTTGGGGTCCCTTCCAACCCATGCCATTCTATGATTCTATGATTCTATGATTCATGGTAGCCCCACATATCTAGTTAATGTCTGATTCTTTCCATGATGTCATTCCAGAGCATCAAATGAACCAGCCATTTTTTACACTGACAAGTGGGTTTTCTGTTCTTCAGAAAATTCTAAATTTAATAACCCTGATAAATTTATAGTGAGGAGACAAAACAAGAATTGTTCAGAGGCAGTCTCCCCAAGGCCTACATCATCCAAAAGGGAAGAAAAGAGAAATGTTAATGATATTGCACTACCTAGTGATGATATTCACTACCTAGTGCAATATCATCAATTAATTGGTAACCTTAAAAAATGCTGGTTTTTCCACATGGATTTGTTTCACTGAAGCTTCACAAACTTAAATCACGCATGATTTAAAGTCCTTTATTTTAAACTTATAAAGAAGTGCAATTCTGTTCATATAAAACAGCTCTTCATAGGTTTTCAAGGGATTTGTTACATTAAACTTTCCAACACTAAAGCAAAATTAATTAGTTCTTCAAAACAAAAGACTGAATTGCTCTTTCATGGCAAATTAGTTTTTGCTCTGTTACCATCTAAGAGCATGTGGATTAATTTACTTAATACTACTTTCCTTCCTATCAACAATGGTCTGAATGTAATCTTAAGATTTGTATTTCTTTCTGGCTATTACCAGTAACAGCTTCTCTTGAACAAAATTAATGTTTCAGGCTATATATGAATATATTTCATGTTGACTCCACCTAAACTTTCAAACAACATGGACAAGCAGAAAAAGTTATCTGGAGATGCAAAACTGGTGGCTACCCTATTCTCCTCTAGACCTCATTAATTTCCCCACACAAAGATAGTTACTCAATAGATAATGATTGCTTTAATTTTTATCAAAGGACTGACCTGACAATCCAGGTTCCCAGTTACAGAAAACATCTGCCCCAACCCAGAGCTTTTGCCTTACTTTTCTAAGCACCAATGCTAAATAGCAGCTCAAATATATTTGATTTTGAATCTTTCCAGATCATTGTAAGTTAGAGTAGCTGAAGACTTTTGCAGGTCAAATGTTTAATGAACTCTGAGGTAATTAAAGCTCGGGGCAGTACAAGTGCAGGTACCTTGAACTCCCCAGAAAGGTGGTGCCTTGGGTGGATTTCAGTTTTGCGTTTAGGCTTCGAAGACTCAATCCAGTTTTAGGCATGTCAGTTCTTTCTTTGGGTGAAGGGGAGAAGGCTATCACTTATGGTTTGCCTTTTCCATTTATAGAATCACAGAGTGATTTGGGTTGGAAAGGACCTTAAAGACCATCTAGTTCCAACCCCCTGCCATGGGCAGGGACTCGCTCCTGTAGACTAGGTTTCCCAAAGCCCCATCCAACCTGGGCTTGAACACTGCCACAGAGGGGGCAGCCACAGCTTCTCTGGGCACCCTGTTGTTGTGTCTCACCACCCTCATAGATATTTCTTCCTAATATCCAACCTAAATCTCCCCTCTTCCAGTTTAAACCAGTTATCCCTCATCCTGTCACTCCTTTCCCCTGTAAACAGCCCCTTTCCAGCTTTCCTGTAGACCCCTTCATTAACTGGAAGCCTGTAGTAAGTTCTCCCCAGAGCCTTCTCTTTTCCAGGCTGAACAAGCCCAACTCTCTCAGCCTGTCTTCACAGAAGAGGTGTTCCAGCCCCCTGGTCATATTTGTGGTCCTTCCCTGGACTTGCTCCAAGAGCTCTATGTCTTTCTTCTACTGGGAACCCCAGAGCTGGACACAGTCCTCCAGGTGGGCTCTCACGAGAGCAGAGGGGCAGAATCACCTGCTGACAATGCTTCTTTTGATGCAGCCCAGGATACGGTTGCCTTTCTGTGCTGAAAGCACATCTTGTCAGCTCATGATGAGTCTTTCATCCACCAACACCCAAAGCCCTTCTCAGTGCTGCTCTCAATCCATTCTCAACCCAGCCTGTACATGTGCTAGTAGTGTGTGTAGTAGTCCACTTGTTGTTTATTTTATCTCAAAGAGATTCCCTAACTTACATACTTTTTCTCTATATGTATTATTTTGGTTGTCTGTGCATCCCTGGCATGATCTGTGATTACTACGGGAATATTATATTTTGATCTGATTTTACCTTGAGCCCTGTTACCACAAGAGTCATAACTACTCTCACAGTATCATTGCTAATTTATACACTCTGTCCTATCAGACATAAATCTATTAGTACCTGTATATTTACCTTCATTTTTCTTAAAGTAAAAGGTATTTAGTATTGATACCTGTGATAATTTGCTTTATTTTTTACCTGATGAACCTGACAGCGCTGCCCAACATTCCAGTTGCCAAGCATACCTGAATTAGCATCAACAGAGACATTAGGAAAGACTGTTTCTCTGTACCTTATACATCCAGTAATCTGGACATAAAATTGTTTGCTGCTCAGGATCTTAAAACAATACTTACTATTTATCTGTGCATTAATAGCATTAGACAGTCAGGATGAAATCTTTAAGATTACCATGAGCTTGAATCTCCTCTAAACTAATAAGAATTGGATTTTCAGCCATAATGTAGACAAATCTTTAATTAAATGTCACAGAATCAATTTTACCTGCTGTAGTGCTTAGCCATAGGGTGGTTGAGTAGGAGGACCATCAGTAAAGAAGCCTTTTCAGATCCCACAAGCAGTATAAATGGCTTCCTCCATACTACACAATCTGCATGTGGAAAGAAGTGGGACTCCAGTGTAAAGCAACAGCTGGTGCCTTGCAGCCCTAACCTGTGAAGGAACTGCGGGAGAGGACGCCATCCAATCCCTCATTCAGAAAAGATATAGAATGTCGAGAGGACCTGATTCTGGTTGTAACAGGACACCCAGCAGATGCTGCTTCATAACCTTGTACAGCCAGTGCATCACAAAAAATGGCATAAAGCCAGAACTTTACCCTCTAAATTCTCTTGGAAAGTGATTCCTTTTTAAAAGTAATGTTTATAAAAATTGTGTCTTGGCCCTAGCCCCTGTAACGCATTTTTAAAACACTGGTAGATGAAACTGCTACATATGCTGTCCTTCTGTGGTTCAAAACACTGTGTACAGTTTGTGCATTTATATTCATAAAACATTCCAGCTTTCTCTCAAAATGAAAAAGACAGTCCCCAAATCCTCAGCTTAGAGAATGTGAATACTACTGAGATTCAGTTGAGGTTATTGTGAACATACATACTCTAAATTATTTAAAATGCTTCTGCCAAAGGTTAGCAGTCAGCAAAGAATATCAATTAACTTTAATTAGTTTGAACCAAGGACCAGAGAAAATTCAGATCCTGCACTTCAGAATTATTTTAATTCAGCTTTTTGGAAACCTGGAAAGGAAAAAGATTATATTAACGGTTTACTCAGATGTTTATCTCGCGATACTACATGTCAATGGAGAATATTCTGGAGATGGATGGAGTGGTTTCACAGGTAGGATTTGGCCTGCCACCTGTATAGTTCATTAATAATTGATGATCCCAAATGACAGGGACTGAGGTTGAATTTGTTAACCAATATTGGCCAGAAAATCTGCAGACAAACAGCTCCTCAAAAATGGCCTTAATAATATCAGAAATAATCGTATCTGAAACATCTCAAAAATACTAGAAAGAAAAAAAAATGAGACCTAAGTCTGACAGGCCATGTTGGTGGTCTTTGCTGACATAGTTACAATATTAATGGACTATCAAAAAGCGAAATACCATCATTTTCCAATACAAAATGTGTTCATTTTACAATGGGACCTCCTTCCAGTGGAAAAACATGTAGAAATAACTTTAAGAAGGTTTTATCAAATGGCGAGCATGTAATTGTATCTACTGTATGCACAGACAGTTAAGTCCCATCTATAGTTTTTAAAAGGATGAATTTCTTGAAGTCACTTATAAGCAAATAAACAAGACAAAAGAAGAGTCTTTGCTGTGTATGATTTTCGCAGACTCAAAAGTCCAGTTGTGCAGTTAGAGGAGATACTGTCTTTTGTTAAAAATACCCTTGCAGGAGAGATACACAGAAGGACAGATAACGCAGCAAAAATTATTACTCGTTATTATAAGTCTGGACAAGTGAAATATCAACAATAAACATATGAGAAAATTCAGTGAGAAATTTTACAGCAAGGAACACCATGCACAAAGAGGAATTTAAAAAAATATAATGTGAACAAAATTAATCCTAGGAAAATCATTGGCCTGTTATTAGAAGCAAACAGTTGAAATTTTCAATAACGACGCAGAACAGAAAGAAGCACTCAGTGAATATTTCTACATAATGCAGTCCCATCCCAGTCATGAGCACCATATGTTTTTGCCTAAAATAATATGCAAATAATTTTTAATAGATGGGTAGTTTAACTCCATAAATAATGTATTACTTGACTACCTGATCAATTAATGTCACTATTTAAGAAATTAAAGAATATTGAAGAAAACTTACAAACCTAGATAAAGCCGGGGTTACACTAGGATTTGGACAACACAAAATAAGTATGGCCTTGAATATACAATTCTACCTATGCTGGAATCAGTACCAGGTAAAATACCTGAAGACTTGATACATGATATAATCAATCCAGAAAATGATTGTGTAATTAGTGCCAGAGAGCATGTCAAATTGGGTAGATTTCTGGGTGAGATTGCCGAGTATGATTGATAAAGGTGACTGCGTTGACATATGCTTCTGTAAAGCATCAGAGATGCAGCAGTACATCAATCTAATTAAGTGATTAGTGTTATACAAAATCACTGTAACACAGAATAATTAATTAAAAACCTGCTAAATGACAGATCCCCAAAAGTGACTACAAACAGCTCATCGTTACTCCTCGAGTTCTGTTCCTTCTCATAAGCAAGCGTTTGCCCACGTGTTTCTGGCGCCAGGCCTGTGCCACCCCACCCCAGGCCTCAGCAGTGCCCAGCTGGCTGGTGCGGCTCCAGTTGCTCAGATCTCAGCTGGGAGCTGGCACAGGCTGTTTGCCGAAATGGGCACATGCGACCGTGCTAGCACCAGTTCCCTGGGCCTGGTTTAGCATCCAGAGAGTCGAGTGCCTCTCTGACATGAAGTGGAATGAGCTCCAAACACACCCTTGACACTGCTGCCTTGGGGGATTGAGCCCCACATTTTAGAAAATGCTGTCCTCTGCTACTACATAAATTTATGAGTGATCTGAAGGAATATTTAACAGCATTAATGGTAGAATTTGCAGATGACACACAATGCATAAAGCACTAAATAATGCAAAGAAAAAACAGTTTCTGTAGGGAAATTGACATCCTTTAGTAAGCTGGGATCATTTGAACGTGCTTTTTGAGACAGCTGAATGCAAGGTCATTCAGCAGGAACAAAGAATGTAGGTCACGTTTAGAAGACTGGAGACTGTGTCCTGGAAAGCAGTGACTCTGAAAAGGATTTAGAGGTCACAGTGGTTAGCCAACTAAAGAGATGCTCCCAGAACAATGTCCCAAAGCATTGGTACAGCCTTCAGATACCCAAGGGTTGGGTGGTGAAGTAACTGTACACAATTCTACTCTACACTTTTGACAAAGGTGCTTAAAAATTTGAAATGTTTAGAAAAGCACTGTTGGAATACTGTTGGATCTGAAAAACCTCATTAACAACAAGAGATGAGTAACAAGTTAGTTACTTTATCCAAAGCGGGATTAAGAAGTGACAGTATTCTGGTTCATAGGGGTGTGTTAGAGAAGGCTCAGGAAACACACAGTATTTCAAAGTCTGTCCAACTAGGAAAGACAATTTTCTCTTAGCAAAACTATACGCTCTTTTAACAGGGTAACTATGTAACTTTTGAAACTATTTACACAAGCTTTGTTTCTATTTAGAATGGCTTTAAGTTGTGGACAAACACATGAAAAAGATACAGGAAAAGTGTATTTCAAAGTGCTTTAAAAAGTGCTGCAAATGTGCACAACAAAGGCAAACGGACTTTAAGGCATTGTGTGATGTCTTCATGTTAAACACAAAACTGTAAATGAGCACAGTAACACATTTTAAAAGATACTTTCCTATTAGTTTTGTACTTTCGTGTTGATTTATACTGTATTCTTCTCTTTTGACTTTTTTTGTAACACAGAGTGAAGATCTTTCTTGAACATCTGTGAAATATTTTGCACACATAGGCTAGACGTAAATAATACATGTCAGAGAGATGTAAACACCAACGGGAGAAATAAATTATGTACGTGAACACAGGGCACTATAGCTCAAGTAATGAGCTGAAATATAAGAAACTTCCATTAACCTGATAGTCAGAAAAAAATTCCTTATAATTGAAGGAATTCAACTTGGAAGAGATGTCTCCTTTGGGAAGTAGAAGCCCCATTATCTGAGACATTTAAAATGAACTGGACAAAGCAGCTCTGAAGAATGTTAAAGAACAATCCTTTGTCAGGGCCATGATAGTCTTTTCCATCTCTAATCTTTGCTATCTCCTCATTTTTCTTATCATTTAAGACTATAATGAATGTTTTATTTTATTATTATATTTTAAAAAAAAAAGTTGTTTAAAGAATAAAATTTTATTTTACGATTACCGGAGTTCTTTTAAACTTTGTTTCTATTCTCCCCTCAAATATACCAACACTACTACCATGTATCTGTCATGTTTAAATAGAAGACTGAGACACTTTCCACAACACTAGACTAAAAAGAAACAAAAAAACAAAAAAGCAAAACCAGTGTGGCCACTAGATCTAGGGAAGTGATTGTGCCCCTGTGCTCAGCATTGGTGAGGCCACAGCTCGAGTGCCGTGTCCAGTTCTCGGTTCCTCACCATAAGAAGGACATTGAGATCCTGGAGCAAGTCCAGAGAAGGGCAACCAGGCTGGTGGAGGGGCTGGAAGGCAAATCATATGAGGAACCGCTGAGGGAAATGGGGATGTTTAGTCTGGAGAAGAGGAGGCTGAGGGGAGACCTTACCACTGCCTACAACTACCTGAAGGGAGGTTGTAGAGAGGTGGGTGATTGTCTCTTCAGTCAGGTGACAGGAGATAGGACAAAGGGAAATGGCACACAGGAGATAGGACAAAGGGAAAAGCTGTGCCAGGGCAGGTTCAGATTAGATATTAGATATTACTGAATGAGTTGTTGGGGCCTGGAACAGGCTGTCCAGGGATGTGGTTGAGTCACCTTCCCCTCATGTGTTTAAAAAAAGGGTAGATGAGGTACTTGGGGTTCCGGTTTAGCTTAGGATGGCAATGGTTGGATTTGATGATCTTAAAGGTCTTTTCCAGCCGTGTGATTCTGTGATTCTGTGATGGTGAAATAATGTGGAAGTGTTCAATTTTTAGGAACTTGCCTCTGAAAAATACCAAACTTTACTGAAGTGCCTCAGCATCCCATTGATCATAGTGGAAGAATTAAGTGCCTTAGAACATGATCTACAAAAACTAAGCATTAGAGCGTGCCAAGGACCGAGTGGTACACTGAATTCTGAATCTCTTTGATGTTCAGGTATTTGAATGTTATTACTCCTTCAAGCAGAGGTTTTCCTGAAGGTTTTAGGTGCTCATTTTTCTTTCAAAATGTAGGGAAACAAATTTACCCAGAAGACTCCTGTCTCTGTTCTGTACTTCAGCGATTAAAGAATTCCTCCAGGATGATGAAGATACAGCAGTAATTTTTTCCCCTTCAGGGAATCTGTCTCCTAAGAGCCTATCTGTGGAATATTCTAGGGAACTAGAAAAGAAGGGGAATGCTCCATCCCCTTCTTCTTTTGAACTTCTTATAGTTTTTGTAGACCAATGGCTTCATTTGCCTTCAGTCAGATTAAGCAGAAGCCTCTATTGCGATTAGAGGTCTATCACTGGGAGCAGGGCACCCTTGGCTTAATTCCCCAGTCCACTGATTGTTTCTGGATTTATGGATATAAAACACATAAATGGTCCATAATACAGACACACAAAGCCATCTTTTGTCCTTCCCAACCGAGTGCCATAACCACGAGGTTATAGACTAATTCCCTTTCTCTGATCTAATGCATTTTTAATTCTTTCAGAGTGTAAAGTGGAGCAGCTTCAACAGAAGGGACAGACTGTGTTTTCTTCCCATCCATGTCCCCCTGGACTGCGAGCTGTTTACCTGACAAGTAGAGGACAGCTGAAGTCTTTGTTGCAGAAAGGAAAGCAACCCAACCCCTTCCCCTCAAGAATGTTTTAACCATGGAGATTTTTATATTAAAATGAAGGATAACAAGCCTTTTTAGGACAAAGTATCAGCTATGCCTGGGGTTTTTTTGTGTAGAGGTTGACTTAGCAAACGTGCTCCAAGACCTGAGGGGCTTGGGTGTAAGAGAAGCAAGTCAGTCAGATGAAGCCTGAGAAGCCTTTAGGCAAATACATCTTCTGGGAAATTTAAGCATAAAAGCTGTAGCATATATGGATGTTAGCCACCTCCAAGGTCAGCTGTAACTAAACGAGGGATGCGAGGAAGCTTGGCTCCAGTTTTATTACCAAATTCCACATCAATCTACCTTCAGCACTCTGTCCCTGTTGCTGGGATTCGGTGACTGGGTGGACTTTCGGCATGAGGTGAACCCCATGCCAAGGGATACATTTGCTAAAAACACTTCTAAAAGGACACTTCTGGACGCCGGGCTAGAGCCTCGCAGGGCCGGCAGCTGCCCCTCGCCAGGCAGGCACAGCTCACCGGGCCGCGGCTCCCCGGAGCGGAGGGAGGCGTCGGGCAGGCAGCGACCGTTGGTGCGGCCAGAAATCACCTCACGGGGAGCCCAGTGGGAGCTTAACCGATCGTCCCAGCGCGGCCTCTCCTTCGCGCCCCCCGCCTGGGGCTGACGAGGGAGCGCAGGCGGGTAGCGGTCTCCCCCCACTACCCGCCGTCCCGCAGGCTGGGCGCACTGCCGGGGGCGGCTCCGGCCGTCGCCCCGCAGCGCTGAGGGAAAAGAGGGGCCGCTGCGGGAGAAAGAGAGGGGGAGACAGCGGCGGCGGCGCCGCCCTCTGGAGAGAGCGCCAGGGAGAGGCTGGTGTGAAGAGCCGCATTTCAATGAGGGCCGGGCTAATGCAAATCACCGCAATCGGCAGCAGCAGAAGAAAGGCGAAGCAGCTGCAGCCCGGGCTCCCCAGCAGCGCACTCCAGCCAGGGGAGGCGTAACAAAGGCAGCGGAGCCGCTTTCTGCGGCAACTACTGCGATTGAAGCCGGGTGGTCGCTGGGGGGGGAGGGGGGGAGCTACTGCTCTTTGGCCACTTCCCGTATCGAGCCGCCGATTTCCCTCCGCGCCCCACCGGCAGCCGGTCCGAGGGAGAAGGTGCTCGCCAGGCAGCTGAGAACA
>VZTU01012773.1:25239-110010 GCA_013400835.1 Zapornia atra | reverse complement strand
TTTGTCACCGCGCCCGCAGCGGGGCTGAAGTGCTCGGTGCTGCCTTCCGCGGGCTGGTTGTGTCTGAAGCACGTTTGCCCTACCCCAGCAGTATAACAGCCCCCACCCCACCCCCGCTTTCCTTTTTTTCCGTGGAACCGCTGCCGCATGTACCCGCGTTTTTCACCCTCGGTGACTTAGTGGTCAGGCTGCCGCTTAGGTTTTCTGTTCCCCTGAAGGATCTTCGCTGGGTCCCAGGCACATCTGTGCACGATGTGTTATCGCGTATGATTGTTTTATCCAATTGCTCACCCCCACCTGTGTTATAAATGAGTCTTTACCAGACGTATAGGGTGTGAAACGTTGGGCACGCTGGCTTTCCAGGGGTGTGTCCTCCCATCTTTCCGTGTCTGTGTGTACACGGGTGTCTATCGACACGCGCGAACATCCCATCGGATCCAACTGTTGAGGATTTCTTTGTCAGCTTTGACCTTGTGGTTTGAACGTGCTGCTCTATAAGGAGCAGGGCTGTGGTGTTCCAGGGGAGCTCCGCTCCTGTTTTAAAGGGCGTAATTGGGAATTACAGCCATTATTGATCAAAGCGTAAGTGTGCAGAAGAAAGGGCAACCACTCGCGATGCTTCCCGCCCCCCCCCTCCCCAATTACTGAAGCTGAAAGACTTGTAAAATATGTGCATCTTTGTGTAAACTCGCTTTTCCTTATTTGTGCGTGCATTTGAGGTGGTTTGAGCAAATGAAACAGCAGACCTAAGAAAAATCCATTTTTCTTTGGCACAAGCATTGCTTTTGAGATACGGTTTCTAAACTGTGAGTTCTGGGATTGTCTAAATCTGAATAACAGGCTCTCATTAGAATTAGCAATGAAGTAAAACAGCTGACATAAATTTTTTAGCATGGAAACAGTGGTGATATAATCTTGATCCTCAGCTGTGGCCACTAAGTGGTATTTTGTATTTAACCCATAGAGAAGTGTCAGTGAAATGCCACGGTGGATGTTCCTGTTCTTTTTGCTGAGGTGGGATGTATTTATACTGAGGAGGAGAAACATAGATTAGCCTGTTTTCTTGTGTGTGTTTATATACACACGCGTATATACTGCACCATATATCTATGCTAGGTATACTTAAAGTATTTACAATTATAAATGTTGCATATATGCCTAAGCACACGATCCTGTGCCTATGTAACAAAGTAAGTTGTGAGCTGTAACCAGAGCAGGGTAAATAATTTCCACCAAGGCTCTGCATTTGCAGTGGCTGCCCTTAGGTGCTTGTTCCAGTCAAGCACGTGAACGGCTCTCAGAAGTTGCTGAGCACTCCCATACAGCTTTGCAGTGTCAGGGTCCAGCTGTATTATCTGGTTTAAAGAAAACTTCAGTAAGTTAAAGAGCATCCATAAGTCTTTCTGTTTTTCCTCCTACTGTTCTACAGCTGGTTTGAATAGTATTTTTTAATGGTCATTCAATTAGGACTATTTGAACCAAAGCTTGTGCTTGCTCTTTTTCTTTTTTTATTGGAATCAGTGAGAGAGACCACTTCTAAATTAGGTCTGTGTTTCTGTGCTATAAATAAATTTACTGTGCTTTGCTATTCTGCAGACAACTGCAAATCTAGGGGGCTCTTAAATTAGAAGAAATGTGTTTTGAACCTAATGATCTTTTAGTCATTCTAATTTTTGTCATATTTTTGTTTCTGGTTTTTTGGGTGAAGATTAATGTGCAATTTGTAGTATTTCATCTTGTTTTGGCCACAAAAGGGAACAGAAGTCCCTACCTCCTTGGTTTCATTTCAGAACACGTGACCTATGTGAACTGCATTGAACAACTGGGATCACTTTGGTCAGAGCTGATGAGTTTTTTGTCACTGTCAAACACAGGAGATGCCAATTGCTAATTTGCCCATTGACGCTGAATTTATCACTCCTTCAGTGGTAGTTTCCTAGGCAGAAGCAGCTGATGGCTGTAATCAATTTAAATATTAGGCCTAGGATATTAATAAATTCTCTTGCAAATTTTATAAAGCACTAAAGTAACTTGCTCACTGCAAAACAATAGTTTAATGTCTCACATTATATGTATATATTTAATTTAATGACATTTGAGCCCTTGTATTGGTTCAGAGTATGCAAAGTCTATGCACAAGGACAACGGAAGCAAATTGTTGCAAAGCTTGGGCTGTTGAGAAACCAGGCAGGTTGGAATAGGTAAGGACTTCTGAACAGTGAGCTTGATCCACTAAGTCCAGGGCAGTGGCAGTCCTAATTCTCATCACCAATCTGCAATGTCTATTCCTCAGAGAAATTCTTAATTGGTAACTTGTTGGTGGCTGGTTGCCCTTCTGAAATGTCACCTCTTGAGATCACAGTTGGAAAAAACAATTTAGTGAGGGTGAATGGTCTAGAAGGTAGACTGGACTCAAATAGCACCTGAATTTAACATGAGAAAAAGGAGAAAGTTGATGTGTTTGTTCTTTTTTTCCAGTAGCTCAACTTTGTCTCCTCAGTTTCAGAGTTCTTGCTAAATTTGAACACACATTTACACATTGCTAGTAGTTGGTTTCATGAGAGTTGTTTCTATGATGTGTAAAAGCCTAACTTATAAACTAGGTTTCATGGCATGGCAAGTTAGCTGTAGAAAGAGCAGGTGAACATAGCATGGTTTTGTTCAAATGTTTCTCTCAACATAGAAAGTACCATGTATCGAACATGAAGTCTAAAAATAAGCTCCCTTAAAATGTGTTAAGTTCCTTAAACTTTTTCTCTTCTCTTGTGCGTCCCTTAGGCTGAACTTCAAGATGTCCTTTGGGAGAGATATGGAGCTGGAGCATTTTGATGAGCGTGATAAAGCGCAGCGATATGGCAGAGGGTCCCGGGTGAACGGTTTGCCCAGCCCTACTCACAGTGCCCACTGCAGCTTTTACCGAACCCGCACCCTACAAACCCTGAGCTCTGAGAAGAAAGCCAAGAAAGTCCGTTTCTATCGTAACGGAGACCGGTATTTCAAAGGGATTGTATATGCTATCTCCCCCGATCGGTTTAGATCCTTTGAAGCTCTCCTGGCTGATCTGACCCGAACTCTGTCTGACAATGTGAATCTGCCACAGGGAGTGAGAACGATCTACACAATTGATGGCTCCAAGAAGATTTCTTCCTTGGACCAGCTAGTAGAAGGTCAGCAGTAAGATTTGGAGGTGTAAAGTTATGTTTGAGTCAGTGTTGGTCTAATCTCTTTGTCTTCCACAAATAGGCAATGGTATTCTTGTTCCTATTAATAATGAAAGGCTCTTCAGTGGTATAACTAGAACTGTGAACATTGCAAATTGTGCCATGAAATATCATTGCCTTGCTGCTAATCTCCCTCTTGCTGAAAGTGTCTGACCTTTCCCTTTCTGTTGACCCAGTTTTTATAGTCTTAGATCGTGAAGATTACTTTTGTTGCTTCTTTTGAAGTTACATAGTTAAAAATGCCAATGAAAGTTTAGTCAGCTAAACTTGACAAGGTCTGTGGTGCTGATGAAACCTACATGAAATTCAGTTTCGATGTGGGTTTTTTTTTTGGAGTCTGTCTATACCTAGTGAAGAGCCTCCAACTCTTCCCTACAAGTAAATAAATAAAATACTTTCCTCCCATTGAGTGGCATAAATGTAGACAATCTGTGAAGAGTAACATTGTAGCCATGGTTCACCTGGGGTAGATTGTAAGCTCCTCTCCACTGTAGCATTTCTCTTTTTTGATTTCCCTGGCTCATTGCCATCCTGAAGTTATTCTTAAATAAGGCTCATGTACATGCAGTATAGAGCATCACCAGTGATTTGGTCAGAACTGACTGGTCGTGGTCACTGTCAAACGTCAGACATGCCAGTTGCTAATTTGCCCATCAACACTGAATTTATCAGTCCGTCAGTGTCAGTTTTGCTGGCAAAAGATGCTGTCAGCTTTATTCAATTTGAATATTAAGCCTAGGATATTAATACCTTTACAACTTCTAAAAATTGCTAAAGTAGCTTTTTCCAATAACTGCTTCTAGCTCACGGTGGGTTTCTTTTTGTGTGTATAAGCAATAACTCCTAGTATAAAACATCAGAATGTATAAGCTCTGAAAGCATTAACCAGTACATGGCTGTAGCAGAGGTTTGGTTTTATTTGTAAAGTTTAAATCCAGGTGCCTGACTGCATTCAAAGAAAATAAATCTTGATTTTTAAATATTTTTTTTTGCTTCCATTCTGTCCCTGGCCCCAGTGTCCCATGGGCAAACTTGTAAACCATAGATCTATAGCCACTGGACAGGCAACTCAGAGTTCTAATGGAGATTATAATTTCTTTGCTTTTCATTTTTAGCACCATGCGAGAGGACATGTAGTATCAGGATGTAATGAAAGGATCAGAGGAAGGCTAATGTGGGGAGAGAAGAAGAAAGGGGTAATGCCAAATAATTCCTGGATGAGTAGCACATGTTTGCATAGCAGGTGTTCCACCACCATTGAGTTGTCTCCTTTAGGGGTCAAGGAAATCTTTTTAATAAGTTTTGAGGAGTGGATATGCTTGATAATCCTCCCTGCCATAAAAAGGACAGTAGGATACCATATGACAACACTGAAAAAGAAGACTGAAGTGATGGGATTGTCCATGTCAGTAAGGGTTTTGGGGGTTAGGACCAAAGGCTTAGTGATATGGAAATGAAACTGGTCTTAAGATTGATGTTACGAATTCTGGGACAGAGTTAGAACTGTATTTGTCAGGACAGTATTTAATTGATGCAGAAAATCAATTTCTGGGAGGAAAGACCAATATTAATCAGCATCTGTTGGAAAGCAATGTTTGTGCATTTTCTTCTCAGTAGTGGTATAAATAATTGTGCTTATTTGATTGGTATGCTCATCAAGAAGCAAGTGTCATTGATGTTAATGTTGATTTGCACAGTCATCTGCTGCCAGTCAGAACCAGCTTTTGAAAAGAAAGAACTAAATGCAAAAATAAATTCAGCAACCTGTAAGATTCATTTATTTTGGCATTCTAGAGAAGAATAATACTAGTTATAAATCAGTCAGTCAAAATGAATGACAGTACAAGAGCATAAGTTTTTTGTTTTTTTTTTTAAAGAGGGGCTTTGGGTTTTCTCCTTGTACGATGGAACTTTATTCCTTACCTTTTCAATGACCATGTCCTCCCTTCTTGTGTGTAGTTCAAGTTGGGTGATCCTATTTTCTTGGGCCGTTTACACTGGATAATTTTCAGAAATTAGTCTTTCTGTGCAAGTAGAGAACTACATCCTTGTTCCACCTGAAAGGGGGCTGCTATCTATTGGTATGAAACTGCCAGGTGGGCTATTTAGTTCTCTTTCCTGTGTAGAGCTTCACTGTAGAATACAGGTTCATAAATTATTAGCTCAATGATGGTTTTTATGTAAGCCCCTTCCACTCTTTACTTTACAAATTTATTAGAGTTTGGCTAGTCTGGTACAGCATTAATTAGCTTGAAGCTGTGCTTTGTGTTTAAATAACTGGAAAATCACTTGATTTTTGCTTTTTGCCAAGTGACATTTGTTCTCAAACTACTGAAATATGAAGCACTGCTTTCTCCACAATGAGACTATTCCCTTATTCTATGAATTAATTTAATGATAATTAGGAATTTAGATTTTTTTTTTCCTTTTTTTTCTTATTTTTGGGCATTGGTTTTAGTGATTGTGTTGTGAGGTAAGTGGTGTAAAGCTTTGATTTAGTACTGGCTTTTTGCCTTTATGCCTGTGAGGAAGTTGTTGTACTCTTTCCTTACCACACAATACATGGGGACAGAGAAGCAAGTAGCTCCTGGGGGAACCAAGACAGCAGCTACTGTCTTTCATCCTAGAGCTAAATGCTTAGAACTGCATGAATGATAGTCCCAAAGGAACAAAGATTGTGAAGGAGCTGTTTTGTTTCAGTAATCTTTAGTTCTGACCTGCTGAATACAGTTCACAGCTGGCATGGGTGTATGTTGGTGCTTTAGGTTATTTTGAGGTGCATGGACACATCTTCCCTTTATTTGAAATTTAGAACTTCCTTAGGGTGGTTGTGTTTTCTGGTGGTGGTTTGGTTTTTGTGTTTTTTTCCTTAGACTTGGGGCATATGAGATTTGTTGGAATTTGATACCAAGGGGTATGTACTATTGTGCAAAGTTTCACATGCTCTGTAACTTTTCTTTTCCTGTCACTTGAGATGAAGGAAAGAATGCAGTGGATTCAGGTTACCTGCTCATTGTCAGACCTGGTGTTCAGGGACCCTCTTCTCTTTAAAGAATGGTTTCTAAATGTGACATGACTTTATTCCCTAGGTGTGACATGTAATCAAAGCCTTTAGAAATAATAAAGATGAAGTTTCTCTCAAGGCTAAGTTGTCCAGTTGTAAACAAAGTCTCAGTCTTTTGCTTTTCTATAAGTGTACCATCCAGAGGTGGCCTGATGATTCTTACCCCCTAAAAATTACCATTGTACAATGTAATAAGCACAGTAGTAGATCGGAATTGAGCAGGATAACTCTGAAACAAACTGTTACAGTTTTTAACTCCTGGGGTCATTCTATGTGGAGCAAAGGCCACGGAATTAATCCATAGCCAGGAATATATCCCATTCTTATTAATTTTTATTATAATATTGCCTCAGAGTCTTGGGTATGAACCAGAATCAATTGTTTTAGGTTTCCACACTACCTACCGCAAAAGATGAACCCTGCAGCAGAGAACTGGCAGTCAAAGACAAATCAAAAACCCCAAACCACAAGATGAGTGAGAGGGTACTGGGAAACAGTGTTGTCAAATGTTGATACTGGGTGCACTGGTGAACTAATGTAAAGACTCGTATGTATGCGAGTGTTTTGTGTAGGCGTGCTGGCAAAAATGGTTTTAAGGAATAATCTGAAAAATTCATGTGTGTCTGGGATTATCTCAGCACTACATTCCTGGTTGAAGGAGCAGTCTAAAAGAGCACAGATATACTAGTTTTAAAATTTGGTAATGGCTGTAACTGGCTATTGGGAGGTGCAAACCTCACTGCTGTGGCCTAGGAGACATGGATCACAAGGACCACAGGAAGGCTTTTGAGAGAGGCACCAGGCAGTTTGTTCAATGCTACAGAGAAGCTGCTGCCAGTGGAAGGTTCAAAAGGCAGTGTCTCTTTGCTGAAGTGGTGGGCTGTGGCAGAGTTCGTGACTATTTTTGTATATAGGTGTTATTACTTCTGCTCTCACCTCGTTCCTCTCATCTCAGCTTTTCCCTCTCCTACCTGCTACTACTGCTGCCTCTGTGACTGCCACATGCTCCAGTGGTGCTGCTGAGGGGTCCAGCCAGGCCAGACTGTAGGAATTGATTGATGTGGTCTCTGATGCACTCTGGAGCCAATGATCTCTTCTAAGTCATGCCTACCTCAGCAGCTGTGAACTGATGGGCTGGAAAGATTCATATGCATGTGTAATATGCCATCAAAATAATAAGAGCAAAGTATCTGTTTAAATGTTTTAGAACCGAATCTATGTGGACGTTTGTTTATAGGATTGAATTTACACTGGTTATTTACTGTGGACTTGAGCCAGGGCTATCAAAGTTAGTGAAACTTGGACTGGATCCTGTGGCAGAAATGCCTGCAATCCTTATATTGTTTATTAAACAAACAGCTGAATAATCCTGTTGCACAAAATGGTAGAGGGTTGTTCTGGCACTGTTTATTTGCTTATTTCATGAATTTGAGAATATTCATCCATTAGCCAGTTGACTCACATTTTGTCTTCCTTAACAACTTAGTGGAAGTTCCCACAGCTTTTTATTCTAGGTGCTTGCCAGTTTGGGTTTTTTAAGCATGTACAATACCTATCTTGCTTGTAGCAAGACTGTGGAAATTTGGGATGGGGGTGCAGAAGGAAAGGAAGTATGCCTATATTTTTTTTCTTGGCTTTTGAGGAAGGGGGAAAAAGAATTTTTCATTTAGGCTGAGCAGAAAGCATGATGTGCAAAAGAAGACCTTTGAAAAGTCTGAGAAGATCTAATTTAAAATTTCTGGTATGTCTCGGTGAACACGGGGTAGATCAGATTTATTTCCTGTAGATGATCCATCTCTTTATACAGTGTTACATTTTTTCAGACACTGCAGAAAGACAAGGCAGCAGTAGTTTAAGTAGGTTACTGCTCTATTCACACATTTGGGAACTATCAGGTTGTAATTTACACAGTTCAGGTCATCTTCCTTTTGCAATCTGCTCTGCGTGGTGAGGGGTGGTCAGAATTCTTTGTCACTTGCCCTGAGACATTGCTTTTCTGCCTTTTGCCTGTACAAAGCCAAAGGGTGGAAGTGAAGCAGGGCAGGTGTGCCTGCTGGGGGTGCCAGTCCTTTCCCTGTTCATTTATCTGTTTATGGCCCCATCTGTTGGGGAAATGGACAGCAATGTGTGACTGATGCACTGAGCATCCTCGCCAGGATCCCTCACCACCAAAGCCTGCAATTACTGCAGTTCATCCATCCCTGGTGAACTCATAAACTAACTTTCTTTCCCTTGTACGTACTCACCTATGAGGAAGCAACACACTTTTCAAGGAATTGGCAGCCCTGCTGCCTCACAAAGTGGGGTTGGTTGGTCCTTCTCTGCTCGTATGATTCCAACAGGTTCTCAATTCCTTCTCCAGGGTTTTCACCTAAGACCAGCTGGCTTCTTTATGAAGCCATTTTAGGCCAAGTCGCCTTTAGCACAGAAGAGCAATGAGGATAACCCCTTTTAAGCTGTTCTTGTAGTGAGACTGTCAGCAAGCTGAAGGAAACAAAGTAACTGCTAATAGCAATGTGCCAAAACGGGAATCACTTTCATCAGGAAAGCTCCATTACTTGCAGGCAGTGATTCAGTGGCTCCTTAGCAGCCACCTTGTACACAGGTACTCTTTTAAAATTATATTTTTAATAAATGAAGCATGTAATAAAATTCTGTCATGAGCTGTAACTATCCTGCAGTATTACATGGCTCTAGTGGTTCAGCTGCATTGAATTTTGACAGATCTGTACCTGTAAGTAGAAAGGGTTTTGTCTGTTGGTTTTGGGATATTTCCTTCTGTATGTTTAGCTTTCTGATTAACTTCTCAATGCTAAGATTTATTGTAATTGTTTTACATGGAATTTTCTCAAGTGTTTAGCACCAGCACAACTTAAATTGTAGGATTACTGGTTCAAAACTGGTGAACAAGCACTGTGCATTTATTTTAAAGGGTTAGAATGGTGAGTCTTTCATTTGCATCATGGCTGCAAAGAGGTAGGAATGCTGTCAGGAGAGGGATACTTTTTAACATGTATTAGTGACTATTTTCCTACATGTCAACTATCCCAAACCAGCTTGGTGTTCCTTACCCCCACCCTCTTTTTTCTTGGTTTTTTTTTGGTGTTTTTTTCCTCTAATGGCTATTGGTGCTGTAATCAAGAGTCAAAACTTCATTAGTATCAGCTGGCTGCATTGTGAAATGCTCACTTACCTCTCTGGGAGAGCTGTCATCTAACAGAAATTTGAAGTGGTCTGTCTTTTCTATGCTTTTGTTTAATTCAGCATCTCCAAAGATTCCTTTTTCAAAATGTGTTCTGTTAGAAATCTAGTGTTTGGAGGTTGTCATCTTCTTCCAGATGCTGGTTAGTCCAGACTTGTGTTTGTAGGCTCTATTTGTTCTTAGGTCTGGCTTAGTAACAGCTGATGGTGCTCAGTGAGGTTACCCCCAGAGGTGTAACCTGGTTTTCCTGGTGCTCTGGAGCTGGGGAAACCAACTTGCTGCTGGTGTTGCCTGTTCACAGATCCCAGCTTCTGTCTCCCCTTGGGTATAAGTCACAGGAGTGTGGCTGTTGTAGCCAAAGGTTACTAAAAAGAAAAAGGCAAACCAAGAAAATTGCAGCATCATGTAATAGGTTTGGTGAGGAAGCAATATTAAGGCAGAAGGTGGTTTTATTTGACTAGGAAGTCCTATGGTTTGTGAAACTTACTTGCAGCCTCCTCTCCTTAAGGTAACTGAAGAAGAGAGGATGAAAATCTACATGAAGGCTTTTTGTCACTTCTATTGAGATGTACTCGGTATAGAAATACCATGGGTACAAAAGGGTTAGGCTAGACATTGACATTTCTGGCTGCTGTCTGTGTGGGTCCCATGTTCAGGAAATTTAAGCTTGTATTTGAGTGTTTCTGGTGTGTTGAAATTTGCTGGATGTCCATAAAACCATAAAACAAGGTTTACTGATCTCAAGATTAGTATAAGATAACTTTTAGGACATAGGGGTTTGTCCATTTAGTTTTTATTCTTACAGGCCTGGTCCTTGGGACTACCATGAATGAAAACTGCAGTCCCTGGCGAACATTCCTGAAGGTTTATAATCCCCAGCACTTTCTTTGAAGACTGTAAACAGTCTTAAATACTAGCTTTATGGGAGAGGTGTGGGTATTTCCCTTTTCCTTTATAAGGTAACTCTTACTAAACTTATTTCATATTAGGCAGCCTTGAATACTCTGCTTCCAAGAAACTCTGTAGCTAAATATGAGCTTCTTCAAGGGAAAAATTATGTCTTGGTGCAAATATTTTGTTGATGTAATACAATACTGTTAAAGGAAAAGAGGGAAAACCTTCTGATTTTAAAACAATCCCATAGCTTCAGTGATTGTATTGGTCTTTTTTTTTATGGTCATTTTCACAGAATTAGTTTTGTAATGAAGAGCTGATGTGTGCTGTTAAACAGTTTAAGAAACTCAACTGACCTTTATATGTAGCTGATATTGAAAATCATGTGGAATGCTATCCTTTCAAGAAAGGGAACAAAAAGTTTTTAATAAACTAAATGTAAATCTTCAGGGTATGATATGTATGACCATTTGTTTATGCAGCTGCCCTTCAAGAAGTGAGTTTCAGTATGAAGACTTGTTTTTAAAGAAAAAATTATTCATGCAACTAAACTGAACAATTCCTCTGATACCATGGAACAACCTGAAAATTTGATTTTTATTTTCCTCTGTTCCCAAAAGAGGTTGCTGGTGGGTTTTAGGTCCTACAGCCAAGCACAAATTGAGATGAGAATAAACTTTGAAAAAAGTTCAAAAAGATTTCTGCCAAGTATTTTATGGAACAAGTATTTATTGTATTGACTGCAGTCCTATTCATAGTAGGATCTTTTATATTTTTTTCCCCTAGAAAATGCTGTTAATGTTTCTTTAGAGCTTGTTATTTTTACGGATGTGGTGTTGGGTGCATTCTGACCTTGCAGTAATTGAGTAGCTAGTGCTAAAAATATTGCACAGGGACATGGATAAAAGAGAGTATGTACCGTTTGATCACTCTTGGATCATTACTGTGGCTAAGCCTTTCTGTTCTGATGTTACTGTATGTATTTCTCTCTCATATATATTCAGTGGATAAAATGAAAGGCTTACCTTTGTCTCTTAAGTTTGGTGTAAGCATTCCATTTTTTATGCATCTTGCTTGATCTTGTGCTGTCATTGTATCTCTCTCTCCTGCTCAGTGGTCCATCTTCACATGTTGCTCCGACTTCTCTGTTTTCTCTTCCACTGCCTGTCGATAACGTCTGTACAGTGTTATACTGTTTGGCTTTGGAGCATCATGGAAAGAGACTTGAATCTCTGTCACATTCAGGACCTCATGCCCCACTGATCCACTCCCCCATCCCTATTTCTAACTGTGGTAACTGTCTGTCTACTGGCATTCCTTGTGTGCTGCGTTGTCTGTGGGGTTGGGTGCCCTGAAACCCTAAAATTTCTGTCCAGAAGTAAAATTTAAATACTTCTTTCTCTTTTAATAATTCAACTGTGAGTTCTTTTTCCTTAGGTTAGGGATCATTAGGAAAATCTTGTGTTGTTATGCACTTCTTGGCTTAAGTAGTACACTGCTGAGTTTTGTTCTGATTTTGTTTTAATATCTTGGGCTAAACCCTTAACATGAAGGTCTCTGTGCTGTTAGCATACACTGAACTACTGAACCTAGAAGAATTAAAACATCTCAAATGTTTTCCTGGTATTGCTCAGGATAGGATTTTGCATTATTTATAATCGAGTTTAACTGCAGGCTTTCTGACAGTGTGGACTTGCTGTATCTAATCTTGTTTTCTTTGGGGTTTTTTTGTAGCAGCCAGAGGGTGAACTGGATCAGCTTGTTGTTACAAAATTAGTATTGCCTTTATTATGCTCAGTCAGATCAATGAGCTGATCCAACTCAGTCAAGCTCAAGGGAGATGTTGGGAGCATTCAAGCAGGTGCCCCTTTGGCAGCAGGATGTAGATGGGCTGGATTAAGGTGCTACCAAACACAGTCATTCTGGTGTTTTCTGGCTCAGCTCCAGTTACCCAGAAATTATGTGGGTATGGTAATGGCAAAAATATTTTATTGTAGGTAATCTTCCAATAGAAAGAGGAGCTAGAATACTTCCTCCCTCCACCCCAAAGTGCGATGAGTTTGTTGTGAGGAGGACTCTGTAAATAATATTTTTTGTTGTCTTTTTTCCCTACATATATTGAGTCAGTAGAGTAAGAGTGAGATTTCTTGCTTATACTTATCGTGGGCTTATGATACAAAGTTTTAGATAATCAAATGTTAACAAATCTATGATGATTTCATCTACCTTTTGTAGAAAAGTTACTTGTTACCTATAGTTTTCAATAATGTTTCATGTTATTTCCTCTGAAGTGTCTGGGGCCTGCTGGTTTGTTAGGAGCGGGCCATTTAAGTGTGAAGGCTGGGGAACAACGGTCATAATGCACTGGGGCTGGGCAGCTGATTAGATATGAAGATCCCTAACTGACAGCAGTGATTTTTACTGCTTAGGGTGTTTTCAGAAAAGAAAACTGCTGCTTTCAAGGGTTTTCTAACAGCATTTTCTGAATGGTTCACTGACAGGTAATCTTTAAAGGACACTGTACAGTCTGTAGCATCTGAGAAGGGAAGAGAGAAATACTTTATGTACTGTAGGTCAAGAATGCTTGACAAGAATACAGCATTGACAAAAATGTTTAATAACTTGAAAAATTTGATTTGGTATTTTTCTGTTTCCTCCCCCTTCCCCCAGTCTGACTTG
Organism: Zapornia atra; assembly: GCA_013400835.1. NCBI lineage: Eukaryota > Metazoa > Chordata > Aves > Gruiformes > Rallidae > Zapornia > Zapornia atra. The sequence goes on along the minus strand of VZTU01012773.1, from coordinate 96,950 downwards.
CTGGTCTGGCATTTTTGTTTTTACAGGGGAAAGTTATGTATGTGGTTCCATAGAACCCTTCAAGAAACTGGAGTACACGAAGAATGTAAACCCAAACTGGTCAGTGAATGTTAAGACAACTTCAACTTCTCGTTCAGTGCCGTCTCTTGCCACTGCTAAAGGAGGTACTCCAGATGCAAAAGAGAATAAGGATTTCATTAGGCCTAAACTAGTCACAATCATCAGGAGCGGAGTGAAACCAAGGAAAGCAGTCCGGATTCTGCTCAACAAGAAGACAGCACACTCATTTGAACAGGTTCTTACTGATATAACTGATGCCATCAAGCTGGATTCAGGGGTGGTTAAACGCTTATACACACTAGATGGAAAACAGGTAAGAATTTTCATTGTGATCATTCTCAGAATGAAAAAAAAATGTAGTTTTCCGAAAAGAAAATAATAGTATATTAGTAAAATGTTGCTATTCTCTAGAACATAGAACCGGGCCTTCCACTGCTTAAAGTGTACTTAAGATCTGTGAGCTTTTCAGGAACATATCAGAAACCATTACTTGGCTTAAGTGATAGTCTTGCCATTTATGATAAATAATAGCTCTAAATCTGTCAGTCACAAGTCTGATGTGGTTTTGGCTCTGGGTGCTGGAAACACAAGATGGAGGATGTAATTTTCAAGAAGCTCATTCTGTTAACTTATTTCAGCTTTTTCTTGCAGCAGCTTTATGAGTCATTGTACTTGCCTTTCCATAAATTGTAAGAACAAGCAAGCACACATTCCACCATGATAAATGCAGGCCTACAGCTGTCCAGAGTGACCAAATAATGAGTCTTACTGCAGCTAGAATGGACTATGAAGAAGGCGCAAGCTTAGAAAATGAGTGAGTTTTTCCCTTTTGCAGAAAAACAGGTAGGGTTATGCCTGGTGCCCACATTTATTGAGGAGTCTCTTGTAGGTTACGTATTATTTCTCCTATGAAATACCTTCAAATAATGTCTCTTTTTGCCAACTTATTAAATTGCAGGAGGATGAGATTTTGAGAGGCTTCTTATTGAACTTGGGGAGAGAGGGACAAGAAAAGATATTATAGAGTAATCCTACTTTTTTTTTTTTGTCTTTCACTTGATTTGTAATTTATCTACGGACGTGCATTAATTATAGAAAAACTGGAGAAGCTGTTATCCTGGTGAAGGGCAAGACTAATTTCAGCATGACCTGAATTGATTTAGACCAACGGTGACTCTAGAGAAATAAGGCAGATACTTACATTTACAAATGTGACTTACCTCTAATTTCTTCAGTTTAGTATAAAATGTGGGTAGAAAGATGAACAGAAGTCTCCCTGAGAAGCTGTAAGTTTCTAGACACTAAGATATTTCTGCTGTGCTGTCTGTGTCTTACAGATTCTAGGCTCAATGATTCACAGATAAACAGCTAACAGTGTAGCTATCAAGGAACACTGCAAACCCTGCTTGATGTGTCTGAGTACTCAGTCAGCTAGATCCAGTGGCGATCCTAACATGTCTGCAATTACCAGGGTTAATATGCAGGCCTAGCTCTGGAAACAGCCACAGCAGTACCCTCTGGTCTTGGAAAAGGCTGGTTAATGTGCAAGCTGCTTATTTGGAGCAACGGTTCAAATCAGGGCCAAGTCTGGATTGACCAGAAGACCCTTCCATCTGCCGTTTCGTAACGGTAACCTCTTGACACCAGTTACAGACAGTAGTTCAGTTCTTGATGGCTGCATAAATGCTTGTGATGATCACACTACTGTGACTTGTCTGGTAACTCTGCCCTGGAACAAAAAGGTGGATGCGATGTTTTTTCTGCCTTTGTGAAAGGTAAAGGGTGTACCCAGGGAAACTATCAACTCCTGTCCTTCTTACCTCACCTCAACCTCCAGGGAGCACCAAGGCTAAGAAATTTGAGGAAGGAGTTATGATTTTAAAGCTGCAGAGATCAGTTATAGTAGTCTCTGCTGTGACCTTGACCGAAGATCTTGAGTTACTCTTCCAGTTCCTGCTAACTCTCTCAAAAAGGGATGTGTATCTGTTTCATGTTGTATATATAAATAAAAATGAAGTGCAGCCTGGAAGGATTTCAGTGTGTCCTGTTGTCTCCTAGATAATGTGCTAACCTTTTATTTCAATATTCCAAACTCTGCTTTAATTGTTGTACTTAAAAATGAAAAAATACCTTTCCATCTGTTTTAGAGCTGTAATTGCTGGAAGATGAGGGGAAGAAAAGGGGAGATGAGGTTTTTCTGGCCCTGATGTTGTCAAAGTTCAGCTGAATCCTCTGTCAAATCATGGGATTTGAGATGAGCTTAAACCATGTGTAGCAAGACATGTTTTACCTATGCCATAGCCTGAAAGCCTTGTGTCTAAAGGCGCTCCCAAGAGGCTGGTGTCTTCACACGTATTCAGTCATTCCCATTCTGGCTCTTTGCTTGACATGGCATAGCTGGCTGCATAACCCTACTGGTAAGGGCAGGGTTTGGGGGAAGGTGCCCGTGTTGTCACGGAGACTTTGCTCACTGCATGTACAAAGCAGCTTTGCTGGCAGAAAGGGAAATGAATGATCCTGTGCTCAGCAGGAGCAGCCTGTTGCTCACCCCTGCGTGGGGAAGTCATTGATTTCCTGTGCTGCTAGGCAATTGCTGCTCCATTTTTCTCTGCCAAAAGCCCGATCTCCCAGATGGCGTTTGGGGCACGTTGATGGATTTCTTTATTGCTGAACCCAAGCTGCGAATGATTCCTGGGAGGAAGTCCATGGTATAGTCAAATTTTTTCCAGTAGCGTTTATAGTTGGGAACTTCTACTGTGACTCCTGTTGGAGCTTGGAAGGTTCTGGAAAAGCCTGTGTTCAGTGGTTAAATCTAACAAATCTGTGATTAAATCTTTCATCGCTAACTTAAAAAGCAATAAAATCTTAAAGCTCTGAGCCAAGAAAAGTAATTTACTGTAAGGATAAGAGAATAAAGCTCTCCTAGGATTATTCTTTGGAAATGTAACTTGCAGAAAGGCTTTTGTGAGATTTTTTTTTTTTGAGGTCAACACTGGAATTGTCCATCTGTGGCAAAAATTGACAAGTCCCATATATTCTTAGTGCAGGTGGGCAGTGAGGTATGCATGCTGTTAGATACCTCATGCTATTCAAGAGAGTAGTAGGAGCCAGAGTCTTAGCTGGGCATGTGTGTCAGGTGTTTTTTCCCACACTACACACTGAGGACCTGAGCTTAAATGCTTTCCCTCCAACAGCCTGGCTAGTTGTGATGTTTTCATTTGTATCTCTAAAAGACGTTGATAAATATTGCACTCAGTTAAAAGGCATTTAAATAGTGGCCTACAAATTTGATGACAATGTAAAAAGCTTGTCTTGATGAGAGAGGTAGTACTTGGACAGTCAGGACCTTAGGAAAGTTAGTATCTCCAGTACTAAGTAGGTGCCTGCTTTGAATTTCATATATTTATTTTTAGGGGGTTTTGTTTAAAAATAAAAAATTCTTCTTGTTACAAACAGGATGACTACTGTATTTGCATTTCCTTACACCTTGTGTCAGTATAACTCATTTCAGAATCTGTATTTGGACTTCAATATTTCCGGAACTTTAGAATATAATTTAATTTATACAAAAAAGGACACAATATACATCTGAAGCTGATTGTATAGTACATTTGTGGCCTGCACTTACCATACTCTCACAGTTCAATTATTAATGGTTCCTTGAAGCACAATAGGTTTCATGCTGTTTCTAGAATAGTGTGTGTGTATTTTTATGAATATACATTTCTTTTTTTATACTGGCACAAGGAACTGATGTTGTTTGTACTCTTACAGAAGAGACAGAATCATTTCCCTGTAAGATACCAATGGATTTGAAGAAGATGGTGGGACTCTCAGAAGTGTTTGAGTCTTATGAGCTCAGGCCAAACTTTAAAAACTGGCATGGGGGAGGTCTTGAAGTGTTCTCCTTGCCTAAATTTGCTGTGTAAGGAAAAGAAAAATAGAATGAGTAGGTTTAATGCCTGCCTGTAGGAATTCAGATCATAAGGGCATGCACTTACTGTATTATTAATTTTTTTTTTTTTTAGATGAAAAGGTTGTTTAAGTGCATGAAAACACACTACCAGTATTGACCCTTTTTGTCCTCAGGCACCTGTGCAGAGAAGGATCATTTTCTCATAGCTAAAGTATATATCTTGCTTTACTGTAGCTGCACCATTTCAGTTTGGTTTTAACAGAAGGTGTAATTTTTAGGTTTTGCATTAAAATACAGGTTTCTAAAAGACAGTGCGTGGACACAATGTAGATATCAAGGGCGTGAGCTGCCTGTGGAGATAGAGCCTGGTTGCTGCATTGCAGGCTCAGTTCTTTGGTTTCTGTGTACTGATGCACTCTCAGAACACCACCAAAGACTAAAATAGGAGAATACTAATGAAGATCGCTTTTTACACTGTTTCACAATGTTGCTGTTTTTAGAAGTGTCTTGGTGTGTATGTTTGTACGAGGTATTTACAGTTTGCATGTTTATACAACGACTAAAGTTTGGACAAAAGTGCTTTATCACCTTGCTGGTTCTCCATTTGCTTTTGGAAGAACAAACATCTGGTTTATCCTGAGACCTACTTATTTGAACAAACGGTTTGTTTAGCTTAACTGGATGCATTCATCTTCCAGTTTGTATTACACTGTGGATTTGACTCCGGACAACGAAGTGGTCAATGGCAGAGATACCAGAGTAAAAGGGACCAATTTTTTTTTTTTAAAGATGTGCTATTTCAAATCAAATTATCTTTGGAAGTGTGAAATACAGCCTCTTCTGTAAAGACATACCTTAAGTGTTTGAGGGAGATATAGGGTGGAATGGGAATGAGTCCCTTAATAATATTGCTTTAGGATGATAAAGTTGTGGCTGCAAGGAAAGGGAACATCACACTCCTGGAAAGCTTGAAGCTTCTTCATTGAGTGTTTTGGTTTTTATTGGAACCCCACTCAAAGCGGGTGTTTTATGGTGCAAATGCTCTTTCCTGTGGGTTTGTCTCTGATAAGGCACCTAATAACTTAGTTTTTAGAAAAGAATTAATACTACTGTTTTAGGAAAGTAGTCTTTTGAGGAAAAAAAAGCAACTGTTTGCACCTGTGCCAAAACTGAGCATGCACTTTTTTATTGTTTTGCCCTTATATTGGAAAACATTTGGTAATACTGTCTGTATTCTACAGTAAATTCTTGGCCAAATCTACTCTGTGTAACATGGATAAAAGGTCTCAAATGACTTTCTCTAGATGTGAATTGTCCTCAGTACAGAAAAGTCTGCGTAAAGCAAGGTAGGTATCATTCATGAAAAGACATTCTCTACTTAGCATTTGTGTAGCGTATGTTATACAACAATCAAAGCAAAATGAATGTTAAACTAAATAAATTTTATGTGCAGCAAGTGACTCGTTTTGTGTGTGCTCTGTAGTTTTGACTCACATCAGCATTTGTAATCAATTTCATTCTTAATATAGAAAGCACATTTAATTTTAAGGGTGACTGGTTGTGCGTGTTCCTGTTATTTGTTCTTCAGTTGTAGCTATGATCAACTTGAGATGCACACCAACTTAAATTATTCCTAGTTTGAAAAATGTGGACAATAAGTGCTGTTTTATCTTCTGTATGATGTCTCTTGAGAGCAGTAACTTTAACTTCTCTCCTTTTGTTGAAGGCTTTGGAGCTCCCTGCCAGTCACAGGCACATGGGGTGGTGGTGACTGACCAGAGAAACATGATGGATTCTCTGTGAGATGTAGCAGTGCAGATACTACTTGGGAGTAAACTTTAAGTAAGGTGGCTTTGGGGCATCACACAAGCACTTTAACGGAAACAGCAGTTAGAGCATCTTGTGCTTATGTTTTTGAGATGGTACTTTACATTTCACTACTGCCTGGAGACCTAAAATCCATTTGGTTTACACTGCACAAGCTTTTCCATCCTTAAAGGTTCTTAATGCGAACACTGGATGGCCATACCCCTCAGAAAATACTTGTGCTGCTTAATTTTAGACATGAAGTTTAGAGCACTATCTGGGAGATGCTGACAGACCACCATGTTATGTATTTGAAAAGTGTCTTGACAGCTTTTAATGCACCTCACTTTCTCTCCTTTTTGTCTGCAGTATATTTAATAAAAAGTCCATTTATTTCTCTGGAAGATGTATCATTTCTGGTTTTGGTGTTTTGAAAGTGGTTTTGGGGAAGTACTTAAGAGGACAAGAACTTTTTTCTTAATACGGGGGAAAAAGGCCCCTTCTTGAAGATGTGATAGACTCAAAACCAAAAAAAATAGACGTAACTGCAAATTGCCTATCTCAGTGAGTGGTGATGGCCTCTGGGAGTCTTGGAAGATTCTTATGATTTCTACTGAGAGAAGTGGACTTGCATTGCAAATTAGACTGTACTCTAATAAGAAAAGCATCAACATCTGTTTCAAAAATCATTCAAAGGCATGCTAGGGGAGACCGATGGCTGGCAATTGGTATTATTCTGGTGTTAGAGGAGAGCTGTGATAGGTCTTTGAACCCTTGTGACTCTGGGTAGGCTGTTTTGATGTCATGTTATGACACTGACTAACAATTTTAATTGTTACTCAAATAATGTCTTCTATAAAGGAATGAACAGAAGCCCATAACTAACTGAAAGCAGTGTGTGTGTTCATTTGTCTAGGGTCAGTTCCTATTAAGCTGAGACTGACAACTGTGTTGCTCTGTCTCTGAAAGCTCATGCACAATAGGAGTTTCCAGGGTTGCTAACTGGCATCCCATAGGAACTGTAGGCTGACTGTAAATTAAGAGGAGTGACCTTTAGATTGGTTTTCATACTGTGCAAAAGAAAAGCTGTTATTAATTGATTAAGACTGAAAACTTGCATATCTGCTTCAGTATGCTTTAAATATCATGTAAGTTGATCTTACAGTCTTGTAAGGATATCCAACTACTCTTTAGAGAGTTTATGTACAGTCAGAAGCCTTTTTTTTTAAGGAGGAGTAATTTCCAACTCCTCAAAGGTTGCATAATGATGTTGTGTAAGTGGTAGAGTACTTCAGTAGAAAGGAGGTGGTTTGGTCACTCAGAGCTATCAGATACTAGAATAAGTGTCCACCTGGACTTGGCTTCATTACTTTAAACTTACAATATAACTAAGAAGAGCTTCTCATCCAGGTAAGCCTGATTTGTGTATTGCTGACTAGTGGAGGGGAGAGGGAAAAACAAATGGAAACATCCCTAACTGTTTGATCTTGGTGTTGGTGGATTTAGGTATGGGGTTTTTTGCTTTTTTTTTTTTTTGGTGAATGAAGACTTGGAAAAGTGCTTACAGATTTCCCTGATGATGCTGTACAACTTTTTTATGGTGGCACTGAAACGAGTTTCCACAGCTCAGTAACACGTGGTCCTCAGGCAACCTCTCTGGTCCAGCCAGCAGCTGAAACCTTTTCTCGATGCTTTTAAATAGCAGTTCATCAAGAACCTTCTGTGTTCTGCTCCTCCTGTTAAGGCACTGTATTGCATGACTTTCACTGAACAAAGTGAGCTCAACTGTTTGAGGACTTTGCAGTGTGTGTTGCCAAACTGTTGGGTTCACAGGAACAATTTTATTTTTATTCCCTGAAGCTGTTCTTGTTAGTAATACTTTTTTCATTGGCATAAGTAAGTGTGCTGTGTGTATTTCCTTTCTCTGATGTGGTATGATGTATTAAGGCTACAAAAGGTTAATCAATTTAATGGCTTGTTTGTGTTCCTTCTAAGACTAGTTCTTACAAGACCATTAGGTATTGCTGGCCATCTAGAATTTTAAGCATAATCAAAGAAAAAACCCAAACCATTTTACTTTCATAGATTTTTGTAGAACAGTTTATTTCTTTCTGAAGAAATTGAATTATGCTATTAATGGGGAAAAAAATCTTACTGCATGCATCTTATTAATGTGAACATTTTTGTGTAATTATATCTTTGGATTGTTTGGCCTTGAATTTATGCACAAACACTTGGAAAATCTTTTAAAGCAGTTGAGTTAATAAACTCAACTGTTTAAAAAGCTGGTATTATACATATATTTATAAAATAAAGCTGGTAACTCTAAGCAAACTCAAGTTTGAACTGCCACCTGAGACTTAGTGCAAGTATGTCCTTGATTACTTATTTCTTTCCACCTACATTTCTGGTCAACATCTTTTTGCCAAGCAATTGTGTAGAAGAAAATTCTTCCAGGAGTGATGAATATTGAGAGGTCAAATTACATAAATATTCTGTCCCTAGCCATGCTTTTCTGTGAAACCTAACCCTTTCATTTTTCTCTGTTTACAGGAACTGAAGTCTTTAAAATGCCATGAAATGCTATTGATACTGACAAAATGGTCCTGAAATTACTGACAGTGGAGGAAATGGTAGTGACAGACTAATTTTGTACCTTCTTTTTCTAATTAAGCTTCTATGAACCCAGTTTCTTTTCTGAAACTGCAGTCCATTATGAAGCATCTTAACTAACTTTTAATACTTTCCAGCTTCTTAAGCCATGCACTTTGCTGTCTCTTATGGTGAGTGGCAAGAAACACAAATATCTTGATATTTGACTTTTTTTGGTCTGGAATTCCCTCTTGTGGTTCTTTTTCATTAGAAAGCGAGTCTAGGTCAATGACATACTTTTCAGGTGCTCCTCAAGTTAATCAAGATGAATCCAGGTCTCTATCTCTAGAAGGATTCTTCCTCAAATGAACCCTACTGTGTGTTGAAGGTACAATTCTGTTTCCTCATTCTGTGTGTCTAAGGATTTTGGCTGTGAATTTCAGTAGAAGTGGGACTGAGACTTGGAGAATGTTCAAGGACAGCAATATTAAGTACCATTAAATTAGTGATGCACAATGTATTCTGCCTCTTTCCTTCTTCATTCCTCTTTAAGCTTGGAACTAATTTGTTCAATCCTGTAGGAAGTATTGACTTAATCTCTTCTGAATCTATGGCCCCTCTACTGCGTGCCAGTTCACAGGGGCAGAATGTCTAGACTCAATCAGATTTAGGAACTAATACAATTACCAGTAGGTTAAAATATTTCCATTGTAATGAATGAAGACAGTAGTACTCTGAAAATGGCTTAGATTTCTATTAAAAAACTAAAAAAAAAGAAAGTATTTTGAGAGTGTTTTCCTGATGCCACTGGTTAATGGTATGGGACAAAGTGTAGTTCATATATATTTTATTCTTAAATTTTATTGAGTACTTTCTGTTATGTTTCCCGCAAAAAAACCCACCCTTTTAAAGTAGGTCAGGCTACTTGCTGCAAGGAGGTCTTTTTGCTTGAGAAGGCTGTCAAGGAGGAAATCCAGCTTCTTACATGGGATAGAATTCTTTGCTCTTATGTTTATGACAAGTCTTTGGGGTCTTGAGGCATGCAAGACAGGGTATGGTACTTTACACGTAGATAAAAATGAGCACAGATGAGTGTGAAACTATCAGAGATAAGTGAGTTTAAGTTCAGAAGGCAAGGCAGAACACACAGTGGTATGCTCCCACTGGAACTAGCAAAGCATTATAGGGTTTTGAATTTAAAGTTGGATGTTCTGAAAATAAAACTTGTGTTAAGTAGTTGAGGCTGATTGCCTCTCCCAAATCAGTTGTTCTGGTGGATTTGGTTTTCCATTAAATGTTGGATCTCAGAAACTTCTTTTAAATAAAACTCCTTGGAGCCTTAAAAGCTTAAAACTGTATGAGACATTTATTCATTGAGTGAATGGAGAATGAAATCTCAGTTTGAACTGCTTTTAATTATTTTTTTGGCTTGGTTTAAGCAATGATTTTCTCAAAGCTGCTAGACAGGAGGGGGAGATTTGGGACATGTTGTGGAAGAGCCAGGGTAGAGTGCCTTTGAAAGTGACGGAAGACAGATATTGACTGAAATGCATATGCTGACTTTTTAAAGAGGAGTTCTACTGTTTAAAATGCATACCCTTGCAGCCAGGTTAGGTGTCTGTTTTGCATTAACTTGAATTGCAAACTGCAGGTGCTGCTACATAACATGCATCCAAAACCTAAACCGTTGACACTTTTTCTTTATTTTAGTTGTCCCTGAAATATTCCACTGTCTCGTGTTCCCTTCTTTGATTTCTTACCTGCTTCTGAATCATTTTTCCTGTTCTGAAGGTTTTCTAGGAGACTCCCTAGATTTCTTTGAGTTTTAAACAAGAAGCATAGTTGATTTCAATATTAACACCTTTTTGGATTTCTAGTCACAACTTAGGTTCATTTTAAGATCTAGAAAATTCTGACAATCGGTGCTTTCTGTGGAGTTTGTTCCGTGTGTGACACAGTCACCTGGGCACAACACGTAGATTCTGTAGTCCAGCTCTTATGTTCTGTTTATCTATCTTGTGTGCTTATAATCAAGATTTCTTTAACCTCCCGCTGTTTCTCCACGTGTGAAATCTGTATTTGCGTCTTCCGCCCACACACATTCTGAGTCAAAGCTAATGCAGTATCTGGGGTGTTGAAGCAGCATGCTTACATGCTCCTTGGAGAGGAAATAACTTTGAGAAGGAGGTGACTGTTACACATGTGTTGTGGGAAATGATCCTGGCACACTAGGCACTGATAATGAGAAACCCTGCGTTCAGATGAGAATAAACTCACATGTGCTATTACTCTGTCTTAAGAATAAAAAGGTTAAAAATATAGATGCTTACAATCATGAAAATGTCTGTATATGACACTGCTGCTTCTGAGGCAGAGTAGTCTGTTTTCAGTGCTCTACTCACTATGTGAGCATAAACAAGGTCTGTACACCTTGTGGGGGTATAATGGCAGTAGCAGTTTACACACAGTGAGGGTGACAGAGCCCTGGAACAGGCTGCCCAGGAGGGTTGTGGAGTCTCCTTCTCTGGAGATATTCAAGACCCGTCTGGATGCCTATCTGTGCAACCTGTCGAAGGGAACCTGCTTTGGCAGGGGGGTTGGACTTGATTTCTGGAGGTCCCTTCCAACCCCTACAATTCTGTGTTATGCCTAAGCAGTTGGGTTTAGGATGAGAGCACCTGGAATATGAAAAGGCAGTCATCTTTCCTGTTGGCCGAGTAGTCCATGTTACCTATCTGAAATGCTACTGTACTTCTATTCTTGCTACTTTAAAAAAACAAACCCACAACACAAAACTCATATTCTCTAGCGTGTTGTTTTCTATATATTTATAAAAAAGATGGTGACTTTATAGGCCTTAAAGTAAAAAAAAAGATGGTTTTTGGATGTTTCAGTTTCTAAACCAGAACACATCTGTTCTGGGGCAGATTCAGGAGCATTGTGAATACTCTGGAGGAATCTGTTTTAAATAGAGTGTGATCTTGATGAATTGGGAACATGGACTGCAATCAGTGTAAAATTCAATAAGGCAAATATGAAGCAGGTAATGTAGAAAAGAATAATCAAAAGGCCTATCAGGAATAGAGGAACAGAAGCCAGATGAGAGTGCAGTAAGTGTGACATGAAGGATTTTAACATGAGAAGTGTTGACCATTTTGTTGCTGTGAGATGGTGGAAAAAAGTGTGTATAGGAGAATGGACATAAAAGAAAGAAGTGTTTAGTGGTTGTGCAGTTTATGAGGATCTTTGTGAAAGCAGTTGTTGACTTCTGCTTTTTTCATCAGGGATAGGCAAACTAAAATTTCTGTACTTCTATGTAAAGGCAGTTGGCATTGATTGCTCTCAGTATGGTAAGCAAAGGTTGTGGAACAATTGAAAGTCACGGTATCTGAAGGGATGAAATAGGAAGAACAGGACTGTACTGACTGGCTGAGAATCAGGAACATGGATGCTTGAACTTTTCAGTGGTTTTTGGTTAAACTAAACAACAAATAAACAAGGTGAACATTCAGTATCCATAGTACAGACATGCCAAATAACTAGGTAAAGTCTCTCTGGGGCTCCATTTCTGTGATGCAAGATTGAAAGGAAATAAAAATTTTATAGTCATGTGTAAGTATTCCAATAGTTAATGTCTGCCACTTTCAATTAAAGTATTTGTCAAAATCAATACATTTACCCATTTTATTTTTTTAATAGCTATTCAGTTGAATGAGAATTTCATGAACACATGAGCAAGAAATAATGCTGTGAAGCAAAAATTAATTTTAGAACATTTACTAAATTTTAAATGCAGGACCAAAGGAGCAAATGGGTGAAGGTGTGTAAGAGTTACTTTAGATGAATAGTATTTGAGGGAATAACACCTTTCTGAGAAATGCTCTCAACGAAAATTATATTGCCTCTTTATTTAAGACTTGTTTAAGCAGCAGTATTTAAATGTGGGGCCCTGGTATGTAGCCTGTTGTGTTTTATACTTGAGTTGTTTGTGGGGGCAGGGAGGCGGTGAGTATGAAAGGATGAAACTTTCCTTTCTCTGGCAACTCTTCGATGACACTGTAGGAGGAGTAGCTTTTAAATGTGGCATCCCTGCAAAAAATGAACCCTTCTAACTGCAGATGGAGGAGGTCTGTCCTAGAAAAGAAAATTAAGCTCTGGTTTCTCCTGTACTGAGTCCAAGGGAATGCCAGTCATCTTTCACAGCATACAGTAGGAACTGCACTCTTAAATGTTACAGAAGGAGGGGGAGAGGAACAACTGAATGTCACATTGTACCTCTGAAGGAAGAGGAAAACTTTAACATTGCTGCATCTCTGATAGGCAAGTAATCAGAAGGATCACTGAAATAAGAGGCGGGTGCTCTGCAGAATGACCTATATTGTGGCTATATACTGACTGAAGCTCTTGACCACTGCCTCCAGTTCCTCCCCTGGTAGGGGAGGTTCTCCCTTGCCTTTAGTTTCAAACTGTGGCATCTTGTCCTGCCGCAGGGTTGGAACAGGAACATGATGATGATGTGCACTCATCAAGCTTACCTTTTACTTCTTTTTACTTTTTTTTTTTTTATTTTAAGCAGCCTGTCACGACTTAACATCATTCTGAAATCCTGAAATGACAAGCAGCCTTACAGCTCCAGATTTTCTCCTCCTAAAATCTCTAGGTAGAGTGTGTGGGAAGTTTTTGTATGCCAAATCAATAGTAGTCTGTAAGTGTTTCCGTTCTCTGGGAACAAAGAATCACTAAAAAGGTGTACCAACTTTTCCTTAGCTTTTATTCTGTATTATTTTAGATTACTCTCTGGAAATAAGTCTTTATGCTTCATACAAAAAAAAACTCCAAGCAGATTAGAAAAGGTGACAAGTCATTTTCAGCTTGTCAAGTAGAGTTGGAACAGTTTTCCAAGGTGCAGTATGTGCTGCATTAGAAAAAAAGACACTACTACCTGCAGTTATAATCAAGGCTAGGCAGAATGCTGGATAACAGTTAAATGGAAGACTTGTGCAAAATAAGATTGAGACATTTTGTCTTCTGTAAAGTTTACATAATTATTTTGTAAATTATGCTTAATCTCAATAATTTAGAAATAGAGATGTAGAGAAGGAGAGATTGATTATTTAGCAATCGACACAAAGACGTGCATGAGACTGGATAATCTGCCCTCTGTGAGGGGAGATACAGGCAGAAGTTGAGTGCAGGATATGAAGTTGTCATGGATGATGCTAGTAGACTGGAATGGTAAGGCTTAGCACAGCACAGAAGCAGCAGCAAGGAGGGAAGACTTTGTAGAAAGCAGTACAGAGCTACTGCAGAGACACAAAAAGATTACTCACCCCACTTACACAGGAGCCTGTGTTACATTTAGGTCAGGAAAAGGAGCTGATTTACAATCCCATGAAACTCTTATGGGACCCCTGGGAGTGGAAGTGCTATTGGTAGGCATTTCAGGGTGAGAAGCAGCTGTCTGCTGGCAAATTCCAAATAATACATCTCAAAGAAGGAAGAAAGGGACCCTAAAAGGTTAATTGCTCCTTCATTTCCAAAAACATAAAAAGTAATTTAGTCTTCTGCCATCTACATAAGCTGTGGTGTATGCAGGTATTTATGTTAGATCTTTAGCAAGTCTGAAAAAAAATTAATTGCAGACATATGTCAAGACTTAATTTGGTGTAGCTGAAGCTAAGTAAGGGCTTTTCAAATAAAAATTTTAGCAGACAAAAGACTTAGTAGCCTTAGTAGCCTAACTTTGTCTTGTTAGTGAAACTGCAATTTGGGTTTTTCTGACCTTTAGGCAACTCTTTTTTTGTAAGACCTGACAATCTTCAATCGGCTTTATGTTCTGAGGCTTCGTGTTTTCAGAATTTCTCTCACAAAAGGGTTTTAAGTCTTGTGAATAATACCATTATGAGTCAACTGGCTAATGTTAACAAGTTTCAAGGATTGTGTATGATGTATCTCGTGATAGAAGAACAAACGAAATTAACCTGGGGTTTTTGGTACTGTTCTCATTCATAAAATTTCATACCCTGTGAAAACTCTTCAGACATCTTACTTCATGCTAACTTGTCATATGGAGGAGAAACCATCCACTACTTGCCAGCATTGCAAAAGAGCTGGGCAAACTGCACCCTTCCGAGTTTTCTCCCTTCCTGTAGGAAAGATGGTGTGTAGGAAGAGGCGGGAAGGCAAAGGGGGTGTTGGTTTGGGGGTGTTCTTTCCTGATTTCCTGAACAAAGATATGATCAACTTAGATTGAATAGAGATTTTATTTTTTTCTTTTATGAACCTGCATAAAATTTGTGTTTCATTCCTCCAGAGATGCCCACATAAATCTTTGACTCGGTAATTTGCCCATCTGGGAAGGCAGGATTGAAGAGCTCAGGCATGAGCTCTTGTATGTGCCTCTTTGTGCATACATCCCCAATCTAGCACTTAGACCACTTTCTGGAGATCAAATAAAGAAGCATTTTCCTGCTTCTCTTTCTGTTGTTTCCTTCATTTGGTGGTGTCTGCAAACAAAACTCGGCATGGTGTTATCCCGGTTTGGTTTTTTTCAGGTGGATTTCCATCCCCCATCTTTTCCCTAGCCCTTGTTAGTCTGGCTGAGATTTCCCTCTGCTTTGTGAAGTTTAGTTCTGCTGGGAACTAGCACTGAGCAAAAAGCCTACCTGGGCTAGTCCTTAACTGTGGCAGCTGGCTTCATAAGGAAATACTTTGCATGTATGGGACCGCACATACAGCTGTCTTTGGAGAGGAAAATGTTACTGGAAAGTCTGGGATGGTTCTTCCCTGATTGAGCTCCATCACATATAAATGCAAGCTATCTGCCACTCAGTTTCAAATAACTTGTTAACATCTTTTCAGGCTATGGAAAAACTTGTCACCAACAATGCTTCTGATGATCTGTAGAGCTATTGAAGTGTGGCACTTTGGCTTTCACAGGTATGAGGGAAATGTTTGCTATCGTTTATATTTCAGAATGATGAAGGATCCATAATCCAATGGATGTTTTAGGATGAAGAATGACAGAACTGTTAAAATAAGCAGTAAACTGCATATTCTTCATTTAATATATATCATGACAGCTCTCTTGTTCCAATAAGTTAATGGTTTGATGCCAAATTGTAGTTCTAATCTTCACTGTGGGTAAACAGAATTAATTTAGGCAGTGAAGAATGGATTTCTCACCATTTTGAAAGTCTCTTCTAAGTATAATGCTTTGGATACCCAGGTGGAGTTACATTAACTGACTTCCTGAGATCAAGGGAAGTGCAAGACGTAAAATTGGACCATGTCTTCAGCAGAAGAGAATTAGGACTGCCTAGTGCTGAGTGTATCTTCACCTGTCTCTTTGAAGAGCAGAGAATGTGCAGTGATGTATTTCAGCGAAACAGTTTAACAGCTGACATGCTAATAAAAACTTCTTACGCTTTAGGACACAGTCTGTAAAGAGAGAAGAATGTGTGCCACCCACCTTTTTTGGCTGTTTGCTAAAATGACAGTGCCTCTAACTCTTCTAAGGCATCTGAATAATCAAGTAGTTGAAGTATAAAAGCACTTCTGAGATGGAAATGTAAGAAATTTATCCAGCTGTTGAGTGAATTTCATCTGAGCTCACAGATCTCCTGCTGTTTGGTGTCTCGTTCAAACAACAGAAATCCCTCATGTCTTGTGTTATATTCCTCGGTTTCTCTAAGGCTAACTCAAAAGTTGTGGTAGCTCTGTTAAAGCTCCATAGTACAGAGAATTTCACAGACAGTGTTTGATACACCAACCCTGCAAATCTATAGAGGTTAAATTTTAATCACTACATACTTTTAAAATTCTCCAGAGAAGTTATATGCAGTAGTATTTGTCAGGTTGTTACGATGAGTCTGTGGTGGGAAATAGGCTGTTGGTGTATGTTGTAATGCACAGGAGGAACTTCTTACAAGTGCCTTATAACTCAGAAATTATTTCACTACTGCATTAAAATTAATGGAATCTGTGCAGAGTTGGTTTGTTTACTTAGCAGGTAAGGTGTTAAGCTAAGGGAACTTGGGAGTTGTGTAGTTGGGATGCATATTTTTTTCTTTTTCTAATCCACAGTAATGGATTGGCGGGCAGCATTCCTCCACAGCAGCTGCTTTCCTTTTGCTCCACAGGCTCTTACGCACCAGACAGTCTTGGTGATGATCACCAGTCAGAACACTGGCTTTCACAGTTCATTGAATAGCTGTGGAGGAGTACAGTTGTATGACTGATTTCTTTTAGTTTCAGAAAGCCTCAAGAGGAGAAGAGCTCTTACATTTTCTTTTAAACTTGCTGATGTGTTCAGTTCCAGTCCAGTTTCCCATGGAAATAAAGCGTATGGACAATTTGTTTCAGTCCTTGCCTAATATGCTTTGAACATACTGGTCTGCTTCAGTCCTTGAAAACTTGAAAGATGAATAGCAATTTTGAAGCAGTTCCAAAGACTTCATAGAATTTTATGGCTGAGTAAAACAGGCTCAGGTTGATGCCGTTGGTGCTACAAGCAGATCTTTCTCCTTGCAGAAGTGGCAGAGCCAGGACTCTCCTCACTGATGCCGTGTTTGGCAGAAGCCAGCTGGTCACCTAGCACAGAAACACTGACCAGCCAGTCAGTAAACAGATAGTTAGCATCCAACCCTAATTCTGTGGAGGTGCTGCAGTGCATTGGGAAGCACTGAGGGGGTAACAGGGCAGGAGGAGAATCCAGCCTGTGTCTGGTGGTGGGAATGTGCCATCAGCAAGTCAGTCTCTCTAAGCAAATGTACTCAGGCTCTCTTCATCTCACTTTCTCTCGCGTGCATTATGCTGAGGAGTCAAGTTGCCTGGCTAGGCAGCTGAACCTACTAGCTTTCTCTTTGAAGAGAGGGTTTGTTTTTATATTGGTTTCCTTCCCTGGGAAATGCAGCATGTGGTGTGGTTTGGGTTTTTTTTTTACCCTCCCTCCCTTGCACGCAGATAAAAATGGATGTCTTGAGCGGGCTTTCCACACGTGTGCATACACAAAATGTAAATGTGGTTAAAATGCATTCAGGAGATGATTAGCTGTGGCACTTCTCTAATTACTGAAGAAGATTGAAGCATTTTCTACTAATAAATATTTATTAATAGGAAACCTGAATATATGTTTCTTTAACTCAAATGAGCTATAGCATACACAACTGTTCTTCCTTCTCACTTCTGTGAACACTTGCTTTATGCAGCTTGCAAATGTTCTGGACGCAGCCCTAGACAGTTGTTTGGTGCCTCTTCCCCTCAGACCTCTTCTTCCTTGAAAGAGAAAACACTGGATCAAATGAGAAACATTCCTCTTCAACTGCGCTATAAATCTTCAGGTATATTTGCCAACTTGTACCAAAGAGAGAAAGGGGCTACTTGCTGCTGGTGCAATGAAACATCAGCTCTCCATACACCCAGCTTTATAGAAATAATGAAAAGTAGTTAGGTTTTTTTTTTTAATGATGGAAATGCTATAGGAAGTAATACAGAACATACCCACCCTAGTTAGGGTTGCCTTTACAGTGGCTTTGTTTCAGGATTTTTATAAATTAGTCTTTCCCGTTTCCGTGGCAACTCAGTTGTCTGCATCGGTTGCCAAGGAACAGCTTCTGCTGCACAAAGGACAGGGACACTGCCACAGTGATTTCATTCTTGGCGCTAACAGGCAGTGGAAGCGTAAGCTTGATACTCCATGGGGTTTGGCCTCCATATTGACTGTTAGAGGGAACTTTTTTTTTTTAAAGTCTAGTTATGGTCTTTGCTTCTTTTTATAATTCAGCTGTCACAAACCTGTTACGTGCAGCTACAGGACTCTTGTGGAAAAGTGTTGCATAGACTTGAAGCACTAGAAGATGCATGTTTTCAGGACAGCTTAACCAACTGTACAGTACATTGTGCTATGGTGTGCTTAAATAAATGTTTTTCCAATGTAAGAAAGTCCCAATTAAATGTTGTCATTTTTACGTATCCCAGCAAAGATAGGATTAAAAATGAGCACTGGTAGGGTCACTGTTGCACACATGGCTCTCTGAAACTCTAGAAGTATTTTCTTATTTGACCTCTGGTAAAACTACAATCTGGATTCCCATCTGATCCTTCTTTTAAGAAGCACAAACTGACAGCTGTCATCAGTTCGTCATTTTTCTAAAATGAATGCAGATAGAGGGAGCATATTGTGAGTCATGATTCTGTGTTAGTGTAAGATTTTATTTTTGAGGCAGCCTTGCAGCCGTCAGTGCTACGGCTGTGAATTTCTGAGCACACGGGCTTGCAGTAGCTAAGGAATTCATTTGGAATTCGTTGCAAAATGCCATACCTATTTTCAAAGGAGAATCTTGATTTTTTTCCTTTTGTTTTTGTAGGTGGTAATCAGGACAAAATATTGTACATCGCACATAGACTAATAAAGTTGTTTCTGTGAAAGAGTGAGAGATCGCGCTCTTCCTCAGAGGCTGGTGTAGTTGCAAAAATAGGGTCTTTTGATCTCAGTATAGAATCTGTAGCTCAGATTTAGTCTACTCCTCTCATTGATTGTCTAATGAAGTGCCATTACTATACAGTGTTATGCGAGAGCTGCTCATCACTGGGTTTTGTGTCAATTAGTATTTGGAATAGCTGCTAAGAGGGTGAAGTGAGTGTTGTATAATATGGAGTTGCTCATTATACGCAGAAATGTAGATACTCCTGTGAAAGAGAAAAGCTATTGCATAGCATTGGCTGCCCACAGGTGTGGAAGAAGAGAGGCAAAGAATTCTTTTATCCTGTAGCTACTAGATGGAGTTTGCCCTTACTATGCAGTGTACAGAGTACAAGGAGAAGCAAGCAGTCAGAAGCTCCATAGCATCCATGCTTTGATGGCTTAGCCAAAAAGCTGTTACTTGCAGCCACTTTTCTTTCATAGGCACTGAGAAGGGTAGAGCCTCTTAGGCTAAGGGTGGCCAAAAAGCACTGGTGTTATTTTCGAGTTTTTAAGCACTTTTTAAAGCCCTTATTCACCCAGTACTGCCCCTGCCTACCTGAACTGGCATGCATGCTGGCTAACTCACAGTTCTTTTGGATTTGATTTAACTGAGTTTAGAAATGCTTTGGCCTTGGAAATCTGGAGTTCAGTCTCTGAAGTGAGTCAGTGCCTCTGCATGGCATTCCCAGTTTGATGGATTACCAAGTGAAATGCAGTTTTATTTCTGACTGTTGTTATCACCTTTATTACTGAATTTATTATTTTCTTATTTATAAGTGAAAAAGTGGTCAAACCTTTCCTGTGTTATTGTAATAAAAATTATCTGTGGCTTCACGGTAAAATTGTTTGTAAGGAAAGCTATCACACAGTCAGCACAGATAAATGTATTGGAAATCAGAGGGACCAAAAACCTTGACTTAGATTAAAGTTTGAAAAGCCAGATACCAGATTTCAATCACTGTATTTCACCTTAAGCAAGCCAACTATATTTTGCGAACTAAGAATAAAGCAACAGTGGTGGTATTTCATAGCACAGTCCAGAGCCCACAACCCCTTTGTGCTCCTAGTTAGCTTTAATCTGAAAGCTTTGTGTGGAGAAGACAGAATTCACTGGAAAATAAAGGAGAGTTACCTATCTTTTAATGAATGCCATAAATAGCAGTGTGTCCTTTGTACTTGCTCTCTCTTTGAGATACTGTGTTCCATGATACAAGCCCCACAATGTTCTTTAAAAACCATTTGAGGATTAATAAATGGGGAACATTGAATTCTCTTTCTGTGTAATGCACTTATAATAATTTGCAGTTGCCCAAATAGCTTTACAAGTCACTCGAGGCATGATTTACTTAAAAATTATATGAATCAATTAGATACTAAAACACACTTAATGTAAAAGTTATAGCACAGACCGATAAAAGCCAGGCAACTAGATTACATGTTTGACCTAAACCTGTCCTTTTGAACCAGATGCAGAGCAGCACTTGGGCTGCAGGCTGAGTGTAGATACTCTGAACTGTGCCAACGTTCAGATCTCCAACCAGATAGGCTGATTGGAGAGCCTGTGGTTGCAGTTGAAATATTTATTAAATAAAAATGTTTATTATTGTCTTGGCTTTTTGGCTGGGATAGAGTTAATTTTCTTAAGAAGTGTGCAGGTAACACAGCCACGACATCTGACCGGGACTGGTCAAAGGGGTTTTCCATACCGTATGACATCATGTTTGGTACGTAAGGATGGAGTTGGCCAGGGAGGAGGAGTTGCTGCTCAGACACAGTCTGAGCATTGGTCCTGGGTGGTGAGCAAATTGCACTGTCTATTACCTCTTTTGTATAATCTTTTATTAGTATTGTTGCTATTTTCTTCTTCCTTTCTGTCCCAGTAAACTGTCCTTATCCCAACACACGAGTTTTTTATCTCTTTCTTCTGATTCTCCTCCCCATCCCATGGGGAGGGAGCAGTGAGCAAGCAGCTGCATGGTGGTTAGTTTCTGGCTGGAGCTAAACCACAACAATTGTAAAATGCTATTTACAAGGGAGAAAAGGACATTGTGATACAATGGAGCACTGCTCCCCGAGTTATTAGAGCTTTTATTGCAATGAGATCAATCATCCAGATTGTACAGAACCTGGCCAAACTGGGGAGGTTTTTTCCCTCCTGTTATACAACAGACTTCAAAATCACAATTTGATACAGCAAATCCACACAAGTGTTTTGTCTAAAGTGCATGTCCTATACTCCATCTCTTTGTTGCCTACCCTGCCAAAATCAAATTAACTGTGGAATAAGGAGGTCCTTACTTTTTCTAGCTCCCTAATGGTCAAAAGGAATGTATTCTAGAAGAGGACTTGAATGGGGAAACTCTTTAGTGCCCAATTTGGTGCAGCTTTGGTGAGACAGGATTGCTTTGTAACTTGTTACAGTGCCTGTGTGCTCACATTGGCAGGGCTTGCTTCCCAGCCTGGTTGTAGCTCTACAGCTGTCAGCACAAAAACTGCATCAGCCAGCCTTATCCTGTGTATTCCTCCCAGCTTTTGATGTATCAAAATATTATCTTTTTTTTTTTCTCTTTGTGTGTGTTTTTTTTTTTTTTGTGGGGTTTTTTGGTTTTGGGTTGGTGGGGTTTTTTTTGATCCTGTTTTGGAGAGTGTGTGTTTCTGTTTACTAGTCCAAGTTTCTAATAAATCAATTTCATAGGACAGAACTGAATGATGGTTTTAAGGTGTTTGCTGGCTAAGGTAGCTTACAGTCATCCCAGTCTGAGCTAAAAAGCAGCCTCTTTTTACACTGCCTCCAAAGTGGAAAGAGACACTAAATTTAACCATGACTATTTCACAGCACATCTTTAAATTCACAAAACTAAAGCTTAGCTGCAGTCTGTGCCATGTGTGGAGCTGGGCTGTGAGAAAATTCTCTAAGCATACTAATATTGCCTTAAGACCAGGAGTTCAGCTGACCAAGTAACTTCTTAGAAATCTCTTTAGATAGATTTCCTTGTAAGGGTAATTTGGAAGAATGTTATCACAGAATCAAGCCTTTTCTGAAACATCACTAAAACCCAGGAGGTGTCTGGAATTTCCATTTAGTAAGTTGCTAGTTATTGCTGTCTAAGTACTGATCTAAATAAAATACCGTTGAAAGAAAGTTAATACTGTATTGCTGTTGATTTAATAAAGACATCGACACCAACTGGGTGATATGGGGGAGTCTACATGCTTAACATGTTGTTGACCCTTTTAAGCTTTGAATGATTAGTCAAATCAAGCCTTGCATTAGAATTTAAGGATGGTGTATTTGGTTTGTACATAAACACGTAAAATGACACCAAAAGAAGTCCCGTTCTGTTCTGCTTCTGCAATGGGATTTGCTGCTTGAGGTTTTACACCCCTTCTTTAGTCATGGTCTGGCTCCAGAGCTGCTCTGGTTTTCAGGAAAATTATTTTGTCTCTTCCTGTTTGGGTTTGGTTTTCACCTCAGGCTGCCCCTTCAAAAATTAAGCAAGCTTTGGGCAGCAAAGTGCATGGCTTCTTGTGATTCTGTATGTGTTGCTGAAAGGCTCATGAACGATCCTTAGATTTTATAGTTTTCTTTGTGAGAGTCTGTTCTGCATGCTGCCTTGTGATTTAAAGCTCTGCAAAGGCGTGTTGAACTTCTTTAGGTGTTCTATATAGAAGTGCCTTCTATAAGCTCCTGATAAACGCACCTGCCCAACGAATGCATATAGGTGTTAGGCTTGTTGTTTCAAAAGGTCACATAGTGACACTGATGTTCCTTTACCTGTTACTCATTTTCCTGCTATTTTAAACAGGATCAAAAGTTTGGCTGCATTAAGCTAGACCTCTTCCTCCGACTAACAGGGACAGTTCATAGTAAATGGGGAAGTACTGGCACGATAAAGAACAGGATGCCATACATTTATTTCCTTATAAAGTTGTGCAATTTTTGCCTTTTGGATTTTTTTTTTTTTAAATATGTACCATGTGAGGCCTTAATGGCTTTGGCTCATTAATCATACTACATCTAATGTTATTCAGTTTTGTTTCTTAAATTGGTATTTTGTTGGGTTTTTTTAAACCGTGGCTTATATTTTGAGGAGGAAAGCAGCCAGGTACGCTGTGGCTCAGGTTGCTGAAGTTCAGCAGCAGCAAGATAGTCCCAGGGCTATGCTGTTCATAGGTGTTTCTGGGTCTTGATAACCACAGCTAAAATCACTGAAGCCAGTTACAGGGGGTTTGGGGAGCGACGAGGTTGTGAATCTGTTCCCCATCAGCAAATGGAAGCTTTGGAAGGGTGGCATTGGCTCAGGCCAGGAAGCCCAGTGTTGAAGGGCTGTGAGTGACAGGATGTTCTGAGCAAGCTGGATGTCCCTCAGCAAGGTGTCTGCCACTGGTGTTCGGGGTGGTTATCCTTTGAGGGGTTTTTGTATAGCTTTGGTGAATTGAATTACTTGGGTTATGTGTTTATCTTTAGAGTTCAGGTTGGATATTTTTAAATTTAGTTAGTTTACAGTTTCTTGGTTGATGATGTTAGGAAGATTTTAATCTGCTGCTTTGTGCATTGAGCATTAGTCATCGTGTTTCTACATTAAACCTATCAGTTGTTGTACCTAGGGAAGATCTCTTTACAATAGTTCAGCCTTGATTTGCCTTTGATCTATGCAGCAAACCATAATGCTTCTCTTGATTGCTTTCTCATGATCACTGTACAACATTTTGAGAATTCTTCTGCTGTGAATCATTACTTGGCAGGTATGTGGAGAGCTGCAGGGTCTAGCTGAAAACTGACAACTTTTCCACATCCTGCTGATCTTGGCCATATTGCAGAACAGTGCTGGTCTCTTGTAGTTAGGACTTTTGAGTCTTGTGTCATATCTTAGACGAGCTTTTAATCTTGGTTTTGGGCTAACTGTCAGAAAAAATATTTGGATTCAATAAAGTGTCTGTGCAATGTAGTAATATATGCCTTTTGTTACAAGAGGCCTCAGATATGATTCCAGGGGCAAAAAACTGTTTACATTAGCAGGCTACTTTCCCAGGGTTCAGTCTAGTAACTGTATCAATCTCTTAATCCCCAGCACTTGAAAATGAAAGACCAGATGATGATCACTGAGGCCTTGAGCAACCTGGTCTAGTGGGAGGTGCCCTTGCACGTAGTAGGGGCGTTGGAACAAGATGATCTCTAGGGTGCCTTCCAATCCAAACCATTCTGTGATCATGATCAGTTTACAAACTGGTATGCTTATTTTAATAATAAAATGAAAAAAAAGAAGCTTCCACATCCTTCTCATTGGATTGAATAAGTATTATATAATTGCCTGAAACCAGCATCAGGTGCTTTAGGGAAATTACAAAATATTGCATGATTCCTGATGAATGGGTTTCCCCATTTCCAAGCTAGGATTATGATATGGAAAATACAGCATCCTGCACATGCAGTGGAAAGATGAGACCCGTATGTAATGCTGCAGTGTCTTGAAACAATTGCGAGAACACGCGAGACTGCAGCAGAGTTTAAAATGTGTGTAAGCAAACACGATGTGTTCTTTCATCTCCTGCTGGTAGATCACCACATGATGCAGTTTCACTTCACAAAGCAATTTGCAGTGTTTTACAAGGCTTCCTTGTTCCTCAGCCCAAATATTTTCTTCTGACTTTATTTTGAGGTTTATCCCCAGTTCCCAGGACTTCTCTAAAGTTTTGCTCTAGAGCAGGAAAGCTAGGGTCCAGTGAGAAACAAACTGGATTCCAGAGGTCTTTGAAATGTAACTTTAGTATACATCAGAAGCAGATGACAATCGGGAGACACAGTGTTTGCAAACACATTTAGGTGGCAAATGCAAGAGACATCAAACCTTCTAGTTGGTGGCCCATTAACAGTTGGTTAGGCTTCTCTGCTGAGAGGCGTGTGGAATTTGTGAGGCTCCTGCAGCTATTTTTCAGAAACATCTCTATGCTCTCGGCAAGATTTTTTGAAGGTGTTTACATGTGCTTAGCTGCCTGCAGCTAGTATTCATCTGAAAGCTTAAATCCTTTTAAAATTGTTTGCCCTTGCCAGAAAGCTCACAAACTTTGCTGGGATGGGTCTTTTAAACTTAGCTCTGATACTCAAGTTTCTCAGTGTGATCCAAGACAAGTAATGTAAGGTAGAAGGCACATAGAAACAGAACTAGACACAGTTTTGGGAACTGTATGATGGGATCTTTATTATTTTTTGGAGGGAGAGGGGGTGCGCATCACAGAGAAACTTCCACAAGTATGGGATCTGCAAGTCTCAAAAGAAATTGTTAAGTAGTTGTTTCAGTGAGTCCTATAAAGGCTCCCCTTCACAGAAGTCAGTAAGGAGACCCAGTAGGAAAATGGACTGGCATTAGAGTTTCAGTTCAGATTCTGGTTCAAACAATCTGAACAAATGATGTGATATGTCCATCATTTGGTTTTACTTTGTCTTTTGTAATAGGGACAGGGCTGACTCTAACCTTCTGCTTAGCATTCTGACCGTAGCAAGATTCTTAATCTTAGCAGCAACCTACTCTAATAGGTTTCTAGTATAATAGAAATAGGAGATTTTTCAAAAAGCAACCCATAGGGCTGAGCAGCAGCCTGCCTACCTAAGGTGACTTCATTGTGGCGTCCCACTGGTTTCTACTAAGCAATTCCTGGAACTGCCCAAAGTCTTCTAAGTTCAGCTTCTCATCTCTGCTGCTTACTGTCCCAGTCTTCCTCCACAGCCTCAACCGAAGCACTCACTGCATGGGCACTGTGGACACTACTGCACAAACTGCCTCTCCTTTTAGGAGACAATGTAGGTTGTCTTAAACAATGAATCACTTGGCATTTTTGCCAACATTTTTAAAGATTCATAATCCATCTCTAACCATGACCATTTAACATGTAATTTGATTTGTGAAAACCAATTTGCAGATGGGTTTTCTGGAGAAATTTTATATACTGAGGAACATGAAGGAGAGCAAGAAACGATCCTGCAAGTATGCCAGTTGCAAGAGGAGGTTTAGAGAAAATGGGGGGGGGTGGGGGGGGTGGTGTTCAAGGACAGATGAAGGCAGCTCCATGACAACTAATGCACAAAGGCTGAAGGACCCTTCCACTCCCCCATCAGACTTTCTAGACAAAGCTTTGTTGATAATGATTTTAAACTAAAAGATGGTAGATTTAGACTAGATATAAGGAAGAAAGAGATTTTTTTTTTTTTTTACAATGAGGGCAGTAAAATACTGGAACACATTTTCCAGAGAGGTGGTAGATACCCCATCTCTGGAAACATTCAAGCTTAGGTTCGACGGGGCTTTGAACAATCATCTAGTTGTCCCTGATCATTGCAAGGTGGGTTGGACTAGATGACCTTTGAAGGTGTCTTCCAACCCAAACTATTCTATGATTCTTTTCTAGCATAGTGGTTCGGGAGGGAGAGGACCAGCCAGCAGCTGGGGAGCAAGACTGTGTGGATTACTTCTCTAGTTGGACATACCTGAACTCATGAGCCTGCAAGGTTCATCAAAGGATACAAAAAAGCAGTGTAGTAAGGGGTATGGCTCATCTGAAGTTTAGCTTGGACATTAGGAAAATTTTTTCACTAGGAGGACAGTACAGCACTAGAGTGCTTAGCTCAGAGTTTGTATAATCTCTGTTCATAGAAGTTTTTGGAGCTTGGCTAAGATGGAAGCTGTGAGGAGGGAATGGAATTCTGAATTACAGATCTTCAGATGTCCTTTCCAACAAAATTTCTATGGTTCTGTGAATGCTTCCTAAGTCTGTGTTTTGTTGCATGCATTCTTTATTTTTTATTGGCCTGCATGCATAGGCAAACAAGCTGCTGTCAGATGGTGAATGGTAGTTGTCCATTCATAGCCATAGCCTACAATCCTCTCCACAGTCTTCCTGATCTTCCTCAGGGAAGAGTGTGCCTTTGAACATTAACTATGTGGCAACTACGTGTCTTGTATTCTGCATATTAGCTGTGTAATGGTTTACCCATGTAGAGATTTAATAAGTCTCAAGATTTCATTTTCTTGTAGGCTTTGTAAGTGATAACTGTTGATACTTCCTCACTTTTGTGCTCAGGACTAAGTTTCTTACTGGGATTAGTACTCTTCAGAAAAACTGAGTGATCTGCATCACCGATCTGCTGATGGATGGACATGTGCAAGGTTTCAAGAGATGCACAGGTCTGTGCAATAAAGCTTTGTGGAACATGGCTCCTATAAAAATAGGAGACAGCATGCTTCAGCATTGGCTTTCCATGATGAATAGATTCTTACATTATTATTTTAAAGGTTATAACAAAACTTCAGTCTTGCATCCTTTTCTGAAAACTATTTATCTTAGAAAGAAATAACAACAACCCTCTCTGCCTCCAAATCCTGAAGATAACTTGCATATTCAATGCAAATTTGACTTAGATGAGTTTCTGATCTTTGCTGTTAAAGTCAAATATAAGTACACCTTTTTTAAAAAAATATATAATATCTTGGCATGGTATGCTCATTTTAAAATACAGAATACATAAATATATCTTGTGCAGAACACTTTATTTATATAGAGACAAGCTTTAATGTAAGCACGAGCTTTTGTACTGATCCCATTTTTTTGGGGTATTGTAGAAATATTGTTCTCTTTATTTCTGTTTAAAAACATCCATTTACACGATTGCTAGGAGTGTTACCACACACTGCTTAAAGACTGCATACACAGAGAGGGGTCTACTGCCTCTTTTTTTTTTTTTTTTTCCCAAATCTTTTATGACTTTATCTAGCTACATCCAGCCCTCTGCCAAAACTGTTTCAAACAAGTCTCTTAGACTACCTGTTTCTTGGTTAATACTGCATCAGTTGCTAGATCTGGAGCATGAAATGGTTATTGCATCTCTCCTTACTGCCCTTGTGGCCCTTCAGTATATTTATATTTTTCCCTTCTCTTTAATTAGATACTTTCCCATTTTTCTCTGTCTCTGAGCAGCAATGGTAGGCATTACAAATGCAGTAGAGATTTGCCTGGTTTTGAAGCTCAGGATGATTTTTAAGATGCTAACATTCAGTGTCAGAGAGAGATGAGATTTTTTTCATTACCAACTCAAGTGAGTGTGGTATAATTAACATGTTTCATCCAGATCAAATCTCCAGAGCTTTGCTGTCAACACAGCAGCATCCTAGAAAGCAGTTTCCTGTTTGGCTGGGATTCTGTTAGCAGCGCTGCCAAAAGATGCAGTTGTGTTTCCGCTTGCCTCCTCTGTCCCAGCGCCAGGACTCAGAGGTGGCTGACTGGGATCCCAAAAGCGCTCATCCCAGTACAAACCGGGGGATGGGGAGAAAATGCTACAGCTGGCCAGAGGTTGAAGGGTAGGGTGTGATTACCCACATGACAGCAGTACTAAGGGGGCTGGCTGCAGTTGGTGGTGAAACCACATCCCAGCAGATAGCTGCTGAACATATTGGAGTTCCGTGCATTTCAGAAGTCTGTCATTTGGTCAGATTTAAGAGGGTTTTCACAAGAATTTCAGAAGTCATGGACTTGGCTGTAGCTTCCTAACCAAATGGTGAATCTGTGCTTCAGGTTGTGAAATTTTAAGAACTTTTCATTGAAACTAGCATTCAGAAGTTTTTAATGTGAAGAAATCTCTTCATGTCTGAGCTGTAGTAAATGAGGCTTCCCACGTCATGGTGATGTGAGACTGCTGCATGGCATGGAAAGTTTTTCCTCTAGGTACATGTCATGACTTCCCAAACTCAGGAGAACAGTTCCCTTTTCAGAAGTGAGTTAATATCATTGTTCCATATAAAAAGGGGGAACAAATGGGCAAATAAAGGCAGGAGGAAAGACGGGGTTCTGGTCAGGGTGTGATGTTAATTGATGTCTTAGCTGTAATGGTGCATTACATACCACTGCTGAGCTCATCTCTGTGTATAGAGGGTAAGCACACTTTGCCTGCTGGGGAAGAGATGTGCTTCCAACTCCATTCTCTTAACTCCAAGTGCTGAGGGGGCAGTTCCCATGTGACTGGTAATGCTCTGCGTATGCTGAAGTCATGTGGGGCTTGCCTTTTATTTAAAAGCTTCTTGGTTTCCTTTCATCAGCCTTCAGAAATTCCCAGCTTATTTATCTATTTGCCACTTTGTGCCTTGGGGGAGCGGACTTCCATCTGAGATACTGGTTACATGACCAAAACAAATAAAGGTTATTCAGCAAGCTCTGTTTGTGAACTGAGTGCCCTTTTCAGCTTCTGAAATGAAGATGATGTGCTACGTAAAACATTGTGCTGCAGTAGCAAATAACATTATATTCAGAAGGTGATGTTTTGGCAGCAGGCAAGTTAGAGGAAGATGGGCATATCTGTGATCTTGTCTCTAGTTAAAGCAGTGTTGAAGGGATAAACAAAGAGGACATGTCTTCTGTGGCTTCACAGAAATCCTTTGTGGAAAGTTATTAACTTGTGTACATTAAACGGTGCTTAAAGCTCAGGGAGTCTGCAGCCCATTAGTATAATACTTCCTGCTTTGAGAGGAAGGCAAGCGCCCGCCTTGGGCCGCAGAGCTGACTGATGGCAGGACCAGTATGGTGTGCTTCGAGTCACAAGTCACCTACAGGCGAATGCTGCCAGGGCTTCACATGAACAGTTCCTTTCATTATTCACTTTTTATCCCACCTGATTATCTCTGACTGTTGCGGCAACATGTTGGGATTTTAAGGCCACGTAAAAATAATTTCTCTGTTCCTAATGTAGGAGACTGAAAAAATGTGTGTTGCCTTTTGATGCAATATAATAAAAAGAATTACTTGCAAAACATTTTAAAGGTTGTAATGTTTTTCTCCCCAGAAGAGAAAGGTAGTATCTGCTAACATCATTTTTATTTAGATGGTTTGGTTTTCCCAGGAGTAAAAAAAAAAATCTGTTTGGTTTTCTTGTTTTGTTTTTAAATGTAAGATGTTCTACAGAGCTGGGTTTGGAGGCTCTGTGCAGGATGTTTGGCTTTGAAGTTAGGACTAATGGTTGTTTTTATGATTGTTTTAAAGATGCAGAATAAAAGTCCTTCATCTTTCAGTTTTATGAAAACAAGTATTCAAAACAAATTTTACTTTGTTCTGTTTTGCTTTGTCTTTTCTTACTTTCTAAAGGAAATTCTTAGTTTTCTGTGACTGATAAACTTGGAGCTTAACAAAACAAGTTCTGAAGGCTTTGCAGTGGTTGTCTAACCTGTCTTGGCAGTTCAGCCTTGCTGGACAATGACAGTGAGTCCTGTGCAGCCTTCTCCTCCAAGGAGTCCTTTTTATATCCTCCTTTCTCTATTTACAGTATCATATGATGAGGAAATATGTTACAGTAGCTGAAACCTCTGCTCCTCTGTCAAGTTTGAGTGAAGCCAATGATTTTAAGTACTGTGGATATAAAAATATGTGGTTTACACTACACAGTGTACTTGTATAAGGCCCATTTCCTTAAGAGATTAGACTGTTTAGGATTTTGGATGTGTTCTTTCTTTCCTGTTTTTATCCAGTTACTTGAAAACATCCAGATTCAAGTCCATGTGGTCTTTAGTATAAGGCAGTACTTAGGTCTAACTTTGTATTGGAATATGATGTATTACAATCTGGTTTTTGGCTACACTAATATGTTATGACTGGATGTATGGTTCAGTGTCCTGGCACTGTATTCTAAAGTGAAATAGCCATGAGCATGCTGCCATTGTTCCTGAAAAAGAGGGAAAGAATTGAATGCTGCTGCGAAGCATGAGTTGACTGTGGTTCTGGTATTACAAAATTCCCATGTTTCCTTTCTGTCTTAAGATATTTATTGGTTATGAAAAAGTTTTGCTTTTTCTAATGTTGGTTGTGGCCCAAAACTTGCTTTACCAAATATTTTGATGTCTCTAAAATTCAAACTAGAAAAGTAAACATGTTTTCTTATGTGAGTGAGTAGGACCAGTTACCACAGAACCAGAGAATGGAATAGCTGGAGCACCTTTAAGAGTCTCATCGGCCAAGGATAAGGTACAATACAGATGACTGCGTGTGTCTCAGGTATCATGTATGATAGCCAGAAAAAGTTCTTACAAGATACGAATGCTAAATACCATTTTTCAATATGCTCATTTTTCAACACAGTTTTTCTAAGGAGTTCAGAAAAAATACTATATGAAGGCTCAAATGGTGGGGCCCTCATTAGCTGTCATGTTTTCTTCCCTTTCCAAGTTCTGGAATATGTTGAACTGAAAAGTCACATTTTTGGTATGTAGACAGTCCGTGACTCCCTCCAAAACTGGAATGTGGGCACGGTCAAGAGGGCATGATGATAACACTCTCTTGTTTTTCTGTTGTTTGCTAGATTATGATGCCAAAGATGAATCCCATTTGATTTCAGTAATAATACTGTTTGGGTAAAGAAATTAATCAAATGCGACTCATCAGTTATTTAGATGTATAGTCAGAGTTGCATAAGTCTTCAGGTGATTTTTATGAGCTGTGTCTTGGCTAATGCTTTGTGCTGATCTGCTGTTGTGGAAAACCACTTTTGTTTTGAGCAGAAACTCTTGGGATAAAGGGCAGCTGCACAGCTGTGACAGGCCAGCTCAGATGGGGGTGGCAGTTCTTGGGTCTCTGCTCTCCTTCTGTACCAGCTGGCAGAAGGCTGGTGCATCTGCTCGTCCCATTAGCAGCTGCCCATCTGGATCAGGAGCTTTTTAATACAGAGCTCTGGTGACCACAACCTTTGTGGAAAGTTAACCTGAGCTAGCAAACCGTGGGGGTTTCTGCTTCTTGCTGTTAGTATATGTGTTATTAAAACATAAAATGGGGAAAAAAATGTTGAAACTAGGTCCCATGCTACTCCTCTCATTCTCAAACAAGACATGCCATTCCTGCTAACCTAGAGTGATTTTGCTGTTTCCACTTACTGGATTTCTGTAGCACTGAGGCATAGCCCTCAGCAAATCGCTCAGGATGTCATAATGTGGCTGTGCTTTAATACCAGCAATTTGTACTCTGAAACTTCACCAGGTCCTTAAGTGCCTGCCAAAATGTAGAAAAGATATCTCTGTTGAAGTTGAAGGGAAGTGATTTTTTTACAGCTGTAAAAGCAAAGGCATCAGAGAAGGGGTACTGTCCAGCTTTAACCAAGGTGCTGTTACTCTTTCTGACTTTATTAGAACAGAGTTTTGGATGTTAAAGACTGCTAAATCAGAAAGGGGAAAATTAAAGTGACAATGAATGGTATTGTCTGCCATATCAGAGGGAGGAAAGAAAGGATCCTCTGAATTAGGAAAGGCAGAAAAGGCTTTACATACAAATGAAGCGCTGTGGTGATAGTGTTTGTGGTTTTGAGAAACAGCTAAGAGAAAAGGATGAGTTAACAGTGAAACAGAGAAGTTCAGAAGTGGTGAAACAATAGAGTCGAGAGAAACTTTCTCAGAGATTAATGCCAGTGAACAAGGTGGGGCTGAGAAGTTACAGCTGTGTGTGGCGTTTGGCTGAGACAAGAAAGTGTGAAGGAGCAATAGGTGGGATCTTGGTAGTGTTGGATCTTTCAGGTAAGACCACAGAGATGGATCAAGGTCAGCATCTATTGGATGACTGAGACTTTATAAGGATGCTGGAGAAGACAATGCAACTCTGCTCCCTTCTTTAGAACAGGGTTACTTTCCTGCTAATGGTTTAAAGCATCCAGTTGGCTGGAAGCACCCAGGAAGAGAGTATTTATGTTTTGATTGCAGGTCATTTACCCCCCTCGTGACTAGACTTAACCTGTTTTCATTGCAAAGGTAGCCTAAGTTCAGCAATCAATCAGGAATGGAGAGGGGCAGAAGAGGCACACTGTCTTGACACATAATTCAGCAATGATCATTGGAGCTATTTCATTGGAAAAGCTCCTTCATAAGCATCCTTCCTAAGAAAAGGCTATTGAACAGTCCTGTTCTGTTTACATTCCCCTTCTTCCTTAACTCCCTGGCAAAATTTTTCAAAATGTCAGATTTTTACTTTGATTTAGTAATTTCTAAAGAGCTCCTACAGAGCTCCAAAGAATGGGATGGTGTCTAGATATTGTTGACTTAAAAGCAGCAAAACTTCAGGTAAGGTTCTGAGTTAGTGCTTCCTTGTAGGATTTGACTTGGTTTGCTTAGTGAGGTGAAGTTACTGATTTAGAGGAGAGTATGACAGTGACACTGGGGGTCAGCGAGTTCAGTCACTTTAAATTCTATTTCATGTTCTTTTTCTAAACAGAAAATTAACGTATTTTATTCCACTGTGGATATTCCTGTATATTTTCATACATACATTTTTTGCACTTCATTCTTTATAATGGTTAATGACCTGGAATTTTTATGAAGCTGTGTATGTATTTATTCAGTAAGGGAATCATGAAGAATTTAAATTCAGCTCCCAGGATCCATAGGCTGGGAACCGACATACATTGGACCGTAACGAGAATGCAAACAGGAGCTAAGGCAGCCCAGCCCTTAATGGGAAGGGAAGGAGGCCCTGCATAGCCCTGAGCCTGCATCTTTGGGTGAGATTAGTTTGCCTCACTTCAGATGTTTGCAGCTTAGCCTCCTCTGTTTAAGTGAATTGTCTAGACTATGGTAATGGCCAGTGAAAAGAGACAGGCATGACTCATGATCTTTTCTAAAATGAGATGAACTGGACCTGCAAGAGAGGGGTGTTTCTTTGTGAAATGGAGCTTGAGGTAACCGGAGTACATATAGATGTATGCATCATGGAAAGCAACAGTTGGGGTAGAACGTCACCGTGGTGCTGGAGTACACGCCTGGCACTGGACACTGCTAGAAGCAAAAGGACGAGAAAGCTGCTGGAACCCTTTCCTACTTGGGAATCCACCCCAAAAACCATGGCGTAATGGAGCTCTCAGAGGAGCATAGCTTATCTGAAAACAGTTCAGATTTTATGTCTTTTTTTTTTATTATTAATCTGCTTTGGGAGTGAGGGAGTTATGTAACAACCATGTCAGCACACCCAGAGCAGCAGAGCAGTGACACAGTTACAGGGTGAGAAGAGCAAACCGAGGACGTTGTTTGCCCAAAACTTTTAAACAAAAAGGGCTGTTCAGAGGTGTTTAATTGCAGTGTGCACAGCTGATTTTTCTGTCTTTAATTTTGTTGTAGTCGTTGCCTATCTTGAAAGTGTGGCTTCAAAACTCTTGCAGCTTTATGTGAGAATCTGTATTGCTTTTTTTTTTTCTAGAAATGTGGTTCACAGCATTTTATCTACCTACTGTGGATAAAAGTCCTTCCACCAAAGACCTTCTGTTTGCTTTTTACTTTAGGAAATCTGGGTCCACCTTTGTGGATTTTGGGCACCTTGATTTGACAATGTGTATTGGAGTTGTGTGGCAATATTTTGGTAGTAGGTGGCTTCTGTGAGAAGCTGCTAGAGGTATCCTCTATGTTTAATAGAGCCAATGCCAGATAGCTCCAAGTCGGACCTACCGCTGACCAAGGCTGAGCTCATCAGTGACAGTGGTAGTGCCTCTGGGATAACAGAGTTAAGAAGGAAAAAACTGCTGGGCAATAGTGGCAGAGAGGAGTGAGAATATGTGAGAGGAACAACCCTGCAGACACCAAGGTCAGTAAAGAAGGAGAGGGAGGAGTTTGCTCTAGGTGCTACAGCAGATTCCCCTGCAGCCCAGGAAGAAGACCATAGTGAGGCAGGTTGTCCCCCTGCAGCCCATGGAGGTTAATGGTGGAGCAGATACTCACCTGTAGCCCATGGAGGATGCCACACCAGTGCAGGTGGAGACACCTGAAGAAGGCTGTGACTCTGTGGGAAGCCAACTCTGCAGCAGGCTCCTGGCATGACCTGCAGCCCGTGGAGAGAGGAGTCTACACTGGATCCAGTTTGCTGGCCGGATTTGTGACCCCTTGGGGGACCCACACTGGACCAGTCTGGTGCTAAAGATCTGCACCCTGTGAAAGGTCCCACAGTGGAGCAGGTAGTGAAGAACTGCAGCCTGTGGGAAGGACTCCCGTTGGAGAAGCTGGTGGAGGACTGTCTCCTGTGGAAGGCACCCCATGTTGGAACAGGGGAGCAGTGTGAGGGAGTCCTGCCCCTGAGAAGGAAGGACTAGCAGAGGCCATGTGTGATGAATAGACCGTGACCCCCATTTTGTGTCCCCATTTGCTGCTGGGGGGGAGGAGGTAGAGAAATCAGGAGCGAAGTTAAGCCTGGGAAGAAGGGAGGGGTGGGGAAAGATATTTTAAGATTTGGTTTTATTTCTCATTATCCTACTCTGAATTGGTAATAAATTAATTTTCCAGAGTTAAGTCTGTTTTGCCACTGATGGTAATTGGTGAGTGATCTTGCCCTGTCCTTGTCTGGACCCAGGAGCATTTTGTTACATCTTGGCCGAGAAGTGCACTGAGATGGGCTTTGGTGGGCTCCTGGACTCAAGCCAGGGTTGACTACAAAACAGTGCTGTAAGGACTTCTTGATTTAATTACTTAAACATAAGTCACCTGTATAGGGTTTTTTTGGACTTTTTTTGTGGGGCCTTTTTTTTTTGCCAGGTGTAGGGAACCTTTTTGACCTGCCCTGGAGCAGACCACTCAAAACTGAGTATAACAGAAGAGAATGATGACTGGGGATGCCTTGCATTATTTTGGTACCATAAAAAACCTGGAAAAGTTTTATCTTTTAATGGAAAATATAACAACTAGTAGGGTGGAGGTGTAGGTTATTTCAGAGTTTTAGTTTTTATTGACTATGACGGTAGGTGTCTCAAAAGAGTAATTGGCAACAAGAGAATTAGATTTTCTGGTAGTTTTTCTGGCCTATGAGCAATTGCATTTGTTAACCTGCAGTAAAAAATAATTGTCAGAACACAGGGCATGTTGATGTAATTATTTTCACTGTTTATCTTGTGATAGGAAAATGCGTACAGACAGATCAATATAACAATCCCTATCAGATGATTCTGTTCTGTAAGACTTGGGAACGATGCTCATGCAAATGCTCTTCTGAAACTGTCTAGCTGATAGCTTCTGAAGTTTCACTCATCGTAGGGAATGAGCCAAAGGTAAGGAGGGGAAATCTGCTAGTAAGTGCTAAATTATGGCCTGGTTTTACTTGGTGAGTACCAGAGAAGGTACTCTGGTAACACAGCCTTTCCTAAGAAAGTTTCTGAAAACTTTTCTTCAAAGAGTTCTGAGTATCCATCAGGTTTCAGATATTCTTGAAAGTGGTGTTGAGCTGATAATTCTTGCCTTGAGCTTTATTAGGGAATTGATATATACAGACAACACAATCATCTCTTCTTTGTCCTGAAACTCTTAGGTCTTTATTGACATGATTTCTGGCACTTTATTTCCTATTTTAACTGATTGCTGAGCAGGGGGCTGATATTTTCATGCAGCTGTCTATCATAACTACCAAGATCTCACTGCTATCAGGTGACGGTTTAACCAAGCTCATAATTTTCTTTCTGAAGTGAAGATTGTCTTTCCTCTGTGCAGCATTTGTCATTTAACAGCACTGAATGTTACCTGCCATATTATTGTCTGTTCAGTCATTTTTCATAAAGACTTTTAAGTACTTTCCCATAGCTTGGCTTTTGGTTTGTTACCTTGAGTAACTTAACCTTTGGTGCATGTTGTCAGTGCACTGCTTACCCCTTTGTCCAGAGCAGGAAGGCTTTATGTCCTCTAAGTTACAGCACAGGTATCTCCACAACTCCACTGGTGATGGCAAGAACTGGAAACCTAAGTAGGAGTAAATGGTCAGTCTTTAAACTATTCACCTGCACAGGAAGCACCTTTGCTCTTTTGCATCCCTAGCCTCCTCAGAAGCCTTAATGAAGGCCTTTTATTGAAAGTCTTTTGCTATTTGAAGGAAACTGGATTAGCCTACTTCATGGGCTTGTGGATATAGCTCCAGTAAGCTTGTAAGTTAGGACAGCCCATTATAAAAGCTGTACTGACTGTTCCAAATGGGATCATATTTATCCAATACCTCCTATTTCTGTTATTCATTGCGGTTTTTATTGGTATTGATAGGACAGATCTCAGTCTTAAGGCCTTGCCTGCAGTCTCTTAAAAGTCTGTCACCTTTGTCACCACACAGTCCTCTACTACCAGGCTACTCTTAATTGA
The DNA here is from genome assembly GCA_013400835.1 of Zapornia atra. NCBI lineage: Eukaryota > Metazoa > Chordata > Aves > Gruiformes > Rallidae > Zapornia > Zapornia atra. The sequence goes on along the minus strand of VZTU01012773.1, from coordinate 60,007 downwards.
GAGGTGACTTACTGTTGTGTTAGTAATTCACCGATTTCATGCTTGAGTTACGCTAGAATTCCTGGGTTGAGTGCCGTCTGGTCCTGGTGAGTTGATAGCATTTGTTTTGTTCATTCCTTCTGTATCTGCTCATATGTCACTGCAATTTCAAACACACCCTTGGAATACCCTGCGAAGAGGGGTCCTGGTAGGGGAATCCTGAGAAACAGCATTGCAGTATTGTAGCAGTAATATGGCAGAACTAAGTGTGAGACATTACAGGAGGGAAAAGTGATCTTATTTTAATAAAAAACTTATTTCTTTTGACACATTCACACCTGCATACTTACAAGCACCAAGATCTTTGTGTCCCTGCAGTTTAGCATTCAGGCACCAAGATATGTGTATCCTGGTAGCTGATCTGGGGTTCCATGCAGTGATGTGGAGGACAAGGGACTCCTGCTGTTGAGTTCTCATCACAATCCTTAGGTTGGCAGTCATGTGGTGTCTCCATCTGGTTATGGGTTAGTCTCTCTATCCCTTCTCACCTCTGCACCATTATGGATTAGTTGCAGCCCCTTGTTGTAGACTTCCTGATTTGCATATCCTGAAATACTGTATGTAAATGTGCTGCAGTCTTGCTAGCCTGCTAGTGCAGGTGCCTGCCAAGAAATGCAATTCTCATATTCATACTTCTGGTTGTTTTTTTCTGGTGTTCCTGTGCTCAAACATTACAATTTGTTCTCTGTTCATACCATTGTTAATATGTCTATCATAGCTCTTTACAGAGGCTCCCCAGTGTCTTGTACTGTTACCATCACTGCAGTGAACGTCTGGCGTGTTCTCTGTAATGCCTTTATTTTCTGAGTGCTCCTTTTCTTCACTGATCATGAGTTGCCTCTCAGAGTTCCTGGCAGGCTTCCTGTTCCTGATGTGCTTGCAGAAAGATTTATCATTACCCTCTGCAAGTTGTTCATCAGGGTTTTTTTGTTTGTTTGTTTTGTCTGCCTTGCAGGGCTTTTACATTTAATTTGCCTAAGTTTATGATCTATTGAGCAATTTTCTTCTATCTGGGCTTGACCAGCTTTTTTGAGGGTAACATGACTCCTACACTGCTGTTTTAACTGGTTTCGTTTCCTTTCTTTCTCAGGTTTTACTTAATAGGAATTATATCACACAGAATCATAGGGGTTGGAAGGGACCTCGAGAGATCATCGGGTCCAACCCCCATGCCAAAGCAGGCTCCCTAGCTCATATTGCACAGATAAGCGTCCAGACGAGTCTTGAATATCTCCAATGTACCTGCCTTGTCTTTCTGTTTTTATCACTATTAGTAATCTCCACAGTGCCTGCAAAGATTTAAATTCTTTATCTGGCCCTTTCTGGAGTCCCTTAACAAACTTCCTTCTCATGTTTCCATTCTTTGAAGCTGGGTGCAACTGTAGGTTTGTTTTTCGCCTCTGCTGCTCCTCCTGGGAAGCTATTGCATGCAGGGTTTTTCAGAATCTTGTAGCTGAAGAGCCACTCTATATTTAGGACCAAATCAAGGGTTTCATTTTCTTTTGTGGGCTTGCTACCCAGCTGCTCTGTGAAACGTTCACTGATTTAATGCTCACACAAAAAAAAAGTCACATCCTGCTATGATGGGATGTTTGTGATCTACATTGAAAGGAAGTGAGCTGAAGTCTCCCATTATGATGCTCCACTTGGATCGTACCAATCGAAGTGTTGCTATTCTGATTAGGTGGTAGTAAGGACCAAATACCTTCCTGTTTCAGCCTGGAACTGCTTGAATTCTGGAAATGATAGGCTAATTTATTTAAAATAAGGGGAAATGAACATACTTGTAAATCAAAGTTACACTTTATTTAGCATAATCATAGAATGGTTTAGGTCAGAAGGCACCTTCAAAGATTCTAGTCCAGCCCCCCTGCCATGGGCAGGGACACCCTCCTCTAGACCAGGTTGCCCAAAGCCCCATCCAACCTGGCCTTGAGCACTGCCAGGGCGGGGACAGCCACAGCTTCTCTGTTCTGGTGCTCCACCAACCTGTTCTGGTGCTCCACCACCCTCATTGTAAAAAATGTCTTCCTTCTTTCCAATCTAAACTTCCAGTTTAAAGCAGTTACTTTTTGTCCTATAACTACAAGCCCTTGTATAAAGTCTCTCTCCATCTCTCTTATTAGGCCTATTGTGGTTTAACGCCACCTGGTGAACTGAGCACCATGCAGCCACTTGCTCACTCCTTTCCCCCACCAAGGGGCTGGGGAGGAGAATTGAAAAAAAACCAACTTGTGTGTTAAGATAAAGACAGTTAAAGAGGATAACAAATGGAGATAAAGTAATAACACAAATGATAGAATCCCAGAATGTGTAAGGTTGGAAGGGACCTTTAGAGGTCATCTAGTCCAACCCCTCTGCAGTAAGCAGGGACATCTTCACTAGATCAGGTCACTTCAGAGCCCCATCAAGCCTGACCTTGAATATCTCCAGGGATGGGGCCTCCACTACGTCTCTGGGCAATCTGTTCCAGTGATCCACATGATCAACTGCAATTTCTCACTATATGCAAAAGTGAAAAATGCCAACCTGATGCCTGCTGAGCAGCGATCCTACCTCCTGGCTATCTTTTCCAGTTATATATGGAGCATGACAGCATGTGGTGGAGAATATCCCTTTGGCCAGTCTGGGTCAGCTCTTCCGGCTGTTCTCTCCCAGCTTCTTGTGCACCTGGCAGGGTGTGAGAAGCTGAAAAGTCCTTGACTTATTTTGCATACTACAACTACCCAGCAACAACTAAAACCATCACCTTGTTATCAACATCATTTTCATATTAAATCCAAACCAGAGCACTATACCAGCTACTAGAAAGAAAATTAACTCTTATCTCGGCCAAAACCAGAACAGCCCTCTTCAAGTACTGTAAAGCTGCAATAAGGTCTCCCCAGAGCCTTCTCTCCTGCAAGCTGAACAACCCCAACTTTCTCAGCCTGTCCCCATAGTGGAGGTGCTCCAGGCCTCTGAGAATCTTTGTGGCCTCCTCTGGACTTGCTCCAACAGCTCCATGTCTTTCTTGTGCTGGAGGCCCTACAGCTGGATGCAGTACTTCAGGTGATGTCTCACCAGAGCAGAGTAAAGGGGCAGAATCACCTGCCTTGACCTGCTGGTCTCTCATGTCACGTAAGCATAATAATTTTTATGACTGAAGTGCTGAATAAGTACAGTTTATTTAAGGAAAAACAAGGGCAGATAAGAGAAGAAAATAATCCTTTTCTTGTTAAAGATGCCTTTACTTAACCCACCAGGCAGTACTCAAAGTCTCTAAAGGTACAGTGGAAGAAAAGGGATACTACTTTTCTTTAGAATCCTCAAGTTTCTCATCTATGTGTGTTCCCAACTGATGGGGAATGTCCATCCACCACTTGGGTGACTTTCAGAAAATAGTATTGTAACACAGGAGAACAAAATTTTGATGAGCTGAAAGCAACTTATGGTGAATGTCTTCTGTATTTATTGCTGAATAAAATGAAGGAACGGGTGGAGGAGGATGGTGAATTGAATGAAAGTGGCTATTAAGCAGTGGCCTGGAAAGCATACTTCAGAAAATCAAAGAATTTGTTGAAGTCTGAGAACAGATTTAGTGGTTTCTTAAAGATGTGTTTAAGGGCATAAACACAAGCTGTTTCTTTGGGAATAATAGATAACCATAATTGCTACTGCCTAATTACAAGTTATTCATTAGTCTGAAACTGAAGGAGCCTTGCAAAACAGGAGTACTAGGTCAGCTTTTGAACATGTCTTTATATAAGCATAGTGTCCGCATACAAAGACATTAGAAGGACTTGGTACAAAACAAGACAGAGCTGGAAAAGCTGCAGCAAGAAAACATTCTGTAAATATGTTTAGTAGCAAGAGAAATCACAAAAGAAGGAGCTTGTCTGTTAGGCAGAAAGGCTAGGTAGTTACCACAGGTCTTATGAGAAGCGGCTGAGACAACTGGGCCTTTTAGCCTGGAGAAGACGAGGCTCAGGGGTGACCTTATTGCTCTCTAGAACTATCTGAAAGGAGGTTGTGGTGAGCTGGGGGTCAGCCTCTTGCAGATAAGTAGCAATAGAACAAGAGGGAATGGCTGCAAGTTGCACCAGGGGAGGTTCAGGTTAGAAATTAGGAGAAATATTTTCTCAGAAGGAGTGTGTTAGGCATTGGAACGGGTTGCCCAGGAAGGTGGAGGAGTCACCATCCTTTGGGATGTTGAAAGAAAGATTGGATGAGGTACTAAGGGACGTGGTTTAGTAAGTGATATAGGTGGTAAGGGGACAGTTGGACTGGATGATTTTGCAGGTCTTTTGCAACCTTAATGATTCTGTGATTAACACGTTGCTAAAGAGGTTGTAAGCACCATTTTTACTTTACTGATTGGGATTAATTGAGTGGACAAGCACAAGGGCTAAGATGTTGGAACCCAGTGTAGCTTCCATACACAAAGGCTAAAGCTCAGGGTCCTTTCCTAAATACTCTTATGAAGAATAGAAAGTTTAGGCAAATTACTAAAATGGGTTGGTGCTGTTAAGAAACTTGGTTGAGAATGAACAGAAGATGACTGAAATTGTGGAAAACTGAGAATGGACTTACTGCCCATTTCTAAAGGGAACAGGGGTGGAAGTGCAGAGCAGAACTAAGGGCCAGGCAGATAAATCCCTGGAAAAATACTGAAACAAACATTTTATAAGCATTTGGAAGATGGTGAGGTGGTAAGCAACAATCAACACAGATTTGTCAAAGGCAAGTCATTTTGAATTAGATGTCTTCCTTCTGTGACACAACAATGTCCCTGCTGGATATAGGAGTAGATTTGATACATCTTGACTGTAGGACAGCTTTCACACTTTCCTGGTGCTCCTATGAACCGGATGGAAAAATACTATCTAGTTGAAGCGTTGTACAAAGTAGACTTAAACCCACATTTAGTGTATGATTATGCTTGTTTGTTTTTACCTGCATAGAATTTCCCAATTTTGCAGTCCCATGTCATCTACTAATTATTATCGATGCTGTGAACAGCAAGAACTTTTAATTAAGATCTGTCTTGCAAATCGTATTGGAGATGGAAGCTATATTAGAGAATAAATTTAACTCTGAGGGTTTCTTTTTTAACACTGTAAAAGCTAAGTATGGAATTGGGAAGAATAATCACATACAGCATGGGAATTAGTTGCTAGCTGAGCAGGTCTAAACAGAAGAATTTTGAGGTTGTAGTTGATTCCAGCGGAACACTAACTGGGAATGACATCTGGTTGGAAAACATTGCCATTGGCTGCATAAACACAGTAGTTACATGCAGCACTGGTCTGGCTCAGAAAATACCAAGTAAGGAGTGAAATGAAGTGTGCCTAGCACAGGGCTTCAGGCTTCAGAAACGATGCTTGACTGGTTGGAGACAAGCCAAATGCAAGAGCACCAAGAATAACCAAAGATCTAGAAAACTTCTATGATGTGGCCCATGGCTGTGGCAGCCTGTGTCTTGTTGTTCGTGTCACTGAACTCCCTATGCTACTGTTGACTGAGTTACAGTAATTCCTGTATTTAATAATGGGGTTTATTAGTTCTTTTTATGTAATCTTCATAAAACTGCATTAAAAAAGAGGGGAGAAAAGTCCTTATTCTGAAAAGGTCCTTACTGAGATTGCAATATCTAGTACTTAAAAACTGAGAAAGGCCATTTCTTGTGCCTGTAAGTGCATCCAACCTCCACGTGTGACCACAGGCTGGCTTTTTAGTTAGGTATTTGCATATCATTTTTCTCATACAGGTTTATTGTCTTGTTTACTGCATGTCGCGAACACATGCAAAACCAGCAAAGGTGTGTGGTCATCCTACTCATACCTGCTCTTGCCAGTGTTTGGTTTGGTGCAGTTCAGTGGTTTTAACATTTGGTTGTTTGGGTTTATTTTAACTCATATGGTTGTATTTTTATAGGATGAAGTACAGATCACGTCTGTCAGCTTAATGCAAGGCAGTAAAATAAGCTTGAGTGGTTTAATATCCAGTTGTTCACGTTCTTATTGTGTGGATTTAATATCTGAAGATACTGAAGGAACTATTGCCTTAATATAGACAAGGAGAAGCAATTGTACTTTATTGCTTGTCATAGTTTCCCATGATAGCCGATGGTATGTATCAGTTAAGCTCTCTCAATGGCTATATTAAAAACAGTGTTCACCACTTGCAGAAGATTAATTTAGTGTGGTAGATTTTACTCTTCCTACTTATACCACAAATAATATTTAATTTCTGTGGTGTAAGGGAGTTAGTTATATACTTGGCTGATAAAAATATGATTACAGGGATGTATATGAACTCATAGGTGAGCAAGGTCTTACTCTGATGTTTCTTCATCTGATAAAACTCCAGTGTAACTGGAAAGAAGACCTGATCTGTATTTTTATATAAAAACAGATAACATTTGTAAGAGGCACTTACATTGGGTGCTGAAGGGCAGGGGCTGTATGTTTTCTTGAGCTGCATGTTTTGAACTCTGTTTCAATCTCCCTGCAGAATTTCCTGTTACCTTGTAAAAGTGATTTATACTTGTGCTGTGCCATTCTGCCTGAAGAATCTTAAAGCACCTGCAGAAGCACAGAGTATCGGATTTGCAGATTAGCATGAAAGCGTACTAGTCTGAGGAGAAATTGAGAACAACCGCTCTACAGCATATACCTCTGCTCCATTTCCCTGTTTAAGGTGGGGAAAAAAAAAGCAGCAAATCTTTTTGTCTGTCAGTTTAAACAGGAGCTGTGAAGTGAGATCCTGTAATTGCTTGTCAGGGGGGATAGAGGAGCTTAGGGAATACCTTCCCTGTGAAACCTTTGTTGAGTAACTTACAGATTGCTGATTGTTAAACCGAAATCCCCAATTTCAACCATCTTCTGTGTGAAATCTGCAGACTGAAAAGCTCAGGACTGGTGGCAGTCACAGCCACACGCTCTCTCCAGTATTTCTCTGTAAGCTTCTGAGGGGGTTGTACTAACGAAGGCTCCTGGCGCGCCTGCAATGCAGTCTGGAGTGTGACTGCAGTTCCTGCGTGTGCTGAGCTAGCTTTAAGCCATATTGAGCTTGCTTTAAGCCAGGTGGAGGCTGTTCTCTAGCCACAACAGCACAGGTTTTAACCTCTCTTCACAGTAGCCTCGGCTTTTCTTTCCTCCCAGGAAACTGTCCCTCGTGCAGGGGGCTTGAGCTCCTATCCCATCAATAAACAGAGTGAGCATGCAGTGGAGGAACTCCCACACAGTGTCTGATGGAAAAAACAATTAGAAATTGTTGTATATTAAACAGTTTCATTTCATTCCTGCTCTCCCTAAACTTATCTCCCCAAAACCATGCTTATATTTTCCGGTGGTTAAATACTGAGCTTCACTTATTCATGCAGATTGTGCATGAAGGAATTTTAATGAGCCTGTCAGCTGAGTGGCCTCTGACAAAAGGAACCATGGCTGTTCTTGGAGGGTTGCTTCATAGATTGTCCTGCAATAAACAACAGCCGAGCAGAAGAGGATAGCATTTAAGTCAATTACGTTGCTTGATTTTGTCAGCTGGCATATGGTACTTGCAGTCCTTAAATTGGTTTAAAACATAGACCTCCTGCTGTGCTGATAGCTAAATCTGATTATTCAATGATCTGGCTTTTCCTGTAAGATACCAGAATTAAACTAGGCAGCATATTTATTACGACATGCACCAGGACCGCATCAGTGCATCCTTTAATGAGGAATTTGTGAAACCAGCTTTGTGGGATTAGAGTACTGGAGGTGAGGTTTGACTGTTCCAATGTGCCTGGCATTTATGAGGAAGTAATAAAAGATGTCTTATGTGCTACCCTGGATTTTAGTATAGCTTCACTCTGAAGCACTCACGAATATCAGCTTACCAACTACTGGGGAACAATTTAGTAATCCTCGCTGCAATGTTAGACACAGAGCTATATGCTGCAATATTTGACTTTCCTGCAGTGTTCATAAAGAAAATGATGACTAAGTTCAGTTCTGGTCTCAGAAAAATCTGCAGGCAGGCATGGAAAACAGCACATTTGGAATTTATAACTTGCCTCAGACTCTTTTTCCTCCACATTACATTGTATTTCTCTAGTTGTAAATTCACTGAAACTGTGTTAGTCATTTCTGTCTTTTCCTTACGTGTGGTAAATATTTGGATTGTATCCATCATCATCGCCACCTCAGCAATGAGGAACATAACAGAGGTTTAGCTGCCTAGAGCAAAACTCTGCAGTGTGGGGTCCGGTTTCATGAGTTCTGAAAAGTCTCAGCCCATTCAAGACAAAAGTGGTAAATCTCAAATGTGGGGAGTACAAGGATTTAATGAAAGAAAATGCCATTTTCCAAATCTACTATTGATTATTCTCATTCACAATAGGTAGTTGCTAGTTTAAATTCTTTTAGTCTTAGATGAGAGCTGTGTGGTGTTCCTTGCACTGGGTGTACCCAGTCTATATCCTCAGTGCTTTTGGAGGTGTTGGAAACGCAGGTTGTGACAGGGCATGTGTATTGCACTTCCGTACAGAAGAATGGTTAGTTCCTGCTTGCACAGGAATAACTGCTCATGTACAGTACTGTTGTTCTGGGCATGTATGACCGCTTCATGGAAGAGTTTGGGTTGGAAGGAACCTTCAGAGGTCATCTAGTTCAACCCCCTTTGCAATGAGGAAGGGACATCTTCAACTAGATTGGTTGTTCAGATCCCTGTCTAGCCTGACCTTGAATGTTTCCAGATGGGGCATCCTCCACCTTTCTGGGCAACCTGTGCCAGTGTTTCACCACCCTCATATTAAAAACTTCTTCCTTATATCTTGTGTAAATCTACTCTCTTTTAGTTTAAAACCACTACTCCATGTCCTGTTGCAACAGGCCCTGCTAAAAGTCTATCCCCATCTTTCTTATAAGCCCCCTTTCAGGTGCTTGAAGACTGCAGTAAGGTCTCACTGGGGCCTTCTCTTCTCCAGGCTGAACAAACCCAACAAGCCTTTCTTCATAGGAGAGGTGCTCCTGTGGAACAGCATAGGTGTGGAGACCCGGGGACATGATAGGCTCAAGGGACTGCAAGAAGGCTCCAAGGTTAAGCTGCTGCAGCAGCTGCCTGGGCAGTTGATCCAGCCTTTGCCCTAAAAACCCTTTTCACAGAATCACAGAGTTGTAGGGGTTGGAAGGGACCTCAAGAGATCATCGGGTCCAACCCCCCTGCCAAAGCAGGTTCCCTAGAACACGTCGTACAGGTAGGTGTCCAGACAGGTCTTGAATATCTCCAGAGAAGGAGACTCCACAACCCCCCTGGGCAGCCTGTCCCAGGGCTCTGTCACTCTCACAGTGAAAAAATTCTTCCGGGTGTTGGTGTGGAACTTCCTGTGCTCTAACTTGCAGCCATTGCCCCTTGTCCTGTCTCCACAGACCATTGAAAAGAGGCTGGCCATTTCCCCTTGTCTCCCACACTTCAGATATTTCTAAACATATATAAAAAGATCCCTGTCTTTTTTTGTACCAGGGAGCCCAGAACTGGATAAAGCACTCCAGGTGGGGCCTGACCAGGGCAGAGTAGAAGGGGTAAGACTTTTCTTACCCTTGCAAGTTGCCCTGAGGAAATGAAGCTGCCTGGAGAATAACTTAATTGTCCTGGGGCCCAGATCCAGCCTCTGTACTGTGAGTTGAGCACAATAAAATCCACGTGATTCCTTCAGTTTGTGTCTGTGCAATATGTAAAGCAGAGCTGCTCTCTGTGAGCAGAAAGATTTGCAAATACTAGCTGGACAAAAGAATTCAGGAGATAGAGGAAGTTGATAGTGATGTTGCTTTTACTGTAAAATACCTATGTATGCTCTGAGAGCCTGATAACTTCTGACTTTTTTGCTGATTCCTGAGAAACTTTTTTCTGAGGTTGCCTTGGTTCTTGACTGAGCTGTGTGTCAGAGTTAAGTGCTCAGGTTGAAACATTATGGTATTTATTACCATATTTATTACCTGCAGTATTTCTAGCTTGTTTAAGTAGTCCAGGAAGCAATTCCTTCTTCTGCAAGGTTTGTGCTGTGCTTCTGCGTGTGTTAGTGCCAAGAAGTTACAACTGTATCTCTTCCCATGACTCTCGCACTTGTAGAGACATACACAAAGTTTTATTTCTTCAGTGTGCACATATTTGTAAGCTATTAAAGAATGGGATCTGAAAAGCACACCTGGTATGGATTGCTGCTCTTTTTCATGTCAGATACTTCAAAAACTTGATTCCCTCTTCTAATAGGAGGAAAATATTTTCCATAGTTGGCTGTATCAGTTAGGAGACTTACCCAATGCTCCACTCTGTGTCAGGGAGGAAGAGGGGGAGGAGGCAGTGTAGGAAATAACTTTCCTCCTAAATTTAGTTACCAAACCCCAGAAAGTACTCTGCTTGCCATATGAATGAAACCCTTTCAGAGTTTCTGGGGAGATGGAGATGAGAAACTCCAGTAACACGGTGGTTGGGACATTTGTTAGAGGTGCAGGTTGCTCAGGATGAAGTCTCTGCTGTGGCTGACTGACACCAGCCATGGCTGCGCTGCATCCCTGCTAGGATTCACTCTGCAATGCTTGTTTTCTCTGTTGAAATTCTCCTGCTGTGTTGCTCAGATCCCAGCTCCAAGTGCTTCACCTCTGCAAGGAGTGTGTTCACTAGATAAGCAAGCGTTTCACCCAGGAGATGCAGCTGTGTCGTGTCTGACCCAGTGGGCAGCCTGAGTTAATAAACCTTGCTGGATTGCTGCTGACTTTGGCATGAAGCATGGTGCAGAGAGATGAAAAAAAAAAACCAACCCCAGAAGTGAGACTCTGCAAAAATATGTTGAGATTCTTGGCATAGGACTTTTGTAGTCTAATCTGATATCTGTTAACTGAAATGGTTTCATTTTAAACAAATAGGAAAAATCAATTATCACCAAGGCTCCGTTCCCAGTTGGGAGTTTGTTAACATGCAGACTGGTACTGTAGGCAACCTAAACAGGGTCGAAGTGGGTATTTTTCATTTGCTTCCACGTGTGATTCCTAAGTGCACATGGGATTTGTCCCGTGAACGTAACCCCTTTACTTCTGAGTGTTTGGTAGCAATTAAAATATTGGGGACATGGGTGGGATGTCAGCAAAGACTGAGTACCTTCAAAACACATCATAATGAAGAACTGTGAATAAGATGACCTGTTATAAATGTGGTGATAAACTTGTTTCATAACTTCCTTGGTTATTTCTGGTTTTGTGTCTATTTTTCTCCTGAAAAAATTATATTGCAGGAACTAGAGGTACTATTCCTGAAATAAGTCTCAGTAAATATAAAATCTTTCTGATAATCACAAGTAAAAACAAAAGGAAAAATTTAATGACAAAAAATTCCTTTCTTGTATGAGGGAAGTGTGTGTTCCTGTACTGTGATTACAAAGAAGAAACTGAATTGACATTGCTTTAAGTCAGCTTGGGAGACAAATGCCAACGATTTATATTTTTAAAGGCTGTACATCAGATGGGATCCAAATTCATGCTTTTCCATTCGTTTTGTCAGTCTGTCGAGATAACATCCACTTATCAAAGGACAAATGTTTATTTCCTGAAAAATCAACAAGGCATTAATTACTCTGACATCTGTTCAAGGTGTCTGCACCTGTGGACGTAATGTTCATTGTAGTTTGTAACACGCTCAGGTTATTTAGGTTGCAGTGGTGCATTAAATACCTCACATTAAAGCCTTGTGGAAGTTGACTGGGGCAGCACTCTGATAACGTAATGCTGCTGCAGTTCCCAGAGTGCCATGTCATGCTCTACAGGGTTGGCATTTATCATATCGTGGCGATGTTACAATCATCCAAACTAAATAAACAAGCTAATTTAGTTTAGTGTTCATTTCTTCAATTGAGATCTTATTTAGATGTTCTGATTTCTTCAGCTGATATCAAAAGATTTACAAACTAAATTTTTTTTCTAGGCTGAAGTTTATTTTGCGATGGCTTAGACACGGGTACATTTTTCCTGGGAACAGTCTGCAATTCCTTGTCACTTTCCCACTCTTCTGACTGAAGTAATTCAGTTACATCAAATGTCCTCCCCAGTTGTGGGCAGGAGAGCATGATGTGCCCAGTGTGCAATCCCCTCCCCGCCCTCATTGAGTTTATGCAACATCTTATCAGTTTAAAGGAATGAGAACCTCAGAAGAACACGGTCTGTGTGTCTTGTTTGGGAACACCAGGACTGACACCTGCAGCAAGGCTTTTGTGGTCTGAGGAAAACAGCGGTTAAGGAGAAAGAGCAAAAAAGTTAATGGGATTTGTTATGTGATCTTCTCACAGAAAAGTCCTTGCAAGTGAGGGTGGTCTTGGTGGTTGTTGGAAGGGGTTGTAGAAGTTCAGTTTCTTGGTGGAACAAACACTGATGGTTGACCCTGGATGCTCCAGAGGTCCTGTTTGTGCTTCTTGGGAACCTTCTGACTGTGCGAGATTTTGCAGGCAGTTACTGTATGAAATCACCTCTAACCAAAACCACCTTCTGAATGTTGTTGAAACCGTTCAAAGCTATGTGTTGGCCAAAGTTCTACCAGAATGTCCCGTTCCCTTGTAAAATAGACCAAAAGGAGGACCTGAGGGGAGCCAGGTCCCTCCCATGAGTGCCTAGAGTAGTGCATTTTGCATGGCTCGCTCCAGTTTGGGTGACAGGAGTACAAGTGTCAGCTTTTCTTTCCAGGCACTGTGATATATCCTCTCAGCAAGCGTTCATACTAATGTAGTCTTCATTTTCAGACAGATACTTTATTTCGATTGCTTGTGTCTTTATGGAAACAAAACCTAAACCACCCAGAATATCTTAACTTTGCAAGATTTCTGCTGCAGGTTGTGCTACAGTCAAGTCACATTTAATGTCTTGCAGTTGTTGAGGGGGGCTTCCTGCTTTCATTTAATGACTTTGTGTTGAGTACGTGTTCTTTGTGTTCACTCATAGGGGCCTTAATGAACTCAGTTGCTGGATGGGCTGAGTTAACAGGGCTCCTTGCAATTCCCTAGAGCAGTCTGTTAAATATACAGATTTCCCAATTGCTTTCAATATGTTTGCTTTAGTGATTATACAGAATTATTCTAATATTTCTGATATAAGGAAGTAAAATTGCATAAAAGTAAAGGAAGTGACAGGATGATACAGTAGGAGACAGGAATCTCTAGTGAAAATTATCTTACTGCAGCTAACGGTGCCATTAAGCTAATGTGTGCCTCCAGTCTTGTCGGTTCTGTGCATCCAGATATGCTTAGGCAGCTCTGGCTGCCCGAACATCACTTGATTAAAAGTGAGAGGCCAAAAGCCAGCCTTCAAAAGGGCATGGGTTTGGGATTTGTATCCCACTGAACTCATCAGGAATCAGAGTATTTTGAAAACCGTGTTTCCTCTGCTGTAGATAGGATTGTGCTGCAATTATTATTAAAACCAAATATATATATTGATATTGCTGACTTGGATGCAGAGTCAGTGTGGTGGTTTTGGCCCTAACTAGAGGCCAAATACCCACCAAGCCGCTCGCTCACTCCCCCCTTCAGCCGAAAAGGGGAGAAAATAGATATTGGGAGGCTTAGGACCTGAGATAAGGACAGAGGGATCACTCTCCAATTAGTGCAATGGACAAAACAGACACAGCACAGAATAAAGGAAAGAAAAGTGATTTATTACTACTTACTACAACTAATACACCCAGTGAACCGGAACGAGATAAGAAGCGGCCAGGTCTTAAAGCACCTTGCCCCACCCCTCCCTTCTTAGCAAACTTAAAACTCATCACGATTTTACTCCCTTCTTCCCCCCCCCCAACATGGCATGGGGAGGGGCAGGGAATGGGCAGTGGGGTTCCGGCCATCCCTCATAAGCTGCTTTTCCTCCCCAGATCTTATCACTTCTACTTCCCCCCACCCCTCGCCTCTTCGCACTCATGACTTTAATCAGNAGGCCTCTCAGCAGGACTCTGCCCTCCACAGGGTGCTGACATCTGGGTCCAGACCCCCCGGTCTGGTCCCCCACAAAGTCACAAGTCCCCTGGCAAACCTGCTGAGGCGTGGATCAATCTTCACAGGGCATAGATGTCTCTGTTCCCCATCCTTATCCATGGGCTTCGGGGGGACACCCGTTTCACCATGGTCTTCACCACGAGCTGCAGGGGAAACTCTCTTTTCGCATTCTTCATCCCCCCCCTCCTGCGGGCCTGGCCTTGGCGTCTGTGCAGCTTGTTACATCTTCTCACTCCCGCTCCGGTGGCAAAGTGCGCCTGCCAGCAGTTTTTTTTCTCCTATATGTGATTCACAGAGGCGCTGTGACCAGCTCTGATAGGCTTAGTCTCAAATTTGGCCTTGAATGGATCGATGTTTTCAAAATATGGGGCTTGCAGAAAGCTGTAACTGCAGCTTACAGAAGCCACCGAAGCAGCACAGCTACACCAAACTGCAACACTCAGAAAGAAAAAAAGAAATACCATTTACTATGTACTCATTTTTTTGTCCTGCTTTTGATGCCTTCAGTTTCAAGGATGTGTTAACATGGTATGTTTTGTGCACTGTAGAAAATGTTTCAGACCAGACAGTGATTGCCCTGACTTTAGAGGTAGGATTGCAGTATTTTAGCTGCTTGTCTACACATCTGCCTTTTGGCCATAACATTTAGCTTAAAATAGCCTGTCACAGGGGTGAAATGAGTTAGCATGTCTGATTATCTGTAAATCCTGACCATCTTTCTCAGTGCCTCTCCCTTAAGCCCACCTAATTTTCCAATCAAATACCATGACCAGAAAGGGTCCCTCACGTTTTCTCTCACTTCTACATGTGTTGGCATGCCAAACTTGCCAGTTACTGTGAAGTTGTTCTGCATGAATTTATTGTGATAACTTCAATTTTCTTTTCCTTCTCTCTCACATGCTCAGTGTTTGTTTGCTAAGCCCTGCAGTGTCAGCATGAATCTCACCAACATTTAGCCTGAACTGCTCAAGAAAGCAGCAATTCATCGTTTTTACAAATTACCCATCTGAGAAGGGTCTAATGTGGGGAGGACTTGACTTGTAAGTGGCAGACTCTTTGTTTGGCTTCAGATCCAAAGTCAAAAACTGCTCATGGTGATTCGGTCCTTGGTTTCTTCAATATCTGAGTCAGTTCTGAAAACGTGCATTAGAAGATTATGGCAGTTCTTCCTCTGGCATTTTATTTTGTGGCTACTATGTGCTGAGCTAGTAATCATGCAACAGCAGTATAGTAAGAAATAATAATCATGGGAATAGGTCTCATTTTTATCAAGAAAATGTTTGTATTGTCATAGTGCAACTGTGTGACACATCAGAGTTTTTACGTGCTATTTTTTATGTAATTTACTGTTGACAAACTTATCTCCTGACAGGGAGGGAACTCAGCTAGACAATACAGGTGTCAAAAAGAAATCTTTACTGGATTCATGAAGCTTGAGTTGCTACCCCCTGTTTCCTAAATTTGCCTTGTTTGCGTTAGCCAGGAAGGATGAGTTCTGCCATCATAATAAAACATGCCAATATTCTCGGTTGTTATCAGATTTCCCCCGCCCCAGACAATCCTGATTAGCTTGAGATATGATTGATTAAACATAGCATACAGACATATTTGTGCTCTGCCCTCCCTGAAACAAACTAGTCGGGAATTACCAGTTTTGCGTTGGAAATCAGTGGCTTTTGTCTAGGAAAACAGAAGTCTCAGCTTCAGGAGCAGTTGAGTCCCAGCTTCAGGAGCAGATTTCAGCTAACCATGCCGGGTTTTTCCAAGCTGCGAGTCCTTCCCACGCTCAGATCTGCACACACACATATGTGAAAATCAAAGGGCATAATCTGGTAGGAATTCTGCTGTCATTTCATTATAGCATGTAGAAGATGATGACAGGTTTGGCTGAAGTGTGTTTTCCTAACAGGCAGCATCTGGCTTTTAGTATTAAAAGTAAGCCTGAGAATAAAATTCAGACTATTCACAATGCGTTATCATAAGAGTATTTTTCAGCAACGTTTGTCTTTTAGGTGGTGGCTGGAGTGATTAATTGCTAATGATAAACATTTTGCCTCTTTACTGAATCTATTGTTTTAATTCTAAAAATGAATCAATGAGAACAGAGCTTTCTATTTACGGCTTGCCCAGCTCAGGTTAATGAGCCAAAACAAAAATATACATGGTATTGGCTGTGAAATGATAGATTGTTTGCTTTGAACAGAAAATACTCTTCAGAGACGCAAGGGACCTGTTAGGGCTAATCAGATAGTACTTTTTTTTCCCCTTTTTAAATAGAAAACCTTTAATATAATTTTAAATCCAGAATCAGGTCTATACTAATTTAGGAATGAAAAGAAAAATTCTTCCTTGGGTTACAGTTCTGAGTCTCTTTACTCCAACCTCCCAAACACATTGTGAAACCTTGCTTTTTTTTGTTGGTTTGTTAGATTTTGAGGATTTTGTGTGTGTTGTCTGTCTGAAGGTGCAAGATCCTTCACCAGTCAGTTTTAAAATGCTGTGTTTCAGACTACTCATTGCTGGCTTTGGATGCCCCATCACTGGCAGTATTCAAAGCCAAGTTGGATGGGGCTTTGAGCAACTTGATCTAATTGAAGATGTCCTTCCCCATGGAAAGGATGGAGTGGACTAGATGATCTTTAAAGGTCCCTTCCAACCCAAACCATTCTGTGGTTCTGTGACTTATTTGAAATATCCAGCTTCCATGTGTTCGTGACAGTTTGTGTCAAACTCTCATTTCAATTTAACACTCAGTACTGCTGCAATACATTTTCAGGCTGACCTTCTTTCTTAGGGGACATTATGTACCATCACTTCTATTTGCCAATACTTTCACATTTAGCTACTGGAGAAGCATTTTAACAGTGGTTGCCATCATCTCACTGATATCTCTACTCCAAGGATTTATCCAGAGCTTTGTGCTTTGATCGAGGCTGCCCTCTTTGTGACGTTAGGCATTTGAAACTGAGTAAAGAAAATGCATGCTGAATAATTCAGCGCACAACAAACAGGTACAGTGTTAACAAATGTGTTTCACATTCATCTTGTTCTGAGGAAGGTAGATTATAGGGAGAAGTCTTGTTCTTTGTTGTGGCTATTACCGCAGTGAAGAGGTAGTCTCTGCTGGAGATTGGATTGCAAAATGGGGGGTTGTGAAGAGAAGAGGAATAGGAAGAGATGTGTGTGGGTGGCTGTTATGTTTCTGGGTCATGTATCTAAGTGTCTACCCTTGAAATACCAGTGATTGGCTTACATTAAACTTTAGGAGAAAAAAATTCATGTCAGTATCTCCAAAAAATTCACTAGGGTCTTGCATTAAGTTATGTTACCTTGCCATTAGTAAGACAAGAGTGAATTTTTCATTTTCTCCTCATTCGTCTGTTTTAGACTTCTCTCAGGAAGTGAACTGTAAACAAACAGGATTTTCACTTTGCCAGCAGTTTTAAAATAGCTGCCTTTTCCATCCTCTTTGATTTTAAAAGAAATCAGCCCCTGGGATGTCTTTTTTTCCTTTTTTCTTTTTTTTTTTTTTCCCTTCATTTAATTCAGCCTTATAAATAGTACTCTGGTATAAGCCAGTGCTTTGGTCTTTGGTTTCCTTACGTTACTTAAAAATACAGCAAAACTCAATTTACTGTATTGTGGATGCGAAATGTTGCAGGCTGCATGCTGAGGGCTGAGCACTTCCAGGTGATTTGTTAGCAGCTCCTTATAATAACAAACCAGTTTTAAACTGAAAGTTAATTTCAAGGACTGCTTAATAGAGTTACAGGAAAATGAAGAGATGAAGATTTCCCACGAGGACCTTACAAGTAAGCTTGTGGTGGGTGTGAGCTCTGTGGTGAATCAGAGGCAGAGGACTGTAAGGGCAGGAGGACTTCTGGGGTGAATGTACCATGTAATTACATAATGTAAACTGTGATGATGCTGCTTTTCTCTTTTGTGGTTTTATGTGTGAGTCATCAGTTGCAAGTGTGAAAATCAGATGCTTGCCTGAAAAGCAAGGGAAATTGAAAGAGGTGGTGGTGGTGGTAAAGTTCACCTGATCTTCAGTTTTTCAGCCTAGTTCTCCTACAGCATAGATGAATTGCATTTCTGTGCATGGCTGGAACGCCACAGGCTTACCAAACTATAGATTACTAACAAAGGCAAAACATGGTTATAGTAACTGACATTTAGGTTTTCCTTGCTCTTGAGTACACTAATATCTGGGCTAGAAAATTATGGTCCTTCATGTTAGCTGGCTTTCTAAACTAATAATCTGTGTTGTGCTTTACAAAGTGAAACAGCTTCATTACAGGGGGGTAAGTGCTGCTGCCCAGAGCAGTGTGACCTGGCGGTTAGAGCACTGTCCTGAGGAAAGGGAAATATTTGCTTGAATCATTAGAATATTACTCATCCACTACCTTTAATGATTGAAAGGAAGTACTTTTTTTTGTTTATTCTCACTTATGGAAAGGCTTTGACTTGTGGATGAATGCTTAGAGTGAAGCATTTGAGAGTGGCAGAGGTGGTATTTAAAGTACACTGTACCCTCCCCCCAGTTCTCCATGTTTCCTCTTAGTTGCTCAGATACTCAATTGAGTGCATTTAGTTGTTTCAGACCCTGTTCCTGAGAGATCTGATGAAGTACTGTAAGCCCACCACATACAGACTTCTACTCTTTCTACTCTGGAAGATAAATGTCTCATTAGGCTTGGCCAAGGTGTTACTTTTCTTGAATACACCTGAGGTTATTTCTGTATTCATAATTTTTTCCAGCCTACCTGGAAGTTTCTTCTTGCATGCAGTTTTCACTGCCCTTGACACGTCAATAATTTTTTGTTTTACTTGTCTCTGAAGGTATAATCACATACACAAAAAAACCCCAACAAACAAAACCAAAAAACCCACACTGAAGTCAAATGCGGCTGGTTCTGAGACACTGGAAACCCAACATGGGTGTTGGGTATATTGTAAGGATGGTATTTCTGTGAGTTGTTCATGCAGTGCTCATGTACCCAGCAACTTACAAGTTCACAGTTCCTACCTGCTAGTTCAACATCAAAAAGAAAAGAAGTGGTTACAATTTTAGGCAATGCACACTTGGGAGTGTACTTCTGTTCATCAGAGTTAGAAATATTTTTGCTACATTTCAATTGCACTGTTGTATTACGGATCTTGGTCTCCATGTAAGTTTTCAGCAATGATTTATACTGGAGGCATCATCGTTGTTATGAACATCCCAAAGCTGAGAAATATCTAATATATTGCTCTGATTTTCCATTTAAGGAAGATGTACTATCACAACAACTGATACAAACCGTTTTCACTGTTCCTCTGAGTAGGGCCTGACCTTTATTTGCAGCATACCTTCATAATTGTGCAGCACTGAAATAATTTATTTTGGGGTTTGGATTCCATGTTAATAATGTCAAATAATCGTGGTATTAAAAGAAAAAAGAGACAAAAATTTGGAGGTAATTAAATGCAACTTACATTTGTGACCCTTACAAAAGTCTTAATATTCCTGCACCTGCAGTCTGCAATGGCTTATATCCTCTTGTGGAAATTCTTGCTGTTTGCTGAAAGTAGGATCTGGAAACCTATTCCCAAGCTGTGATTATATCCCATGAATTTATCCAATACCATTTATCTAGCTCTGATCTAACACCTGCACACCTATGCCATCTTTTCTTTCTCAGTTCAGTGCTGCTCAATGATTCCGCTTGACTTTAGAGCTGTCTGAAGCTGGGAAGTGACTGCAGCAGGCTCCATTCTTTCCCTTCCTAGATATACTTGTGCAGAGAACATCAGAAGATGTCAACCTTCCCATCAGTCATAGAAAAAAAAAAAAAAAGAAGAATCACAAGCTGGTTTGGGTTGGAAGGGATCTTAAAGATCATCTAGTTCCAACCCCCTGCCATGGGCAGGGATGCCCCCCGATTAGACTAAGTTGCCCAAGGTCCCATCCAGCCTCGTCTTGAACACTTCAAGGGAGGGGGCAGCCACAGCTTCTCTGGGCACTTGTCTTCTGTAACAAAAAGGTTGTTCTTCCCTCTAGATTATGGAAGAATGATGCCTAGCTCTCTGATTTTCTTCTGCAGATTCAGAAATGGTGAAGGTCGGTCAGTTAATGGGAAGTTCTCACTGGCAGGAACTTGAATCATGTATTTTGTCTGGAGCTTCTTGCAGCACTGAGGGACTAGCTCCATGAGGATCTGAAATGGCACCACCCAGAAGAGACCACAACACTGGTCATTGCATGAACTCTGAAGATGTTGCTTGGAAATTTACTGTAATGTTATTCTATGGCCACACTGTGAAAGACACACAGTTTATCTACTTCCATCCAGGACTGTCCTGTGGAAATGTACCAATTCTTGCAATAGCAGGTCATTTGGAAAGCTCATTAGGAGTGGGATGGAGGTTGTTGCTGATTGCCAGCCAGCTGAGCTTTGAGCAAGGATGGGCAATGTGGGTCCCAGGGTATAAGTACACTGCCTTTGCAGACTGCCCCTGCTCATGGAAAGGCACCAAATACATTTTTTTTAATGCTATTTCTTATTTCTCAGCTCTTATTCTGGATCTTTCTGTATTGTATCCAGCCATAATTTTGAGGGCTAGACTAAATAGATACAACTATGGTGCTCTCATCATCATATCTGATGTTGGTAAATTTGAATACAAGCCGTATCTAGCATGAACTTATAAGGTTTTACCTGCTGTCAGGAGTGGGCAGGGCTGAAATGCTCACTGCCCAGCTGCTCCTCCAGCTGAAGGACCAGCGAGCAGCTGTGATGCGACTTGCGCCCTCTTTGTTGCAATCAGTATATTGTACGCTGTCTGCTTAAACATAGGCTGCATGATCTGCCATCCCTAAACATATCCTCTTGCTGTTGCCTGGGCAGATGTGTGTGATGCGGATGAGCAGATTGGACTCTCCCTGTATTTTTACTTCTGAGCTTAAATATTCGAACGAGCTATTTACCCGCTCCTGAATTTCTCACCTACTGAGCATATTTTAACATGCATCCCCAGTCTTGTAACCTTCCTTTCCGTGTCATTGGAAACATTTCTTTTCCCAAAGCCCAGCTCCATTAGTCAGCTTGCCTAGCAGGCCAAGAAGAGCCATTATTACTTTAAAACTTCATTGCCTTTTCACTGAGAAATTGGACGACGGTGTCAGTGTTGTGCTTTACAGGAAGGCAAATTCACTGGGACACTTGACAAAGGGGTAAGAAAAGGTTTCAGTGTGGATAAAACCAAAACTCCAACCTTTAGGAAGTTGCTCAGTGACACTGTTTCTCCTAAACTGAAGAGCTGTCACTTTCTATATGTGTTGTTTTGTTTGTTTTTTTTAATATGCCAAAGGCAGATGTGGCTGTAAGGAGAATGGTAAGACATTTTACGATACTTTGATAGATATCTAGTAGGTAGAGAAGTTACAGCAACAGAATTCTTTCACAATTTATATTTGACTTTCAGTCTGTGTTTACTGGGAGATAAATATTTGTGCATTAATTGAATAATAAAAATTCAGCAAGGAATTTATTAGATAACCAAGTTGATTGCAGCTATATATATTTTCCTCTATCTTTGCTGGAATTAAATGTTTTGCTAAGGAAAATAGCAGTATATATTGAAGTTTTGCTTGTTTTGTCTACCTGCTGTGCCTCATTTGAAAAGGCCTGGGGGTAGCTTAGCTTCACCGGGTGACAGTCTTTGAAGAGGTGCTTGTGTTTGAAGTCTCTGGTGGTGCTTTTTTGTTGTGTGTTGGCTTTTTCTTCATTTGTGATGTTTGGAGGTAGGGGAGAACACCTGTAGACTAATGGTCTCCGAGCATATGAAAAACTCAGTTACTGGGATTTTCTGGTTTGGGAAGATTGTTTTACAAAACCCAGCTATACCTGTATCCTGCTGGTTCCTTACAGACTCGAAACTTAGTGATTAATACACAAGAAACTTGAGATGCTGAATGGGGTACAACAGTGTTGGCCTCTACATGAATTACAAATGGGGTATATTTTCCTTATGGTCCAGTAGACAAAGGGAGGTACAGTGATAGAAGAGTGTAAACGAAGGGGTGTTTCATCTCAATTAACACCAACTGTCTAAAAGTTCTGTGTCTAGTCTAAGCTAACTGTTTAAGTAGGTATTTCCATAGGGCAATTCAGATCCTCTAGAAATAGGCTGATGCGACAGATACAAGGAATTACCTTTTCACGTTTTCATCAACTACAGTCTTCAGACAACAAGCTGGAACCTTTCTAGACTTGTGAGTTAAATTTGTATTTTAAGTCACAGTCTTTCAAATTCTAATTCTTTAATACTGTAAAAAACAATGCTCACTGTGCCCCAGAATACTGTGCCCATCCTCTCCTGTACAGTCTTACAAGTAATGAAAATGCCAAGCAAATCTAAAAACCTATGCCTGTTTTGTTGCTTAAGCTCTGTAGGAACCAGATGCTTAAAATGGCATATTGGTCTTCTAACACTATTCTGAGTCTTATTTTGTATTTCTGTATTTGGTGGTGCCTTAATCTCCTTTCCTTTGTAGAGTGCAAGTCTAGGAGACTGAATAACTGCCCTATCAGCTGCTTGACTAATTAATATGCACCACCTGCATGCAGTGGCTATAAGATGCCATCTTATAGCAACCTCCCCAAGGGTGGCAGCTCTCTGAAAAGGTCTCATCCATACTGTGCATGCAGTCAAGATGGCAGATTATAGGTTTCCCAAACATATCTCTTGCTACTGCCTTGCTTGCGGCAAAAGACCGTCTGGAGGCTAATATGAGGGTACCAGGAAATTGTCAGCTCAGCATGAATAATTGCATGGAGAGCTTTAGGTTGAAAGGTCTGGAGGTGAGTTTGCTCTGCTGCTGCTGCATGCCTTGAGGTAAAGCTTGCAGCCGTGCTGGAGGCCAGGAGAGATAAAAGCAATCTGATGCAGAATCAGTTATCCACAATCTCATATACATATGCTTGACTCATCATTGTACATGTACATCACAGATCAAGCTCTTGTCACAGACTGACTTTAGAGATCTGAAAATATTTAGGAAAAAAAAAAAAAAGTGCTTGAGAATTGACTATTAATTGTGACAATTATGCATATTATTTTGACTGATTATGTGGAGAAAAGAGCACTGTTTGGAATGTGGTAGGAAATAAATAATGAATTAAACTATAAAAAGAATTTGAAGAGACTGTTTCTATGATAGAACACGTAGCAAAGGGGTAGGAATGAAGAGCTGCTTCCAAAGAGTGGTATAGCGGATTAAGGTAAGGGGCTGTGCTTGGATGTCTGGGACATCCTGGGTCATCTAAGCCGTAAGAAAGGGGATGAGCTGGAAGCAAGCTTCAAGCATTATGTGCTTAACCTTTTTTCCTCTGCTTTTTGAGTGCTTTGGGGGAGATTGAACAATGTTGATTTGGAATGAAGTTGCCATTTTTAACTGTTTAATCAGTCGCTGTTAACTTCTAAACAGATCTTACGCTTGTCATAGAACCCCCCTAGAACTGTAGAGGTGCAAAGTGGTACCTATGAAGAAGTGAAGGCAGAAGGAATTTTCTTATTAGTAAGACAGTTCTTATTAGGAATATGGCATTTAAACTCTAAAGTTACACACAGAATTCCCAGCAGCAGTAAGCGAAAGAACATGGACACCTATTTCTCTGAACCCTTACAGCATCCACATTGCCATTGATGGTGCCATGGCATACAGGTTAATTTCCTCTTAGCTCAAATTTGTTTCTCCATCTTCCTCCTTCCCCTGTCTGCTTGGCTATGAGATATGTTTGAGAGAGGGGCGCAAGTGACTCTGTTCCTGAATTTAATGTAAAATATTCTGAAATAGATGCTGTCTTTTTTTCTTTTCTCTTTTCATTATAAAAATGTCTTCTAGAAAAGATGACCTTTAGGGCTTTTGAAAATTCTTCTCTTACATGCTAATGCAGAATTCTGAGTCCCTTATTCATTACTCAGTGTGTTTGATGTAGTACAGATTATTAAAAATATGTAATACGGCAAAGATTTTACATCAGTCAGGGGAATGACTTCAAAAGTTAGTCTGATATCAGTGCCTGTATGTATCACATTGTCCCCACATTGAAATAAACCGCAATTTAATTAAATATGACTTCTTTGTCAGAATTATATATTTTTAACAGTCATCTATACTCATAGTTTGCTCTTTATTGGTGAAAATTGTACAGTTTCTAGAGTTGAATGAGGAAGATCACGAGCCTGCCAAGAAATTTTTTTTCTTTTCTTTTTTTTCTCCTGTTTTTATCCTTGTCTGCTAAATCTGAAAGTTGGTCCCCTCAGCAGCTGCCATTTGGTTCCCTTGTGTGCGTGCATCTTGAACGACAGTCTGCAATGTTGAAATGTTTAAGTGGAGACTGTGGCTCCATCTTGCATGAACGGGGAACATGAAAACCATCATTGTATGGCTCTGTAGGTTTTACTCCCTTCCAGAGATCAGAGTGCTGAATGACTAGCTATAACCAGGGCTGTGGTAATTATCTCCTAATTCTAAACCCCCTCTTACCAAAAAACCCACCCCAAAGCCCTATACATGCACAAATGATGGAAGCTACTTTGTTCAGGGAGGACGGTTCTTGTTTTGCATGAACAAAACATCTATTGACAGATTGCAGCAGTTCCTCTATTACTGTAGAGATGGACAAGTGGTGCAGTTGTTTAATGATGGGAACAATTCTGAAGCTGTTGGCTAACATGTCTTCTGTCCTTAATACATTTTGAGCAGTTTAGTTTCCAAGACAACTGCTCCTGTCAGCATACAGATGTGCTTAAAGCTATGGGAAGACATTTCCCAACAAATCCTGAATTTAATGAAAAAACTCTTTCCAACATCTGTTGAGAATTCAAGATTTCCCGTGAGCCAGCAGCATGCCATGAAAATACAGCGATTTACTGGAGGAGTGATTGTAATGAGGATCTAAGTGAGACTTGGTATTTAGTGGTGGAAAGCAATATACTTTTGTTTAGTTCTCTTTATTGGGAGGACTTAAAATTAATAATGAAGAGATAGTAACCACTGTTCTTAAGGCATTGTTGTGATGAGGCTTTGTCTTGGTTTTGCCTTCCTGTTGGAAGGAGAAGACTGGATTATTCTAGAGCAACACACTGCAAACACAGTACACAGCACCAGCACTATGGAAAATGCAGTACTTGCTGATGGTGCTTTTGCTGGACCAACACTTCTCGGTCAAGTAGGTCACTTTCTCAACTAACTAGGACTGCTTTCTTGAAGGAGGTAGAATAAGGCAAAGAAGCATCCTAAAACTATTGAGCCAATGAGCTGTTACTGTAATAGTTTTAGTACAAAACTTCAGTGAAGTTCAAAAAAGTGCTATTTTCAATGCCTTGTGAACCAATAGGAGGAATTTGTAGCAGAGCACAGTGGTTATCTATTAAAGTAAAATGAAGAGAAATTATCCATGGGTGCAGGGAATGAAAGAGCAGAAAGGTCTGTTGTGGTCACCTACTCCCATCTGCCATGTAAAGCAGAACAAAGGGGTTTACTTTTTTTTTGGCTCCCAGGCTTCTAGCTATATTTGAATACCATACACTATAGCATGGACACTGATATTTAAAAAATTCCCAGTGATTGAAAAATCCACCATAACCCTTGGTAGTTACTATAAGTGCCATAATATTTTCTTTTGTTGAGAAATACAGTGCACATTTTGATCCGATTTATGTCTCCAACATCCAGTAATTTGCCTTGATTAGTTCTTTGTCAGCTAGACAGATAATCTTAAATAATTAAGTTTCTCTTTCCTCTGTAGCTGCTTAGTCTGTAGTCCATTTTACCTTATCTTTGACAAGATTTATGGGTAGATCTCCTTGAATGTTTTAGTGAAGGGGTGTGTTCTTTGTTCTCATCTCTCAGTTGTTCTACTGGTCGTTCTCTAAACTCTTTAACTGAGTCACACTGGACATTGTCACAGGCAATGTTCCAGATGTTCCAGGGACATCTGCATTAGCCCGAAACACAGAAATAGCATTGCCTCTACTCCACTACTTGAGATCCCATTGTGTACATCCAGTATCTATTGTCTGAACGTTACAGCAGTCACCCATCAGAGGTAGCACCTCACATTTAAAGCTACGATTCCCACATTCACACACTATCAGAAAAGTTTAATAAGACCTGTTTTCCATTAATCTGTCTCCGTTGATGTTCATTACATTTCTTTTAATTGCTTGAACCCAATGTTAGCTACTTTATTATTTTACTAGAACACAATTTCTGATGGATAAGACTTTAAAATTATGCTGATAACCCTGTTCAGCTCCCTTGAATGGACCCTTTTCACGATCTTTCTGGACTTTTTATTGCTTCAGAGCACCTCACTCAGCCCCTTTTACAAGCTTTAAGTTTAAGCTGTTGTTTAGCATCTTCCTTTGACAAGTAACAGATCACTTGAAATCAGGTTTTCTGCTTTGGCATTAGGAAAGGATCTCAGAGAAATTAACTTTGTCATTCCTTTTTTATGTTATCGTCTATGTTTCCATGGTGTGCCAGGCTACTAGATGGAAAACTGACCCATTTCTTAACTATATAGTGCTACTAACTTTGTAAACCTGCTTGTTCTTCTGTCATTCTTGCAATGGCATCAAAGAGTCATAGAATACCCTGAGTTGGAAGTGACCTGTAAGGATCATAGAGTCCAAGTTCTCATCTTTTCAAACATTAGTGATCTTCTAGTATAGAACCACCAGTTAGTACCGCATTTTGGCTACAGATCAGTGATATAGCATAAAAGAGGGGAATGCCTGCAACTCTGTCAACAACAAAGCTATTTGGTGCTCCCCAGCTCTGGATATCGCTCTACGATATTACTGACAAAGCTTTGCTGCTCTCATCCACTCCTCTGTTCAAGCCAAAAGGGAATGATCAACTGGTGACTGTTCAGTCCCAACATAGTGACCAATAGTCAGGAGTACAGAATCTCAGGAGTTTTGGTATTTGTGTGGCATTGTAACATATATGTATATATTTGAGAAAGCCAGTTACTAAAGGGATGATCCTCAAGGAAAATGTTTCCCAGTTAACTGGAGGTATGGATACACCAAACAGGGTACTTGCTTTGCTTCCTTCCTGTATAGGAGCACCTTTCCCTTCTGAGCAGTTCAATTTCTACAGGACTTTCAGTAGATCAGGAATGATCAGACTGTATTACCTTTGCTTTAAGCGCTTCATGAATATACATCCGAAGATGGTTTTTAATTCTTTCTGTATCTGTTTTTTACACAAATATTTACTGATGGTGTGAAAAGAGTATTTCAGAAGGTTCAGGAATATTTGGAAACCTGTCATCAGTTGTATCAACTGCCTCATCTTAGAGTTATGAAGACTAATATTTATGGCATTACTCCTTCTGTTGAAGAACTTATTGAAGGAAAAAGAAAAGTCTTTGGTTATGGTGAGGTGTTTACTTTCAAGACGAACATTTTTAGTGGATTTCCTGAGAATGCACCGTGCTGGGTGAAGAGTAAATTAAAACCTAATTCGTAACCTTGGAAGAAATGTACATTGGTTATGATTATCTCCCAAAAGACGTCCCAAAAGTTTGCATAATTGAAGAAGTAGTGCTCAGAATATTAAGAGCAAGTAGAGCATCAACATGAAGAGGGGTAAAGAAATTTTGCGCCTCACCTCTCAGCTAATGCTACTGATAGTGAATACTGTGATAGATTCAAGTTAAAACTTGTAAGGGAAGGTAGAAAAAAAGACTTCCTAAAATTATATGTTGAGATTATTAAAAATGTCTACAAAGCAATGAACTTCAGGAATATTTTGCTATCATGTTTTGCTTTGTTGTGAAAATTACATGGCTGAGTATGTTAATCTCTCACCCTTGTTCATCCCCTCTATCACTGTAAGCTGATGAAATGCAAGGTGGCTCAGTAGCCTCACTGGAACAATACTGTTTACATATGCACAAAAGAGTCAATACTTTTACAGGATTTTCTTGAAAGAAATCTCAGGTTTGCTGCAGATGGGATGTAGACAATTTTAATTTCAAGGAACAATAAAAAATATTGTTGAAGAAGCAGTCAGTTTCCTGTATCATTTTGTAGTGATTTTTTCCAAGACCTTTCTGGTTCATAGTTGTAAAGAATTTTTCTGCTGTAAATATAAGCACCCTTTGAAATAGGTCACGACAGCCACTTGCAGACTCAGGCTTCAAGCCTGTAACTGATCATGGGGAATTTTAATTCTGTGAAGGATTCTAGATGTCAGAGTTTTTGCTTAATTGGGACAAAATATCAATCTCATTTGAGGATGGAGCACTTCAAAAACATCGACACTGTTTTTTGTTTGAAATATTGATGAAATGCTTGTGTTCTCACAAAATGGTTTAATTAAACCAAATCCTCATTTCCCAATGAGAAACATGCCAATGTTTTTTCAGCCTGTTTTACAAAAGAGCACAAAGCACTGAGTTAAAATCCACTTGTTACTGTAGGAATAATTTTTGCATGCATGACAGAATTGGATTTTGGTTACTTAATGAGAATCTCTTTATCATGCATGAAAAAGAAGCCATTATGTTGCAAAGTTATTGGCTTGCAAAACTAATATGACCAGGTTAACATTTTGCTGGTTTCCACCTCTACCTGCAGTCCTTTATTAAATCAAGTGAGATAACTGAGCTCCTTTCATTAGGAGTCTCACACCAGTACCCTGGATTTTCCTGGAAGCAAACACCAATATGCTTTTCAAGCCTTGTGCAAATGGTGTTGAGGAAGTAGATCAACAAAACCTTTTGTGGAGGTGTTACGTAGGCAGAGGAGTAGGACACTCACCGTTAAGACTTGTGATGCAGCAGGGATACGGAGAGAGAGAAATAACGCTGCTTTTGGAGTGTCTCTTTCCTGAAGGCACCACTTCAGCAGGCATCCTCAGCAGATGTATTCAGAGTTGTGCTTGTAAGTTTTCTGACAAAAAACCCCATTATTTTCTTCTGGCTGTTAAAGTTTAGACCTGAACCAAACCATCCTGTGTGCAGGGCCAGTCACAGTGGGTAGGACACATCCATGCATCTGTGGCTGTGCTGTCCCCTGGATCATGGGGACTGGTGGGAGCATCTGCTTCTCTGAAACCATCTCTGAAAATAGAAATTTCTCATTATCCTACTCCTTTGTAGCTCCTTAAAGTTTCTGCCTGCATATGTTTACCACATCTGCTGGAAAACCCTAATACTGCCAAACACCAAACAGCTGCTTCCTCTGCTCTTCTCTAGGCCACAGAAAGAGAAAAACTATGGAACTGAAGCTGAAAATGTTCAGTTTAGGGACAACCTAAAGAATGGTTTCTGATTAAGTGCAGATCAAGTGACTTTATGCTAATTGAAAACTGCTCTTCAGGATTTATGACACTGTCTAAACCTACCTTGCCTGTGTAGTAAGTGGACCATCTGGTGACTTGTTTCCACTGTAGTTATGAAGCCATGGCTATTTATTTTTCAAGCTACATCTTAACACTTCAGTTTTGCAAGCTTTAAAAAACCTAGAGAAAAGAATAGGCTGGATCACCCAAAGGACTAATTTTTAGTTATACTAGGTTAAACAGGTTTGCTTAGAAATAAAAATGTAGCTTTTGATGACAAACCTAGGATTTATTGTTGTATTATTCTAGGATTTGGGTTTTTTTCTGTTGAAAAAATTTGCTTATTTGTGTATTGATTTTACTGTGTGATGAGGAAAGGCTGAGTGAGCTGGGACTGTTCAGCCTTGAGAAAAGAAGACTAAGGGGGGACCTTATTAATGTCTATAAATATCTTAAGTATTGAATGCAGGGGGAAATGGCCAGCCCCTTTTCAGTGTTCTGTGGAGACAGGACAAGGGGCAATGGCAGCAAGTTGGAGCATAGGAAGTTCTGCATCAATGTGCAGAAGAACTTTTACGCAGTGAGGGTGACAGAGCCCTGGGACAGGCTGCCCAGGGAGGTGGTGGAGTCTCCTTCTCTGGAGATATTCAAGACTCGTCTGGACGCCTCCCTGTGCAATATGAGCTAGGGAGCTGCTTTGGCAGGGGGGTTGGACGCGATGATCTCTTGAGGTCCCTTCCAACCCCTATGATTCTGTGATTCTATAATAAGATCCAACTCTTTTACCTGCATGTATCAGAGGCTGGGCTATTCCTACACCACCTTTCCATTGTTTTGCTAGAATATTTTTTCTTCCCACCAAGCTCTTTGATGTGTTAAACCTTCACTGAAATTATTTTTTGTATATACATAGAGGTCATAATTTTTTTTATTTTTTCTGATGCTACTCTTAGAAGAAAACCTCAAACTGCAAGGTTTGGATTTTTGGAGTCTTGGAAAGAAGACAAGACAGTTGGGCAATTTAAAGGAAGGCATATGGGTTGATGGGGTAAAGAGCTATACAAGAGAGTATTCTTACAGACTTGTATGCCAGGTAGCTGCTACCATTGATTTCTTGTGTGATGCTGTGGTTCAGTGATGTGTTTTGGAAAACCAAACTGTGGCTTTGGGGTGCTTCTAGAGATAAGCACAGTTTAGTTGTCAAAGACTATGAGGCAGTTTTCTCTCACAACCAAAAGCGGTCGCTTCCTTCCTTTGAAGGTATGTGAAGGATTTGAAGGGACTGGTTTTCTGGATTAATAGCAGAACCAGAAAGCTTCCATGTACAGGATTTTTGGAGATGTATGGGACTGGAAATGGCACCCAAATTGGATATGTGGCTGTTTTTCAATCACTTACTTGGTCTGAGACAAACTGCAGGCAGTATGGCTACAGAATACTTGTAATTAGGAGTTCCTTGGAACAGAACTGCAGCCTGTGTTAATCCTTTGTGCATCTTAATACTCTTGTCAGCTGCAGTGAACACTGCTGCAGATCAGCCCCGCTGCATCTTTCTGCACTGCTTTTCAAATTGGTGTTCAAAGCCTGCCATGGCAAAAAGTGTAAAGCATTTGTGTGTGGAGTGCCTAGAGATACACTAAGGAGGGCCACTGTTTGCAAAAGGCTTGCAGACCTCATATTTGATCAATAAGTTTGAGAGAAAGCCATTCAGCATAGTACAATATTAAGGGTGAGGATTTGGTGTCGGTGCTGTTACCTAAATGGCAAAGAGGTCATTTCTCCTTTGATTCACTGCATCTCATTTTCTCTGTAAAAAAAACCAAAACCCAACAACCAAACCAAAAAACACCAAACTAAAACCCTGTCACATTTTTATCATTCTTTTGAGAACTCTTGGGATTAAGTTTTCCTAGGGATTATTCCTGGCATGGAAGGTTCTTCTCTGACTTCAGAACTGCTGCAGTTGGTGCTGTAAAAGTGATGGGTATAAATGCACCCTGAGTTACTCAGTGGGTTGCAATAGTCGATCTTAAGCTCCCCTTCTGCATCTGTTTTGGGGCAGCACTCTGTTTTAGGCCTCTGGAATCTTCCGTTTCATCTGTAGTCTCTAGTTCTGGCTGTGGAAAAGTTCTGGTAGATTGTTGGCTGTTCAAATGTATGATAAGTGCGGGACCTGCTACAGCACCTTTTCTTTTTCACCTTGCCACATGGTATCTATTTGTATTGGTGGACACTTGTAAATCCCCTAGAAAGAAAATAATTTGAGATCAGCAGAAATAATAGTATTTTTCAAGTATCCATAAACTGGAACTGACTACTATACTTTGTGGCATTTTTTCCTAAGACTCCTTCCTGGGAGCTAAGCATTTAGAATTGATTTTTGAAAGGTGCTATTAGAGGGTAATTACTAGTGGAAGTTCCAAGTAAAATGAAAGTTTCAATTATTCAGACTTCTTGTAGGAGGTAAAGCTGTGGAGGAGGGATGGTTGTAATGGTAATTAGTATTTTTTTTTTGAAAGAACGTATAAAAATAGATAAAGAGCTTTGCAAAGTTGCATACGGTGAATTTTGTAGCATTTGAAAGAAATATAGGCTGCATACACCGACACTTTATTTGAACATTAAGCTTTGACTTTAATCCTGAAAATGCAGGGATTCTTACAGAATGACAGTGGATTATGGGATTAATTAGGAACATAAATAGGATATGGAACACAGGATGGTCAATTAAAAATGGAATCTTGCCTCAAAACTTGAGCAGCAGCTGAGAAGGTCATTTGAGCAGGACAAGACACACATGATGAAAGATCAAGAAATGAAGATAAAGCCAGAGGGGAGACAGAACAGGAAGGATTCTGTGCAGAGGTGCTGACAAGTTATAGGTGGAAGTGAGCAGGTATTAGATGGGAATAAAGGAACTGGAAGAAGGCCTTTAATATGGACCTTTCTTTGAGGTAACACAGAAATCCAAATTGAAGACTTCACTGTCGTGATACTTCAGTGTGCAGAGGATTTGTCTCAGAGTTGGAAAGTTCTTAGGGAATGGATGTAGGGCTAATGAAATCTAAACCAGTTTAGTTTGGATTCCAGAAGTCAGAAGTTCTTACCAGGTCAAGATTAAAGTAAAGCAAAGCCTGGAGTATGGATGATTTCAAGATTTTAAAGATTTTTAGATTTTATGAATTGAGGTCACTAGGAGGAGGTGTTGTGGTTTTGCCCCAGAGAGAACTGTGTGTTATCAGCACTGCTCTCATCCTAACTCCCAAACAGGGTATTCCACCTGCTGCTAGAAAGAAATTAACTCTATCCTAGCTGAAACCAGGACAGGGAGTTCCTTACCAACAACTGTGCTGAGAAAATAGATTATTTTCACTACAGAGATCTCTCACTACTATAACACTTGAAGCTACAGTAAAGAATGGTAAGAGGCAATGAAAAGGAAAATATTTCAAAATAATAATATTATTGGCCTCTGCATTGATAAAAAAGATTAACCATTTCTGAATCCCACCTGCCTTTGTTTTCTTTAGCTTTTCCTTCTTTTATCGTTTTCCTCAACAAAAACGTCATCCTCCACATCTTTTTGTAGATCCTAGGGTTTTTTTGAATGTATAAGTGAGTTTCCAGGAAGGGATGACCCATGCCTTCTCAGTGCTGTTAGCCAAATAAGAATTCAAATAAGAATTTATTATTATTATTTTGTAAGACATTCCAAAATTTATGTATCAAGGTGTAGCTTGCCTGCATTGTCTGCTTTCTTTATGAGGCAAAGTTTGTTACTAATGTTCCTCACTCTATCCATGTGTTTGGGTTGGTTTTGACAGAGGTGAAACCTTAGGTGGTTTCATCTGTTCTTTTACACATCATGATGTTCATTCTACACATGAAGTAAATTTATTAAGCTAATGATGATTTAAGTTTACTGCTTCAAGCAGTGTTCTTTCATGTTCTGCAGAGCACTGATGAATACTTAGTCCATGCCAAGGTGAGAACAGTTTCCTGGCTTTAATGAAAAATAGCAGTATGGTTCCACGTGTTTTGTTTTCATTTTTCCTCATGCTGTACAAGATCAAGAAGCAATTCCTTTAAAAAGCTTCTGCCTCCAGAAAGTGCTGTAGATGAAACCCTGGACTGGGCTTCTTGACACATACTTCCATAACAAATCAGTTAAGTTGTCTATTTGTTTTAAGTGACAACCTATGTATATAAAAGGTCAGCTTTACAGGATGGGGGCTGTCCTGTATGCTTCTATCATAATTTAAAATACTGCCATAATATAAAAACAATTAATGCATTTCCAATTCAGTGCAGTTCTGGTTTTGAGATGTTTTTATTCCTTCTATATGGACTTGCTTCACTGACATGTGAAACAGATGTAATTTGTTCTTGAGTCATAGTTAGGAATTTTGTCATCAGATCAGATTCCATTTTTATAAAGCATAATGGAGGTAGATTATTTAGGAATATGTTTTACAGTGCTCAGCTTAGCTCTTTACTGAACTTCACAACCCGGAGTGCTTTTTTCAAGACTGTCCAGAGTGGGATAGAACCCCCCACCTAACTTCTCCCCTGTGCACACTTCTGTGGAAGAAACCTGGCCTGTTGTTTAGCAACAGGAGAGATGTCCATCACTGTGCCACTCTCAGGCTGGCTGCAGTGTTTTCCAAGAAAATCTCTGTAACTAGAGTTGTGGGCTAAAACTGAAGTTACACAAAAATAAGAAACTTATTGTGACATGAAATTGCTGACTAAAATCCCTGCTTTTCTTTGGGTAGTTAAATAGGTTCTGTTCTGGCGTGTGGCTTTGAAGTGTCTTGGCTATCATAAGGACTTTCTTCACAGTTTGTATTGTAGAGAGTTAATGGCACTGTTTCTGCTAAAATATGACATGTTACTTATACCTAAGGTTGTGCAAATGTGGTCAGGGTTCATAGTATCAGTTTTGTAGGATTTTATTAAGGCTGTTGTTGCAGTTTGGTGTAACTGCTGCTTCAGTGGCTCTTGTAGGCTGCAGTTACAGCTTTCTGCAAGCCCCATGTTTTGAAAAACACTGGTACATTCAAGGCCAAATTTGAGACCAAGCCTATCAGAGCTGGTCACAGCGCCTCTGTGAATCACATATAGGAGAAAAAAAACTGCTGGCAGGCGCACTTTGCCACCGGAGCGGGAGTGAGAAGATGTAACAAGCTGCACAGACTCCAAGGCCAGGCCCGCAGGAGGGGGGGGATGAAGAATGTGAAGAGAAAGATTCCCCTGCAGCTCGTGGTGGAGTCCATGGTGAAACAGGTGTCCCCCCGAAGCCCATGGATGAGGACGGGGAGCAGAGACCACTATGCCCTGTGAAGATTGATCCACGCCTCAGCAGGTTTGCCAAGGGACTTGTG